>CM076571.1:61027808-61395606 GCA_034641835.2 Pinus albicaulis
GATTAAGCATTGTATTGTTTCATGATTCTATAGAAATTTGCTGAATAATGATTAATTATCCACCGAGACTATCCTGATCACATACAATTTGAATTTATATGCAACACATAATCTCTTCCACTCAGATCATCAAACATGCGGAAATAAAATCAAGCGATAACACATCAAATCATCATACACATTAACACAGTATGTATGGGGAAATCTTATAGCTGAAAACCCCATAGCTATTGTGTATATTATAATGGATAAATCAAGTAACAAACTCAGTACAATACTCCTCACAAGTACTTAGTACTTTCTCATACAGTTACCCATAATCTAGCTCAGGTTTGAACAGGTTACTGGTTCAAAACTCACCGCCAATTGCCTTGCCTCTATTGTGCAATCCAGCCCTGTCTATATAGAGATCCAAGGTTAGAATATCCTTGGCTTGACTGCGGAATTTTCATGGAAAAATCCTCCAAGTGTGGTGCAAATCTCATGCACAACTGATGTCGCCACTGATAGCTAACTCCACCCTTTCATCTACCTCTTTCACTGGTCTCCACTGAACTGATCATGCACTGTAGTGAACTCATGTGTTCTTGAGTTGAATAATGAGTTACTAATTAATGAATTAAATAATATTTAATTCACTCCACTCATAACTAATTGATTAGCTAGTTAAACTAATCTCAACTAGTTCAACTAAAATAAACAGAACACAACTCCACTATATGTCTCATTAACTCCTCCAAACTTCTGCCACTGAAGTCCAACTGAAGTCAACCATGCATGATGCCATAAAACCCTTGGGAACCACATGATTCCTCTATCAGATGCATGAGCCACTTCTATAGCTCGAACTGAAGTGCTCCAAGAGAGTAAACTGTTGTTTATAGTCTAAATATTATTAAGGGTAAATAATATTTGACTTCCCTGTTTTAAGGAGAGGCAGTCTAAAAATAGACTTCGACCTCTTCGACCTAAAAAATAGAGTCTCATCTATTTTTACTAACATGACCAATGCTCCAAGAATCTCAAACTGGAATCCCCGAACCATGCTCCATATGTCTAAAAATAGACATAGTCTAAAAATAGACTTTGCGCCAGAATTTGCCTGCGGGCCCACTTAGTGAAGGCGATTTCATTTCACTAAGCTCCATCATCTTGCTGCATTCTCAACACTCCCTCTCAACAAGATATGGATTATCTGCAACCCCTATCCTGCCTCTGTGGAATTCGAACTTGCTCCTGGTGAGCGCCTTCGTCAGGATGTCGGCATCCCGATCCTCCGTGGGAACATATGAAAGCATCATGATTCTCCGCTGAACACAATCTCTGATATGATGGTACCTGATGTCGATGTGTTTGGACCTATCATGAAATACTGAATTAGCCGAGAGTTTAATGCAACTCTGGTTATCACAGTAGATCACTGTAGGCTCCAAATGCAACCTGAACAATCCTGCGAGGATCTTCCTCATCCAAATAGCCTCGCATGTAGCCAAGCTAGCTGCCATGTACTCGGCCTCTGCTGAACTGAGTGCCACGGATCTTTGCTTCCTGCTGTACCAGGAAACTGCTGTCGACCCAATGCTGAAAACTCCTCCAGATGTGCTCTTCCGGTCCGTTGGGCTCCCTGCCCAATCTGCATCAGTGAAGCCAGAAAGCTTCGCTCCATCCTCCTGTCTGTACCATAGACCATATCCCGATGTGCCTCTAATATAGCGCAATACATGCTTGCCTGCCTTCCAAAAGAGCTTTGTAGGCTTAACCATAGCTTGCGAAAGCTGGTTAACTGCATAGCATATATCGGGTCGTGTATTGACCAGATACATAAGCGACCCCACCAACTGTCGATAGACAGTGGCATCCACTACCTCCGCTGAAGTAGCATCCTCCTCCCTCCAACCACCAGGAAGAGGAGTGTCAACAGGCTTGCAGCCTTGCATGTTGAACCTCTCCAGAATCTCCCGGGCATACTTGCCCTGAGAAACAAACAGTCCTCCACTGCGCTGCCAAATCTCCAATCTCAGGAAATAATGAAGGATGCCCAAGTCCTTCATCTCAAACTCTCGTGCAAGATCCTCCTTGCATGAAAGTATCAACCGCTCATCACCCGTCAAAATCAGATCATCTACATACAGTACGATGATCAGCAGCTTCCCCTCCACCACAATCTGGTACAGGTTAGGATCCGCCTCACTCTTGGAGAATCCAAGCCCGGTGAAGTAGTTGTCTATCCGAGTGTACCAAGCACGAGGTGCTTGCTTCAGCCCGTACAGTGCTCTCTTGAGTCGGCACACATGCGACTCACTGCTGAAGATCTCAAAACCTTCAGGCTGCTCAATGTACACCTCTTCCTCAATAACTCCATTGAGGAACGCAGTCTTCACATCCATCCGATGAATGTGCCACCCCATCTGCGCCGAGAGAGCAAGGATCGTCCGTATGGAAGAGTACCTTGCGACAGGTGCAAAAGTCTCCTCATAGTCAATCCCCTCGATCTGTGAAAAGCCACGGGCGAAAAATCTCGCCTTGTACTTCTCCACACTCCCGTCAGCTGCCTGCTTCACCTTGTAGATCCATCGCGAACCCACCACTAATTTCCCAACCGGTCTTGGGACAATCTCCCATGCACTGTTCCTGACGATCGAATCATATTCTTCGATCATGGCATCAACCCATGCAGGTTCCTCCACAGCTTCCTCAAAAGAGGATGGCTCCGTCACAATACATTGACTCACAAGAGCCATGTATCCAGTGTACCGATCCGGTGACTGTCTCTGTCTGCGCTGTGCTGTAGGTGGTCCTACAACCTTCTCTGCATCCTGAGCCAGTCGCTCAGCTTCTGTAGTGCGCATGCGCCCTCTAATGGTTGGCGCTACCTGGGTGGTTTCTTCCACCTCCTGAACCTCCTCTTGTGGCTGATCCACATCCGGAAGCTCCTCCTTAGGAACTAACAGCTCCTCATCTGCATGCAAGTGTAGCTCCCTCTCAAGCGAACACCGCATGGCTTTCTCCTCCTGAAATTTTATATCCCGTCGCACAACAGTCTTGCGACTGTCTGGCACATACACCCGATAGTTGTGAGGTGTATCAGTGTACCCCACAAATATTCCAACTTCAGCAGTTGGATCCAACTTCCTTCTTGCATCCTTCGTCACATGCATGTAGACGGGAGATCCGAAAATCCGCAAATGGGAAATATCAGGCCTCTTGCCAGAATAAGCCTCCTCTGGTGTACTCATGCCAAGAACCTTGTGAGGACACCGGTTCTGCACATACACTGCTGTATTGCATGCCTCAGCCCACAAGTGAAGGGGTAGGCCCTGATCATGCAACATCGCCCGTGCAGCACCCACGATCGTTCTGTTCTTCCGCTCAGCCACCCCGTTCTGCTGTGGGTTATGGGGTGCGATGAGCTCTCTCCGAATCCCTTTTGCACTGCAGAACTCCTTGAATTCAACCAAGATGAATTCACCACCGTTATCACTCCTTAGAGCAATCACCTTCTTCCCCGACTCCTTCTCGACCAGTGCTTTAAACTCACAGAACTTCGCGAATGTATCGCTCTTCTTCCGCATGAAGAAGATCCAGCACTTTCGAGAGAAATCATCAACAAAGATCACATAATACTTGTGCTTTGCTGTCGAAGCAACTGAGAAAGGACCACACACGTCTGTGTGAACTCTCTCAAGGATCGTCATGGCGTGACTATCCTTCTCGTGAAAGGTGGCTTTCACATACTTCCCTAAAGTACACCCCTTGCACTGATCTGACTGCGCAAGAGTGCCCTTAGGAAGCCCAGTAGAAATCTGCTGCAGAATCTTCAAAGCTCCATGGTGAAGGTGTCCCAATCTCCTGTGCCACAGTTCGCCCTCATCATCCCGGCTCACCACTTCTCCCGCCTTGCATGCCATAGCTGCGCAGCCATCTACCTGCAACTGATAAAGGTTCTTAGTTCGAACCCCTATCTTCCGGGTCTCTCCAGTAGTCTTACTGCGCAGGAAGGCTTTTCCTTCGCTGAAGACCACATCATACCCCTTATCCTCCAACATCGCTACTGAAATCAGGTTCTTCTTCAATCCATGTACATGCATGACATCCTTTAAGACAAAGGGTTTACCAGACTCCCTCTGAAAGGATACGGTACCGATACCAGTCGCACTGTATCTACCGTCATCGCCCATCTCGATGTGCATACCCAAATCCTTGTCCTCCAGATCCGAGAACAACTCCCGATCTCCCGTCATATGAAATGACGCACCGCTGTCCAAGAACCACACCGATCCCAGCATACTTGAAACTAAGCATGCAATCAGTGAGACCTTGGCGATATCGAGGTATTTTTTAATATTGTCGCCCTCCATCTCGATGTTCCCGAGCTTATCTTTTGAGCGCCACTTTCCTTTGGTCACTCTTCTTCCGGAATAGATCCGTCAAAAGCTTTCAACATTAAATATGGAGTAGTTTTTCCATGCAAAAATGGATACAATATGATCCCCGACGCCCTCCAAAGATCCTTCGACACTCTTCGCCATCTATTTTGCCATGCATCGACTTCAGTTTTTGCAGGAGGTTTTGGACATCCGTATCTACGAACTCCTCTCGTACCATTATCTTCTAATACCGCTCCATGCGATCCTTCTTCCATGCAACATAATCTCGAACCGCCTTCAAGAGCATTCGGAAACAAGAAACCGTTGAAAGACATTTTCAACACTCGGCACCAAAAAAACAAAAACCGCCGCAAAATTTCGAATTCCACCTCAAAGCTCAACCGCTCTAGATTGTGAGAACAAATTATTTCTAGCACAGAGATCGACCGCAGGGGCATTTACTGGATATATCACCTTTCAAAGGAAAGGATGGATCCAGAGGCTACCTGGCCCGCATGCAGACTCTGTCTACCGAAATAAGTTTGTAATCACTGTGATGATCAATCTCTGCTTCAATAGCTCCGATACCATGTAGAAATTTGCTGAATAATGATTAATTATTCACCGAGACTATCCCGGTCACATACTATTTGAACTTCATACACAACACATAATCTCTTCCACTCAACTCAACTCAGATCATCACACATGCGGAAATAAAATCAAGCGATAACACATCAAATCATCATACACATTAACACAGTATGTATGGGGAAAGCTTATAGTTGAAAACCCCGTAGCTATTGTGTATATTATAATGGATAAATCAAGTAACAAACTCAGTACAATACTCCTCACAAGTACTCAGTACTTTCTCATACAGTTACTCACAATCTAGCTCAGTTTTGAACAGGTTACTGGTTCAAAACTCACCGCCAATTGCCTTGCCTCTATTGCGTGTTTCAATGCTATGGGATGGCCTCTTTATATAGATAAACCACCAGCCTGAATTGCGCAATCCTCATGGGCTTACTCCACCTATCTGTGTGTTGCAAATAGCAACAGTATAGTCACAACTGATAGCTAACTCTACCCTTTCATCTACCTCTTTCAATGGTCTCCACTGAACTGATCATGCACTGTAGTGAACTGATGTGTTCTTGAGTTGAATAATGAGTTACTAATTAATGAATTAAATAATATTTAATTCACTCCACTCATAACTAATTGATTAGCTAGTTAAACTAATCTCAACTAGTTCAACTAAAATAAACAGAACACAACTCCACTATCCGTCTCATTAACTCCTCCAAACTTCTGCCACTGAAGTCCAACTGAAGTCAACCATGCATGATGCCATCAAACCCTTGGGAACCACGTGATTCCTCTGTCAGATGCATGAGCCACTTCTGTAGCTCGAACTGAAGTGCTCCAAGAGAGTAAACTGATGTTTATAGTCTAAATATTATTAAGGGTAAATAATATTTGACTTCCTTGTTTTAAGGAGAGGCAGTCTAAAAATAGACTTCGACCTCTTTGACCTCAAAATTAGAGTCTCATCTATTTTTACCAACATGACACATACTTCAAGAATCTCAAACTGGAATCCCCGAACCATGCTCCATATGTCTAAAAATAGACATAGTCTAAAAATAGATTTTGCGCCAGAATTTGCCTGCGGGCCCACTTAGTGAAGGCGACTTCATTTCACTAAGCTCCATCATCTTGCGGCATTTTCAACGTATTCCCGTAGACTTAATAAACAATATATATAGAGGGGTTTTGAGAAATTTCTTTCCCCAATAACATTCATGTTTTGCTATTGATTTACTTCTTTCTCTTACTTGCATGTGATTGAGCGATCATGTTTTGTTTTCCGCAAATATTGTAGAAGATCTTGTTTTCAGTACATCACAAGATTGGATTGAATCTATTGGTATATTTTTATACATGGTATCAGAGCGCCAGGAATCACAATAGAAGATAAGAAATTGATTTTGTCTTGAACAAGTTCAAATTCGTAGATTTATTCTTCAGGATCCAACAATAGATCAAGATGTTTTCAACAATGGCTTAAGACTCAAATATGCTCTTTAGGGAAATTATAATTATATAGCATGGAAGTACAAGATGGAGGCAGTGTTGGAGGACAACGTGTTGAAGGAATTCATAGATATTTATATTCCCAAACCCGCAGCAGCAGATGCCCAATTTCTTGATACATGGCAGAAGAAGGTAGCAAAGGCGAGAAGGATCTTGTTAGAGGGAGTTCGAGATCATATTGTCTTGAGTCTCCATGGGAAGACGACTCCATATGCTATGCAGAAGGCCTTGACAAATCGGTTTCAGAATATCAGTGACCACAAGAAGTTTGCACTGAAAGAAAATCTCAACAATATCAAGATGGATGAGGGAGAGACGATACCAACATACTTGACGAAGTTCACTTAATGTCAAGATGAGCTTGGAAGTGTTGATGTGATTGTAGCCCAGGATGATTTGGTGAGCCTAGTACTTCTAGGCCTTCCTAAGAGTTGGCATAGTTTCCAGGACTCTGTGAATGGGAGAGAGAAGTTACCAAACTGGGAGTGTTGGTGGTATGACTTGGTAATAGAAGAAATCGGGAGGAGCAATAGAGAAGGGACCCTCCGTAAAAGACAAAGAATAATATTTTTCATTAGTCAAAAGGAATAAAGCCAAGGGAAAGAATTCCCAAGGCAAATAGGGCAAGATAGACAAATAGGGCAAGATAGTCTTGTCCAAGATCAATATTTTTCATTGTCATGAGTGACGGTATTATGACGGAATTTTCCACAATTTAAGAAGGCAAGAAAGAAAGAGCCTCCTTTGTAGCCGGTGAAGCGTTGGCTTCTATAGTTCAATCTTGATTTTACTCTCATTGCATGCATGGACAACACTATAATGGGATGCATGTGGTATCTGGGAGCAAGGATGCCTCATTCCATATGACCTGGGAATATAGATCTCTTCGTTGACTTGGAGGAGAAGTACCGCCAGTACCATTTTTTTGGTCATCTAACCTATTATCATTAGATGAACCCAAGTACACCATGTAAGACCAATTTTACCCTAAGTAAAATTTCTTTCACCATGTGAAATAACATTTGTTTATATTTCCTGGTCATATTTAACCCAAAACAAGGAAATCAATTAAATAAATCCTTATTTATTTGATTATTTCCTAGGAATAAGTTATTTAAATCCTATTTAAATAATATTCCTAGTTAAATTTGACTAAATCATTTATAGATAATTAAACAAATCATTATTTATTTAATTATATTCCCACCATTTCCTTAAAATAGTAAATAAATCATTTATTTATTTATTATTTATAAATAAAAGAATTGACCCAAGTCAAAAATCCTTTTCCCTCCAACAAATATAATAAAATATTCCTAAAGGGTGGTTCTAGAATTTGATTAATAATATTTTATTCATGCACCAAGTTCTAGATAACCCTAATATTTTGCTATAAATAGAAGGGTTTTCCCCATTCATTAGTCACCTCCATTGCATTAGATCACTCTGGATCTATACTAGGTCACATTCTCCATTTTGCCTTGTGAGCTCCCATTGAGTTCTATGTTTGTCTGGGTTTTCTACAACAACAAGAGAGAGGAATTTTAGATTTGAAACGCTGAGGACTTTCAAGAACCCATCCCATTGAGGAGAACCGGAAAACACCTTTCTTGTTTTCCTCTCAGGTGCCCCCTTTGTAATATAATATAAAAATTCTTTCAAATACATTGTTCTTGTCTTGTCTATTGGATGCATGGAGCCACATTTTACTTTATCTGCTTAATGTCTTTTATGCTTAGATATGGATTTGTGCAGCATTATTTGGATCACCTAATTGCATATTTAAAGATATTTGGCAGCCATAATCGATGTTAGGGCTATTTTTTATGCGTAGCTAAAGTGGTATTTTACGACGAAAGATTCATACTAACAAGTACCTCCGTGCTATAACATAGAGTTTGGAAATAATGTGAGGTATAGCATGACAGCCATAGGTATAGTTACCTTTAAAAGGAGTTTTGATCCTCTCGGATCAAAAGTAAGTATGTTTGTATGTTCCGTGCCTAATGAAGAATATTGTCTTTGTAGTTGTATTGGAAGACCATGGTTATGATGTCATATTTAGAAAAGGAAAGGTGATCCTTAGACATATTTCCACAATATGGGTGAAATAGATCGGTGTAAGATTCAAGAAATTGTATGCTCTCGAGGTCGAGGATGCATGCAAAGCTTTGAGGAGCAAAGCAGTGGTTAATGACTTGGTGGTTGAGATGGAGAAATTATCTCTCAACATGCAGCCTCAGAAGCAGTCTCCGAAGGTTGTGGAGCAGCCATAATTGGAGAAGTAGAGAGGAGACTGAGTGGAAGTATCCACTCAAGAAAATACCTCTAGTAGGGGGGAATTTTGAGCCAGATGGGCGGAGGGAGTACATGAATTTATACTTCCAGGTGAGAGGTGGGGGGATGTGCAGATATAATCCCAAGAAGAAATTTGGGTGGGGTCCACTGAGATGGTGTGTCTCATGGATCGAATATGGCTATGAGGAGCCCACAATACAACAATAGTAGGAAATTTTAGTTGGATTGATGTAGTCATATGTCGCAAGACAGAATCGCAGTGACAAATGCTCCATACCGGAGTGAAGATCGTAGTTGGCAGCAAGCAAAGGGCACGGACAGTAAATGTCAGCAACAACCCAAAGAGTCCAGTAGACAAGCCATAGAGTTAGCAAGAGTCAGCAAGACTACGGTAAGTATGCATTATATTGATTATAGTTGCCTTGAGGTCATTCCGCTCGTAGAGATAGTGCAAACAACACTAGAGAAATGTAGCATGCAGAACATTCCAAAGGTACTAGATGGGGATTGATTGAATTCCTTTCTTGTTGAGAGGGAGTGTTGAAATTTGCAACAAGAAACAGTGAAATTAGCAACTAGAAAAGACAAAAAAAAAATGCACCCACAAAGGCAAGGAAATCTGATGCACCAAGGTGGAATGTAGAATTTCGATGCACCACTCTGGCAAAGAGAATCTGTGAAGCATCTAATTTATTTTTCCTTTAAATAAATCGACAACAAATTGTAATTTCAATTTCATAACAACTAGAACACTAACAAAGTCATGATGACTCCAGTTAGCTCAAGAAATTCGAGTTGAGGGTCTAAGATGAGGCACCTAGAGGGATTCTAATATTTTTGGGGTCCAGTTGAAGTTGATGCATTAGTGGTGTGCAAGTGTAATTAACTCAATTAAATGAGTTAAAATCAATTTAACTAGTTTTAATTGAGTGATGAGCTTGTGAGAGGTCCAGTTAATTAAATTAGATTTAATTCATAATGAGTGATCAATCGGATAACTGATAATTCGTTATTAATAGTTGCATGCATGTCAGTTTCGAGGAATACCCAGTTGAGACAGAGGTTAAAGGGAACATAACTATCAGTTGTATTCAGAGAAAATTTCCCATGTGCAATTATAAATTCATTGGGATGCCATGATGGATTGCACAATCAAGGAAGACTGATTTTCCTAATTAATAAGGAGTTAATTCCCTAGGAATTGCATGAGCAAGGCAGGCTGAAGTAAGGATGAGAATTGGCTAAGTACTAGACCGAGTTTGCCTAGATCAATGGGAGACAATTGACAGAGTGCTGGAGAATCTCATGAGAGATTAAGCATTGTATTTTTTCATGATTCCTTGACTTAATACACAATAGAGATAGAGGGGTTTTGATTAGTTGCTTTCCCCAAATACATCATGTTATTGTGCGATTGATTTACTTTTTTCCTTACTTGCATGTGATCGTAGTGATTGTGTTTCGTATTCCCATAAATTTTAGAGAAGGATTCAGTATCTTGTTTTAGTACATCACAAGATTGGATTAAATCCATTGATAGATTTTTCTACATGGTAATGTGAGTGATATTTCTAACATCAAGTACGCAAGGTTCCAGTGGGAGGAATAGCAACTCCTTTGCTCCTCTATGAGTAATGTTAAATGCTAATTTTTTCAATAATGATGGACATGTTGCAACTAATTGTAGGAGCAACAATCAAGCTTTATCAGAATATGCACTCTCTCATGTAAGATCTCTTAAGCAAGAAAATAAAGGAATATCATTCCATATGAGAAGATTAGCAACCATTAGGTACACAAGTTATTTTTCCGTTATTTTTATTCATGCGATATTTTTTTCCATAAGAATGTTGATTGCAAAATCCTATGAAAAAAGATTAGAGTGCACTATAGGTTGAGGGAAATTCATGTGTGGCATCACGGAAGACACAATTATTTCCCCATTTTATAGTTCACATAATATGCTATACATGACAATGTTATCCACATGGATAAATAACATACAAGTTTTCCAATTCTTTAAAGCAAACCACACAAATGGAGGAGATCATTCAAAGCAAATTATATGAGTATAGTAAAGTAGAAGGAGATGCACATACCAGAAGGCATCCCACCAAAGTTTGGAAAAAGAAGAAAGAGTGGAAAGTGACTTCAAAAATTGAAGTCAGCACAGTATTAGAGGGAACATATAGAAACTTCTTTAGTAGCACTAGGATTCACTTAAGATGAATCCATAGCAGAAGTATGGTGTGACTTAGTTCCTAAAATCCAAAGATAGGTCTGTAGGATAAGAACAAAAGCATAGGATCGGGAATATTTTCTAAACGAAATTAAGATAATTGAATTCTGAGGTTGATAAGTTGTCAAAATATACCTTCCATTGAAAAAAAGGACCCTCTTTGAGCATGAATTTAAATAAAATATGCATATCTCAAAATTTGCATTGTTTGGGAAGAAGACAATAGCAATAATTTAGCCAACTGAAGATCAAGCTAGCAAATGTGGAAGATGTTCTTTGGAGACACTTGTAGATGATTAATTTTAGTGTATTTTTATGAGGGAGAAGAAGTTATGAGTTTTATTTCCATCACAGACGATTGATTATGGGACCATCTGTTTCAACAACTCCAATTAAAGAATGCTTGGATCCATTTTCTAGTTTGACACCACATTGTTGCAAGATAGAGGCATGCCTAACCTTTACTAAGTTTTCACAATCACTTGTGAATACCATCCAGTCTATTCCAACAAGATCATTTTATACCACACTCTCCATATGATCTCATATGGATCCAATGGAGATCATCCAAGAAGTAGGATATCTCATATGATATTACCAATGAAGGACCATGTCAAATGGTACATACTGAACTATCCAATAGTATGAATTTAGTTTCAAATTAGTTAATGAATCAGTAAGATATTCTTTATGAATCCCTTCTTAATGCTAAGGTACATCACTCTATCACTATGCATGTATTTGAAAAACTTGAAATTTTATATGGATCAAAAAATTGTCATGATTTCCAGTAGGGAAAATCATTGTTACTTTTAGAGAGCTATCAAAATGATGTGACTGTTGGGATTATATATGAGAAAATCTCACCTGAAGATATGATGAATTTATTGAATTTCCTTGCATGAGGAATGATTTGGAGAATCATTTAGAACATGATGACATAGGTACAAAGTAGATAATTAATTGAAGGATAATGTGTAACAATTAAGCTAATGTTGACACAATTAATTGGTTAAATGAGGGAAAAAAAATAGCTATTCGACTAGTGTCATCCATCCTTGGACTCCTACAAGAACAAGAGATCAATTAGTGAGAATTTTTATCCAGCAAGATTAAAATATCCATCCATCAAGCTTCGTCAAAACTATAGTCATATTTCAATTTATCATTGCCTACTTAGGTATTAATTCTACAATGCAACAGGAGTTGGAGGGACCTATGCAAAAGGAGTTGAAGTTATTGTGACCAAGACTATTTGGATAAGAGAATACAAAATATTAAGTTATTTGGGATTAATTATAAAAGGAAATAAGATTTTAAGAAACTACCAATGCTTTCCCACACTCCCACTAATTTTGTATTGTAGACTTTATGTGTAGATATAATTGTAGAACCTGATATTAATGCAGAAATCCTGGAACAAGTTTAACCTCTAGAAGGCTTTAGATTAACATTGAATTCAAATACAAGTGTGACACTTTAAAAGGGGATAAAGCACCAAAATTTCTAGATATCGCATAGAAGAAGGCATGCATTTGTTTAGAAGCTTATAGCTACACCTTGGAAGATGATTGAGTTTATTTATTCTCTGAGTTTGACATTCATAAATTCAATCTAGAGAAGAACAAAAGCACAAAGACAACAATAGATTGTAAATAAATAAATAAATGAACAATGAAATGAATAAACATCAAAGGCAAAGGGACATGCAGGTGTTAATGAAGGAATCGATAAGATGCATGAATGAACAACAATGGAGAGATTTTTCCTCCATGCAAAATGAAACAATTACAAAGGGAGTCACATGAAGAACAGACAAAGAAGAGATGTTGCCTCCACACAAAATGAGAATATGTAAAAGAAAATGAGTTTCTATGGAAATAAGTAATGTTTAAAGGTTGATTTGAGTGTATGAAAAACAACCTGAGCAAGTGTTACATCTTATATGGAAGTACTAGAAACATATGTTACATAATTTGGTCATAGCAGCATTTGTTACGTAACTTGTAATGGGCCTGTTGTAAGGCAATAGGTGTTACATACATATATCGAGAACTTAGGATATATGCTACATAGTATATGTTAGCAATAAAGCCATACAATATAGAGTACGCTAGAGCAGAGGATACCAGAGGAACAAGTCCCAAGTCAGAAGATGCCATAACAGTTATTATGCTAAAGCAGAGAATCTCAAACCTGTGAATGCCAGCATTACAAGCAAGGGGAATGTTACATAGTCTATGGCTCTATATGAATACAGTCAAAAAAAAAATTACGCTTTTAACATACCCCAATAACATCACATGGAAATGCAAGGAGTTAGAAAAATTTTATACAAATTACCCATGAGTAACTATCCAAATCACTATTCAAGATTCCTCATTAATCATTAGATGGAATTTTCATCAGTACATAGAATAAATTTAGTAGAAGAAGTAAGTTGCATAACCATTAAAAAACCATTGTTGTAGTGTATTAACATAAATTGTATGATGTAACTTTGCATTCATTTCATTATTCCTTTAGCCAGAATAATTATTCACATAATTTACATTATCAACATCACATCATGCAAGGAATATGCATCATCAAACTAACACAATAAGAAATCAAATCATTAAACATCGTTGTACCCTGGAAACCCCGTAGGGTGAAAACCAGCAAACGCTTAATTTTATTATTAAACGCTCGTGAGGGTGTTCACCCCTCACTCAATGGCTTATAAGGGAGACCATCCCTTTACCATTGTTATAAATATTACAAGGAAATATCTATTAAATACAAATATCTATATTAAAGGCATTACAATCATTATGATAGCATTTACCCACTAATCTTCAATCTTCATATCTTGGTGGCATGGTTGTACCTACAATGTACCATCCTGCAACTCACACTCATCTGCATGAACTAATAATTATTTACCTGCTACCATGTTAAGCATAATATATCCTTTGCACAAGTCACCATCATTTCCTGTTATTGTTGTCTTTAGCATACAATGATGTCGGGATTCATAAATTATTAATAAACCCATTCACAAATCTATACTAGTGATGCTTCTGCACCTATTCATGTACATTCATGACATGCAAGTACAATATTGCAACATGCCTCTTTTAACAACACTGCATATGCGCTAGTTATAAGAAATCACATTGACTAATATTTCCCTCGCATAAGCACACATCCCTGCAAGAAAAAATAGCTACAACTGCCAAACATTTCTTTAAAAGAATATAATACATCAGTTACGATCTTTGTGCACGCGAATTACATAAAGTTTATCAAAATAACTAACCCTTCATCTATTACTTTTGATGCATGCAAATACGTAAAGAAGCTAATCACAACAAATTGTGTTCCTATGCATGCAAATATATATAGTTTCCAAAAGAATCTTCCCAAAGGAATTCTTAACACAATAAAGTATGCAAACAAATGTTTCCTTTTCGAGGAAATTTTAGCATAATAAGGCATGTAAAACATGTTTTCTTTTCCATAAAACTAACGTAATAAAACATATAGATACATGTATTATTTTCCAAATATTATACCAACATTACCCACACACACACACACATATATATATATATATATATATTCCAAGGGAACCAACACATTACTATGGTTTTTATGCATGTAATCTATTTTCTTTCCCAAATAATCTTTCCCAATGTAAGCTAACCCAGCATGCTATCATTTCCCACATACAACTGTATATTCATTCCAATGAAGGCTAATAAAAATCTTGCATGCATATACATGATCTTATTCCAAAAGAAACTAACATAATAATCATGATAGCATAAATTAATCACATATAATTCTTCCTAAAGCAACATAGCTCAATATTATTTATATCCATGCAAAGAACATATCTCCATAACACAATGGCTATTCATTTTTCATTCAAGAGCTTATCATAATATATCCTGCCACCATGTTAAGCATAATATATCCTTTGCACAAGTCACCATCATTTCCTGTTATTGTTGTCTTTAGCATACAATGATGTCAAGATTCATAAAGTAATAATAAACCCATTCACAAATCTATACTAGTGATGCTTCTGCACCTATTCATGTACATTCATGACATGCAAGTACAATATCGCAACATGCCTCTTTTAACAGCACTGCATATGTGCTAGTTATAAGAAATCACATTGACTAATATTTCCCTCGCATAAGCACACATTCTTGCAAGAAAAATTGCTACAACTGCCAAACATTTCCTTAAAAGGATCTAATACATCAGCTACGATCTTCATGCACGCGAATTACATAAATTTTTAAAAAATAACTAACCCTTCAACTACTACTTTTGATGCATGAAAATATGTAAAGAAGCTAATCACAACAAATTTTGTTCCTACGCATGCAAATGCATATAGTTTCGAAAAGAATCTTCCCAAAGGAATTCTTAACACAATAAAGTATGCAAACAAATGTCTCCTTTTTGAGGAAATTTTAGCATAATAAGGCATGTAAAACATGTTTTCTTTTCCATAAAACTAACGTAATAAAACATACAAATACATGTATTATTTTTCAAATATTATACCAACATTACCCACATATATATATTCCAAGGGAACAAACACATTACTATGGTTTTTATGCATGTAATCCATCTTATTTCCCAAATAATCATTCCCAATGTAGGCTAACCCTGCATGCTATCATTTCCCACATAAAATTGTATATTCATTCCAATGAAAGCTAATAAAAATCTTTCATGCATATACATGATCTTATTCCAATAGAAACTAACATAATAATTATGATAGCATAAATTAATCACATATAATTCTTCCTAAAGCAACATAGCTCAATATTATTTATATCCATGCAAAGAACATATCTCCATAACACAATAGCTATTCATTGTGCATGCAAGAGCTTGTCATAATATATCCTGCCACCTTGTTAAGCATAATATATCCTTTGCACAAGTCACCATCATTTCTTGTTATTGTTGTCTTTAGCATACAATGATGTCAGGATTCAAAAAGTATTAATAAACCCATTCACAAATTTATACTAGTGACACTTATGCACCTATTCATGTACATTCATGAAATGCAAGTACAATATCGCAACATGCCTCTTTTAATAGTACTACATGTGCACTAGTTATAAGAAATCACATTGACTAGTATTTCCCTCGCATAAGCACACATTCTTGCAAGAAAAATAGCTACAACTGCCAAACATTTCTTTAAAAGAATCTAATACATCAATTATGATCTTCATGCACGCAAATTACATAAAGTTTATCAAAATAACTAACCCTTCATCTATTACCTTTGATTCATGCAAATACGTAAAGAAGCTAATCACAACAAATTTTGTTTCTATGCATGCAAATGCATATAGTTTCCAAAAGAATCTTCCCAAAGGAATTTTTAACACAATAAAGTATGCAAACAAATGTTTCCTTTTTGAGGAAATTTTAGCATAATAAGGCATGTAAAACATGTTTTCTTTTCCATAAAACTAATGTAATAAAACATACAAATACATGTATTATTTTCCAAATATTATACCAACATTACCCACATATATATATATATTCCAAGGGAACCAACACATTACTATGGTTTTTATGCATGTAATCCATCTTCTTTCCCAAATAATCTTTCCCAATGTAGGCTAACCCAGCATGCTATCATTTCCCTCATACAAATGTATATTCATTCCAATGAAAGCTAATAAAAATCTTGCATGCATATACATGATCTTATTCCAAAATAAACTAACATAATAATTATGATAGCATAAATTAATCACATATAATTCTTCCTAAAGCAACATAGCTCAATATTATTTATATCCATGCAAAGAACATATCTCCATAACACAATGGCTATTCATTGTGCATGCAAGAGCTTATCATAATAGCTCTTCTTTAATGTACTCAGCACATATTCCCTTCTTATAACTCTACCATCATTAACCATTATTTTCATGTAAACAAATACGTACTTCTTTTTCAAAAGGAAGTTAATATAACTTATTTTCTGTGTCTTTCTACATGTATTTTTGCATGCTTCCCTTTCAAGAAATTATCATAGATAACCCTCTTTTATTGATAAAACTAGGCAACCATAACAAGATTAACTTAACCTTTTATACACCTAAATCAAGAAGTTGATGCAATTCATCTAGCCATATAATTTTTGCAAACTCTTGCAAAGGAACTAACACAATTGTCTTATCTTTCACCCAAAAGAAAAACATATTCTTGCAAAGAATATTCCTATGAGTTATATTATCTATTTGCATTTGATCTATGCATAGTTTGTTATATTTTATTCATGACTAGGTATTCTTTTTTTTTTAAGAAATCACCTTAACTCTCTTACATGAGAAACCCTGATTTAAGAATCCATAGAAATATTTCCAAAAAGATAATAAAGATAATCTATTTTTGTTTTAACATATAGCTATTGTTTCTCTGCATAAAGATACTTATTATAGATAAAAACTGAATTAATTAGAAGTTGCAGCTCACAGGTAAGTACTGCACCTGGAGACTGCACACAAATGGAGAGTACACTCTACATTCATTAATCAAATGATACAAGTATAAGTACATCACAAAGAAGTAGGAAGTTTTAAACAAACTCCTATATCCTAGGACTAATCCTAACTTAAGGAGCTAAGTTACAACACTGTAACCATTTCTCCATTAATATACAAATAATATTAATTATTTCCAACTCTCCCCCTTAATGGAGAAAGGATTACTCTGAATTCCTAACATCCCTCTAAACAATTCAAACTTTATTCTCCCAAGAGGCTTAGTAAAAATGTCTACCATGTTGTCACAAGATTTAAAATATTCAACAAATATTTCCTTTGACTGAAGTTTTTCTCGAACAAAATGGAACTGAGTATCGATGTGTTTTGTGTTTTTTTGAAATACTGGATTGTATGCTAGCTTGAAGGTACTCTGGTTGTCGCTTTTAATGATAGTTTCTTCTTTATGTTCTTCTCCTACATCATTGAGAAGTCTTCTCAACCAAATAGCTTCACATGTGGCTGCACATAATGCTTGGTACTCAGCTTCAGCTGAAGATAAAGCTACAGTACTTTGCTTTTTGCTGCTCCATGCTATGACCTCGGATCCAATAATGAATGCATAACCTGTGATAGATCTTTGATCATCCAGGTTGGCTGCCCAATCGGAATCTGAAAAACCTGCTAGAGTAACATCAAATGTGTCAGTGCATAAAACACCATAATCACTAGTACCACAAAGGTACCTCAGCACACTCTTTGCTGCAACCCAATGGCTTTCGAGAGGTTTAGACATGAACTGGATCAGCACACTAACAAAGTATGCCAAGTCTGGTCTAGTTGTAGTAAGATATATCGTACTCCCAACTAGTTGCCTACACATAGTGGCATCCACCTCCTTAGTGCCATCATCACTACACAACTTTAGATTCTGTTGCAATGGTGTTACTGCTGACTTACACTGCTCCATCCCAAATTTTTCTAGCATACTTCCCTTGAGTAAGAAAATTTTGTCCAGAATCTCTCCATACTTCCAGACCCAAGCAATAATGGAGATTTCTGAGATCTTTCATTTCAAATACTTGCGACATCTGTCGTTTGATTTCTTTGATCAGAGTATCTGTATTACCTATTATAATCATATCATCCACATAAAAAGAAATCAAAATAATTTGCCTCTGTTTATTATACTTGGTATACAGATTTAGATCATTCATGCTTCTATGAAAACCATGCTGTAAGAAGAATGAATTGATCTTCTCATACCACGACCTTGGTGCTTGTTTTAAACCATATAATGCCTTGTTCAATCTACAAACTAGATGTTCCTGCCCCTTTTTAACAAATCCTTCGGGTTGTGCGGAAATTTGAATAATTTGTTGAATTATTCACCGAGATTATCCTAATTACACACTATTTAAGCTTCATGCATAATACATAACCTCTTCTACAATTTATCATCAATATGCGGAAATAGAAGCAGTCGCATGCGCACATAAAACAATAATCAAGCACACATATCAACACAGTATGTAATGGGGAAAGAAATAGCTGAAAACCCCCAACTATCTGTATATTATAATGATAGAGAACATGTAACAATCATAGTACAATACTCCTCACAAGTACTCAGTACTATCTCCAATAGTTACACACAAACTAGCACGGAAGATGAACAAGTCACAGGTTCAAATCTCCTCCACAAGTATGCCTGCCTCTACTGCGCAATCCAAGATGAATAATGATGAGATCCAAGTTCGAATCCCACTAGCTTCAACTGCGCAATCCTCATTGGAAATCTCAATCAATGTGTGTGCAAATCTCATGCACAGCCATAGTCACAACTGATAGTAGACTCACCCTTTCACCCACCTCTAACATTGGTCTCCACTGAACTGTCCATGCATTGTAGTTAACTGATGTGTTATTTAGTTGAATTATGAGTTAATAATTAGTGAATTAATTAATAATTAATTCACACCACTCATCACTAGTGTATTTTTCAGTTAGACTAAATACAACTAGTTCAACTAAGTTAAATAGAACACAACTCCACCAACTGTCTCATCAACTCCACCAAACTCCGCCACATGAGTTCTAGCTGAAGTCAACCATGCAATAGCTCAACTAACCCTTAGGAAAAGCGTATTTCCTTCTATCAGCTGCATGTGCCACATCCAAGCATCAAACTAAAGTGCTCCAAGAGGAAAAGATAATGTTTATAGTCTAAATATTATTAAGGGTTAATAATATTCGACTGTTCTATTTTTAGCCCGGCAGTCTAAAAATAGAAACCGCCCAATGTCTAAAAATAGAGGTCCATCTATTTTTACCAACTCGACCAATCATCCATAAATAGCATCATGCAACTCATAGACCATGATCCATATGTCTAAAAATAGACATAGTCTAAAAATAGACTTTGCGCCAAAAATAGCCTGCGGGCCCACTTAGTGAAGGCGGCTTCATTTCACTAAGCTCCATCATCTTGTTGCATTTTCAACACTCCCTCTCAACAAGATATGGATTATCTGCAACCCCTATCCTGCCTCTGTGGTATTCGAATTTTCTCCTGGTGAGCACCTTCATCAAGATATCAGCATCCTGATCCTCCGTGGGAATATATGAAAGTAACATGATTCTCCGCTGCACACAATCTCTGATATGATGGTACCTGATGTCAATGTGTTTGGATCTATCATGAAATACTGGATTAGCCGAGAGTTTAATGCAACTCTAGTTATCACAATAAATCATAGTAGGCTCCAAGTGTGACCCGAACAACCCGACCAAGATCTTCCTCATCCATATGGCCTCGCATGCAGCCAAGCTTGCTGCCATATACTCAGCCTCTGCTGAACTGAGTGCCACGGATCTCTGCTTCCTGCTGTACCAAGAAACTGATGTCGACCCGATACTGAAGATCCCTCCAAATGTGCTCTTTCTGTCCGTTGGGCTCCCTGCCCAATCTGCATCCGTGAAGCCACATAGCTTCACCTCATCCTCCTGTCTGTACCACAAGCCATATCCCAATGTGCCTCTAAGATAACGCAATACATGCTTGCCTGCCTTCCAGAAGAGCTTGGTAGGCTTAACCATAGCTTGTGAAAGCTAGTTAACGGCATAGCATATATTAGGTCGTGTATTGACCAGATACATAAGCAACCCAACCAACTGTCGATAAACAGTGGCATCCACTACTTCTGCTGAAGTAGCATCCTCCTTCCTCCAACCTCCAGGAAGAGGAGTATCAACAGGCTTGCAGCCATGCATGTTGAACTTCTCCGATATCTCCTGGGCATACTTGCTTTGAGAAACCAATGGTCCATCCTTCTTGTTTGTAAATCTCCAATCCCAGGAAATAATGAAGGAGGCCCGAGTCCTTCATCTCAAACTCTCTAGCAAGGTCCTCCTTGCATGAAAGTATCAACAGCTCATCACCCGTCAAAATCAGATCATCTACATATAGTACAATGATCAACAACTTCCCCTCCACCACAATCTGGTACAGGTTAGGATCCGCCTCACTCTTGGAGAATCCAAGTCTGGTGAAATAACTGTCTATCCGTGTGTACCAAGCATGAGGTGCTTGCTTCAACCCATACAGTGCTCTCTTGAGTCTGTAGACATGTGACTCACTGCTGAAGAGCTCGAAACCTTCGGGCTGCTCTATGTACACCTCCTCCTCAATGACTTCATTGAGGAACGCAGTCTTCACATCCATCTGATGGATGTGCCACCCCATCTGCGTTGAGAGAGCTAGGATCGTCTGTATGGAAGAATACCTTGCGACAGGTGCAAAGGTCTCTTCATAATCGATCCCCTCTATGCGTGAGGCCTCGGGCAAAAAATCTTGCCTTGTGCTTCTCCACACTCCCGTCGGCCGCACAACTTCACTTTGTAGATCCATCTCGAACCCGCGATTTCCCTTCCGGCCTTGGGACAATTTCCCATGCACTGTTTCTGACAATCGAATCATACTCTTCCACCATGGCATCTACCCATGCGGGGTCCTCCACAGCTTCCTCGAAAGAGGATGGCTCTATCACGACACATTTGCTCACAAGAGCCATGTATCCAGTGTACCGGTCCGGTGACTGTCTCTGTCTGCGCTGTGCTGTAGGTGGTCCTACAATCTTCTCTACATCTTGAGCCAGTCGCTCAGCTTCTGTAGTGCGCTTGCGCCCTCTGATGGTTGGCGCTGCATGAGTGGTCTCTTCCACTCCATGAACTTCCTCTTGTGGCTGATCCACATCCGGAAGCTCATCCTTAGGAACTAATAGCTCCTCATTTGCATGCAAGTGTGGCTCCCTCTCAAGCGAACACTTCATGGCTTTCTCCTCCTGAAATTTGATATCCCGTCGCACAACAGTCTTGCGACTGTCTGGCAAATACACGATAGTTGTGGGGCGTATCAGTGTACCCCACAAATATCCCAACCTCTACGGTCGGCTCCAGCTTCTTCCTGGCATCCTTCGTCACATGCATGTAGATAGGTGAACCAAAAATCCTCAAATGGGAAATATCAGGCCTCTTACCAGAAAACGCCTCCTCCGGTGTACTCATGCCAAGTATCTTGTGAGGACAACGGTTCTGCACATATACTGCAATATTGCATGCCTCCACCCACAAGTGAAGGGGTAGGCCCTGATCATGCAACATCGCCCGTGCAGCACCCATGATCGTTCTGTTCTTCCGCTCAGCAACCCCATTCTGTTGTGGGTTATGAGGTGCTATGAGCTCTCTTCGAATCCCTTCTGCGCTGCAAAAGTCTTTGAATTCGCCAGAGATGAATTCACCACCATTGTCGCTCCTAAGAGCCTTCACATGCTTCCCCGATTCCTTCTCAACCAGCGCCTTGAACTCACAGAACTTTGAGTATGTCTCGCTCTTCTTCTGCATGAATAAGATCCAGCACTTCCGAGAAAAATCATCAACAAAGATCACATAGTACTTGTGCTTTGCTGTCGAAGCTACTGAGAAAGGTCCACACACGTCTGTGTGAATTCTCTCAAGGATCGTCGTGGCGCAACTATCCTTCTCATGAAAGGTGGCTTTCACAAATTTTCCCAAGGTACACCCCTTGCATTGATCTGACTGCGCAAGAGTGCCCTTAGGAAGCCCAATAGAAATCTGCTGCAGTATCTTCAAAGCTCCATGGTGAAGGTGGCCCAATCTCCGGTGCCACAACTCGCCATCATCTCGGCTCACCACTCCTTCCGCCTTGCATTCCATTGCTGCACCGCCATCTACATGCAATTGATAAATGTTCTTGACTCGAACCCCTATCTTCCGGGTTTCTCCAGTTGTCTTACTGCGCAGGAAAGCCTTTCCTTCGCTGAAGACAACATCGTACCCCTTGTCTTCTAACATCGCCACAGAGATCAGATTCTTCTTCAATCCTGGGACATGCATCACATTGATCCGGATTTTATGCAGGAACGCAACAGAATACAGATATAACCATAGATACAGAGATGCAGCGGAAATAATGCTTCATTTTATTAATAAAAGAATGACTGCAATAAGCTTACAAACATAATGGAAATAAGCTAGGGCGCTGGTAGCGTATCTCTGAGAAGAGATGTAGCGTACGCAGGCCTCTGAACTGTGTTACATTGAGGCTCGCGGGCCTATTACAGACATAATGGAAATAAAAGAGCTATGGTACTGGCAGCGTATCCCTGAGAAGAGATGTGGCGGCTACCAGCCCTTGAACTGTGTTACAATGCAGACATGATGGATATGCGACGAGCTAGGGCACTGATAGCGCTTATCTCTGAGAAGAGATGTATCGGCTCCCAACCCCCTGAACTGTCTTACAATGAGGCTCGAGGGCCTATTTATTGTTGAGAAACAATGTAGAATCCGAAACGTCCAAAACCCTAACCATAGGAGATGAAGCGCCAAAACTGTGGGTCCCGTTTGGGTAAATTGGTGGTTCAACTTCCCGGGGGCGTAACTTTGGCATCCGATCTCCGTTTGACGCGCTCAATAGCTCGTTAGAAAGATTTATCCGAGGAGTACAACTTTTGAATGAGCAACATCGGTCCATGGATCCATGTTGCTCTCCGTTTTCCCAAAAAACGTCGTTTAGGGCCTCAAAACGGCTCCGGAAGTTTAAGACCCGAAAAACTGCTAAAAATAGTAAGTTGTGCCAAAACTTACAAACTGAAATAACTGATGGTGGGGGTTCAAATGGACTCGATGGGTGGCCACCAATATCCACCTGGATTATTAATGCCCCAAAACGGCTCCGGGTGTGCAGGACCCAAAAACCTGCTATAAATAGTAAGCTGTGCTGAAGCTGAAAAACTGAAAGAATTGATGCTGCAGGTCCAAATGGAATAGGTGGGAGGCCACCGATATCCACCTGGATCATTCCTCCCTCCTTAGGAAGCAATGGTCTCCATTGCATTAAGTTCCTCCATGGGGGGGAAGAATTTGCTGAACTTGGTGTTGGATTTAGATGTGCCACCGGTGGGCAGCCATTGAAGGATCTGAAAATAAAAATAAAAATTGTCCATCATTGCGTTCCTCTGTTTCTTGAGGGCATCCTCAAGCAAGATTTTGATAGGATCTCCTGCTCCCTCGTCTTTCTTTCCTTCCACCATGGGGGGTCGTCGGGGTTGCGAGGTTGAACTCCTTATACCCTGGCCGCGTTGGGGACATGAAGAGAAAAACAGAGAAAGAGCAGACCCCCTCTGATACCACTGATCCGGATTTTATACAGGAACGCAACAGAATACAGATATAACCATAGATACAGAGATGCAGCGGAAATAATGCTTCATTTTATTAATAAAAGAATGACTGCAATAAGCTTACAAACATAATGGAAATAAGCTAGGGCGCTAGTAGCGTATCTCTGAGAAGAGATGTAGCGTACGCAGGCCTCTGAACTGTGTTACATTGAGGCTCGCAGGCCTATTACAGACATAATGGAAATAAAAGAGCTATGGTACTGGCAGCGTATCCCTGAGAAGAGATGTGGTGGCTACCAGCCCTTGAACTGTGTTACAATGCAGACATGATGGAGATGTGGCGAGCTAGGGCACTGGTAGCACTTATCTCTGAGAAGAGATGTATCGGCTCCTAGCCCCCTGAACTATCTTACAATGAGGCTCAAGGGCCTATTTATTGTTGAGAAACAATGTAGAATCCGAAACTTCCAAAACCCTAACCGTAGGAGATGAAGCGCCAAAACTGTGGGCCCCGTTTGGGTAAATTGGTGGTTCAACTTCCCGGGGACGTAACTTTGGCATCCGATCTCTGTTTGATGCGCTCAATAGCTCGTTAGAAAGATCTGTCCGAGGAGTACAAATTTTGAACAAGAAACATTGGTCCATGGACCCATGTGCTCTCCGTTTTCCCAAAAATGTCGTTTAGGGCCTCAAAACGGCTCTGGAAGTTTAAGGCCCGAAAAACTGCTAAAAATAGTAAGTTGTGCCGAAACTTACAAGGCGAAATAATCGATGGTGGGGTTTAAATGGACTCGATGGGTGGCCGCAATATCCACCTGGATTATTAATGCCCCAAAACGGCCCTCGGTGTGCATGACCTTGCAGAAACTGCTATAAATAGTAAGTTGTCTTTGGTATTCCCGGAAAAGGCGAAAGAAATAATGCGGGTCCAAATGGAATAGGTGGGAGGCCATAGGTATCCACGGACATCACATCCTTCAATGCGAAGGGTTTACCGGACTCCCTCTTAAAAGTAGTGCGTCTGGGTCGCCTTTGTATCTACCATCATCGCCCATCTCGATGTGCACTCGGGTGTTTCTCATCCGGATACGGAAACAAATCTCGATCTCCTGTCATGTGAAAAGACGCACCACTGTCCATAAAACATACTGATCCCGCCACACTTGAGACCAAGCATGTGATCAGCGAAAAATCTAGCTCAAGCTGCGAGGCTAAGGCCTCTCCAGCTACAGATCCAGCAGCCTGCTTATTTTTCTTCTTCTGCGGACAATTTGTGGCATAATGTCTGTGTTGGTGACAGTGAAAGCACTTCACCTTGGACATGTCCTGCTTCTTGCCTTTCGCACCGGAATGAGAAGCTTTCTTTCTCTTCCCCTTCTTTGCTTTGGTAGCCAAAGTGCAATTTTCTTCATCAGATGCCTTTGATGAAGATCCGTCTCTGGTACTCCGCCTTATCTCCTCTTGCACAAGATCCGACCAAAGTCGCTCCCATCCTGGCAATTTCTCCCGACCATTGACAGAATCCTGATAAGCATGCCAACTCTTCGGAAGACCAAGGAGAGCCAAGCTCACCAATTCCTCATCATCTACAGTCACCCCCACACTTCCCAGCTCATCCATGCATTGGATGAACTTCGTGAGGTACTTGGGCATACTGTCGCCTTTCTCCATCTTTATGTGTCTGAGTTTATCCTTGAGCGCCAACTTCCTCTGGTCGCTCTTGCTTTGGAATAAATCTGTCAACGCTTTCCACATCAAGTATGGAGAAGCTTTTCCATGCATGTTGGATACAATGTGATCCCTCACGCCCTCCAACAGAATCCTTCGACATTTTTCCATCTTCTTTTGCCAAGCCTCAACTTGAGCAGCATCAGTAGGCTTTGGGATCTCAGCTTCTATGAACTCCTTCAGCCCATTATCATCTAATACCGCCTCCATTCTGTCCTTCCATGCAACATAATTCGAGCTGCCCTCAAGGGCATACTCCAGTCGCAATCCGTTGAAAGACATTTTGACTTCGACACCAAGAAAACTTCTGCAAATTCGAATTCCAAATCCTGCTGCAAATTCGAATTCCACCGGCTCAAAACTCAACCGCTTCCGATCTGTGAGAACAAGGTATTTCTAGCACAGAGATCGACTATAGGGGAATTTACTGGATATATCACCTTTCAGAGAAAGGATGGATCCAGAGGCTACCTGGCCCGCTTACAGACTCTGTCTATCGAAATAAATTGTAATCACTGTAATAGATCCGATGATCAATTTTGCTCTGATACCATGTAGAAATTTGAATAATAGCTGAATTATTCACCGAGATTATCCTGATTACACACTATTTAAGCTTCATGCATAATACATAACCTCTTCTACAATTGATCATCAATATGCAGAAATAGAAGCAGTCGCATGCGCACATTAAAACATAATCAAGCACACATATAACACGGTATGTAATGGGGAAAGCATACAGCTGAAAACCCCCAACTATCTGTATATTATAATGATAGAGAACATGTAACAATACATAGCACAAAGCTCTCACAGCTCTCAGCACTATCTCACATGCTACACACAAACTAGCACGGAAGATGAACAAGTCACGGGTTCAAATCTCCTCCACAAGTCTGCCTGCCTCTACTGCGCAATCCAAGATGAATAATGATGAGATCCAAGTTCGAATCCCACTAGCTTCAACTACGCAATCCTCATTGGCCATCTCCATCAATGCGTGTGCAAATCTCATGCACGGCTATAGTCATAACTAATAGTCACACTCACCCTTTCACCCACCTCTAACACTGGTCTCCACTGAACTGTCCATGCATTGCAGTTAACTGATGTATTCTTTAGTTGATTTATGAGTTAATAATTAGTGAATTAATTAATAATTAATTCACACCACTCATCACTAGTGTATTTTCCAGTTAGACTAAATACAACTAGTTCAACTAAGTTAAACCGAACACAACTTCATCAACTGTCTCATCAACTCCACCAAACTCTGCCACATGAGTTCTAACTGAAGTCAACCATGCAATAGCTCAACTAACCCTTAGGAAAAGCGTATTTCATTTTGTCAGCTGCATGTGCCACATCCAAGCATCAAATTGAAGTGCTCCAAGAGGATAAGATAATGTTTATAGTCTAAATATTATTAAGGGTTAATAATATTTGACTGTTCTATTTTTAGCTCGACAGTCTAAAAATAAAAACCGCCCAATGTCTAAAAATAGAGGTCCATCTATTTTTACCAACTCGACCAATCATCCATAAATAGCATCCTGCAACTCATAGACCATGATCCATATGTCTAAAAATAGACTTTGCGCCAAAAATGGCTTGCGGGCGCACTTAGTGAAGGCGACTTCATTTCACTAAGCTCCATCATCTTGTTGCATTTTCAACGGTTTATTTTCAACAGTTGAACTAAATAAATCTCTTCGTCAATTCATCATTCGAAATGCGTACTATTCATCTAACTCGGTGCAAAATTCCCTTCCACTTATATTTTGTTGCTAAAGAAATTAGCATTCTAATGGTATTTAATTTCACTACAGGGCCAAAGGTTTCATCAAAATCTATTCCCTCTAGTTGTGAATAACCCTTTGCTACCAGTCTAGCTTTAAACTTTTCTATACTCCCATCTGCATTCACTTTAGGTTTGTACAACCACTTACATCCTATGGGTGTTTTTCCTTCAGGTAGTTTAAGTAGATCCCAAGTGTGGTTTTTAGTAATTGATTCAATTTCTTCATTCATCGCAACCCTCCATTCATCAGTTTGACTTGCTTATTTATAGTTTTTGGGATCTACAATGTTTAAAATACTTGTCATTAAAGAATAGTCTTTCAATCTAGCTGGTAATTGTGTCTTCCTACCTGATCTCCTTGGTAGGGGACTTACCTCAAATCGGTTTGCTTCAGACTTGTACGGGCTTGCCTTATTGACTACATCACATGTTTCTTCCTCTTCATGCTCCTGCTCCTGATTATCCCCGCTGTTTTCTTCCAACAATAATGGAATGTGCCATTCATTATTATTGACATCCTTTCCTTCCTCAACCTGTTCATGAAATATCACATCTCGACTTGCAAATATTTTATGAGTCACGAGATTAAATAACTTGTATGCTTTAAACTCAATGCCATATCCTACAAAGATACACTTCATGGCTTTATGATCTAACTTCTTTCTATCCACCATGGGTATATGGGAAAAGGATTTTGACCCAAATACTCTCAAATGACTCACTGTTGGTTTGAATCCATGTAATGCTTCAAAGGGAGTTTTGAAGCCAAGACATTTAGTAGGACTCCTTTTCTTTAAATAAACAGCAGTGTTGATGGCTTCAGCCCAGAAACCATTTGATAGACCCTTACCTTGAAGCATACTCCTTGTGCACTCCACAAGAGATATGTTCTTTCGTTATGCCAATCCATTTTTTTGTGGTGTATGAGGCACTGTAAATTTTTGAACAATCCCATGATATCTGCAAAAATTCATGAACTCACCCGGCCTGTATTCTCCCCCTTGATTTGAGCGGAGAATTTTTATGCATTTTCATGTCTGCTTCTCTACCAAAGTTTTAAATTCTTTAAAACACTGAAAAGTCTGACTCTTTTTACTTAAAAAATATATCCAAGAGAATTTAGTGCAATCATGAGTAAACAGAAGAAAATAATATGCACCACCTAGCAACCTGGTCTGCATAGGTCCGCATATTTCTGTATGCACTAGTTCTAGAATATCTCTTCTCTTTCTATCAATATGCAAAGGAAATTCCTCTCTATGCATTTTCCCTAATGCACATCCATCACAATCCAACTGAACACTATGAAAAACAGGGAGTCCATC
The DNA here is from genome assembly GCA_034641835.2 of Pinus albicaulis. NCBI lineage: Eukaryota > Viridiplantae > Streptophyta > Pinopsida > Pinales > Pinaceae > Pinus > Pinus albicaulis. The sequence continues at coordinate 61,056,904 of CM076571.1, forward strand.
GACCATACCTTTTCTTTGAAGTAACATGAGGTCTTGTAAATTAAGGTGGCTGAATCTCTGGTGCCAGAGGTTTTCAACTGTCAATCCTGTTGTGACCATGGCTTGTTGTGGTATGCTTTTGACATTCAGTCTGTACAGGCTCCCCACACGCACTCCCGATGCAACTGTTTCCATCTTGCTATCCTTTATGACACAACATGTCTTGAAGAATTCAACTAACAGATCCTGATCTTTTATCATAGATACAGAGATCAAGTTTTTCCTAATCCCGGGCACATACAGTACATTCTTAAGATGTCTAATGTCACCATTAGGCAATATTACTGGAATATCACCATACCCTTTTATCTCATATCCTCTGTCATCTCCTAGAAAAATTTTAGATCCACATGAAGTTTCTTCAAGAAATTAAAACCATTCTTTCTTACCTGTCATATGTGAGGATGCGCCAGAATCGACATACCATATGTCGTCCTCATCTTCTTTAGAAGCTGAAATCGCACAATCAACTACAAATAGTCGAGTTTCATGACTATAATCTTCATCTTCATTAACAAAATATCCTTTGTGCCTACTCTGATTATTCCTTGCTTCTTCTGTCTGCCTCTTAAAACAATCCCTAATTTTGTGGCCAACTTTCCCACAGTAAAAACATTTCTTGTTTGAAATTTTGTTTGTAGGCATACCTCTAAATGGTCTCTTTTGAAACGTGCTACCACCTCTCTATTGTTGTTGTGGCTGCCGCTGCTACTGTGGTTGCTTCCCTCTAAACTGTCACCTCTTTGCCATCAAAGCAAGATCATCACTCTGCGGTCTTAAGTTCTGTCGGCGCTCTTCTTCTTGTAGAAAAATTCCTGACAATTCTTCAAATGCAGGGGCTTTATCCCTTGTTGCCAATCCTGTGATGAACATCTGATATTCATCCTTCATTCCATTCAATGTAATTGTGACTAGATCGGAATCGGACACCTTTTCTCCGATGTCTCCCAATATGTCCTTCAGGTCTTTAACCCTTGCAATGAATCCAGCAGCAGGTTCATTTTCCTCCATCCTCATCGCAAACAACTTGCCTTTGAGTAAAAAGACGTGATTTGTATTTTGTGTCTGGTATAAATTCTTGAGCGTCGTCCAGATCTCAGTGGACGATTTTCCATCTCTAATGTGTGGGATAATATTATCCTTGACGGACATCTTCAGTATGACTTTTACTTTGTTCTCCCTTTTATCCCAGTCTTGTATAAGTGTGGTTATTCCTGTTACAATATTTGGTTTCTGCTCCTCGCCTGTGACAATCGACCACGCATTTTCTCCCTCAAGCAATGTTTGTAGCTTGAATTTCCAATTGGTGAAATTGGACCCTTCGAGTTTGCTAGACTCGTTGAGATACATTTCAATAGTATTATTCATACTGGACTGATCTGATTCCGGACCCTCCAATGATTCTAACCAGTTGAATAATTACAAGCTACACTAAAAAAAAATTCAATACATACCAGATCTTGATCACCGATCTGCCCCCAATCTGGCCTAATCTTGTGACTGTAACTCAGATCCTCTACTGATCTGATGGTTACTATGTTTGCGGCTTGAATTTACCACCAACGGGAAAATCCCCTTTGCAGAACTGCCAACCAATGTATCTGTGACTCAGATCTACCACCACCAGGCAAATCCCATGTGCAGAACCGGCAATAAAATCTGTGACTCAAATCTACCACCACGGGGCAAATCCCATGTGCAAAACTGCCAAAGAGAGAGATTGGCACTTTTCTAAGGCAAATATCTGCACCAAATAAAAGATTCATGTAAGTGCCCAAATTGGCGCGGGTATGGCCCTGGCAGTTGCACCAATTGCACTTTTCAGCACGACTATTAGCAGAAAAACCGTGCCGACCCTCCTATGCTCAGAGATTCCAAAAAATCATCTGAGACCTATGAGTCGGGTGTTTGCTGCAGACCACCTGCTCCTGTGAGCACGAAGCTCCTGTGTGCACCGTAGCCACTAAGGCTTTATAGCCACTAAGGCTCTGTAGCCACTAAGACTCTCAAAACAAATCAGGCTCACCCGGTCTGAGCTCTGATACCAAGATAAAAACTGAATTGATTAGAAGTTGCAGCTCACAGGTGAGTACTACACCTGGAGACTACACAGAAATGGAGAGTACACTCTACATTCATTAATCAAATGATACAACTATAAGTACATCACAAAGAAGTAGGAAGTTGTAAACAAACTCCTATATCCTAGGAACTAATCCTAACTTAAGGAGCTACGTTATAACAATGTAACCATTTCTCCATTAATATACAAATAATATTAATTATTTCCAACTATTATTTTCCAATAAAATTGGTCTAGCTTCCTATACATTAACTCAGGCAATCTTTTAACATAGTTTTCTTTATCTTTTTTATGCAATTTTTTCTTTTTTAACTGCATGTAACTATATCTATATATAGCTATATTTCTTTCCCAAAATCTATGATAATCTCTTAATATTTACATGCAATAATGACATATTTAACTATTCACAACAACATGATATACTCCAGAGAATCTCAAGAACTACCTATTCTTCTCAAAGAAAAATGTAGTTACTTATCTCTTAGTAAAATGTTTTTTTTTTTTTTTTGTAGTCTAAGAGAAAAAAATTGTTCCTTTCAGTGGTCCATGATTTGGAAGTCCACTGGATTTAATTACAATTGGCATCTCTTGTTTGACCCACAGTGAAGAGGAGATTGAGGCCAACGAAGAGTATATTTCACCCAGATATTACACTTATAGCCACTACCTTTCCACGATATCTTTTATTTGTGCAGATAATTAGTAATAGAAAATACAAGAGTATCAAGCATCTGCTATGACTACCAAGGAGAAAGGTCGAATTTTAATGGCAGCATTCTACAATTCAGGCGAAGAAACAAAACTGGGTTCTGTTGTTGAGCTTATATAATGAGGAGTCGATTCCCCTAAGTACCAAACTTCAAGTGTAGTGACTACTATTTATCGATGCTCGCATTGAACTACAGGCCTGCAAATAACTGCAAACCCTATTCACAAAAGTAGGGTGAAATGTAGACACTATCTATCAGTGCTCGTTGAAATACTTCTGAAACCCCCCCCAAGGTCCCTTCAGGTTTTCGAATCCGTAATATACCATACTTTAGCAATTTTTACATTTGTCATTAATATTGAAGAATCAAGAATTCGTTTAACTTCTAACTGTTTCTTGATGCTAACCGCAACGTAACAATGGAGTAACCAAACATCTATATAGTTAAAATAAAATTTCCACAAATGTCGAATGGATATTACCATAGATGTACAATGCATGAGAAGGGTTGTTATTAATTAACTGGTTCTTGAAACTCGATAAAATATTTAATATCTTCGCTTGGTAAATATTGAGATTTTACGGGAGCTTATACAGTAGCGATATTACAACACCACAATATCATACCAATTCAAAGGAATCGCAGACCTATTACCTAATAGAGTAGTCAACAGAGCATTGAGGACTAGATTGACATAGCGGTTAAAAAATGTGTTAGAATGCTAGAGTTTTTTAGTATGCAAATTCCAAAGCATTATATATTACATGGATCCAAAAGCACAAGAGTAGTTACGAAATGTAAATAACTACAGTTTTGTATGTGGATGCGACAACAAAGTAGAGTCAATGGAAGCAGAGAGAAAACCATTCAAAAGAATCAACAGCAGAAGGTCAGAGTCGATACAATAAGAGTCAATACTAGAGAATCAAGAGACGATGACAGAGTTGATACTAGAAGAGTAACAGAGACAAACAACCTTAGAAGTTGACCTCTTGCCATTGATTTCAAATGGGGAGGTAATAAAGAGCAAAGGAGCAATAAGGAAAAATAATTCTCAGGACAAAGGGAGGATCTTTAGTGTTGCCATCAATGCCAAAGGGGAAGATTGTTGGTAGAGTTGGCATTGATGTCAAAGGTATCCATAGTAGATCAGGGTCAATATACATCATCTATTCAAGAATACAGATTCCATGTGTCAATTGACGGATTCCTGCTCACACAGTTCAAGTCTTGTTCACAGAGTTCATTTATGGATCAGATGTTCAATGTTTATCATACTTCGGCCAGGAGTATTTGTTCAGAATAGATGCATGGGTTTTCAAGATCGAAGACCTAAGATGGTGGTGTGCTAATTCATTCACACCTATGTCATTATGAGGCAGCGTGAATTTTCAGTCAAAGGTATGGTCCAATTAATTCCTAGAGCTCAGGAAGACAAGGAGGATCATTGAAAATTCCTTTCCCTGTTGATGCAATATCAAGAGAATTGAAGGCCTCTCTTGGTATACACCAGTGCAAGGCCATTTGTGGATCCATGCAACGGTGTTTAAGGCTAAAAAATTCAAAGATTCAAAAGGCAGTAAAGTAACAAAAGGAAGATCCAATGTTAATATAATTTGACAAAGTTGTCAAATGAAATTTTGAAAGTTTTTTGTTCTGCATTATTGAGGGTGTGGTTGCATAGGCTGCGCACAAATAAAAACCATTTGAAATGCATATTTGTGGAGGGAGATGCTTGAATGCATACTTTTTTTGGGAATATATTGACAATGTTGGGTGTGGTTGTTGCAGTGAACATTGGCTCTATTGATAGATGCTAGAAAGAAATGATATGGATACCAAGAGGTGAAAAAATATGATCACTAAAGTATTGAAGCCAAATGTGAAAACACATCTTCGGTGAGTGCCAAATGGGATCATCTGAGATAACGCGCATAATAATGCAAAGAAAATAGAAAATCCTTTTTCTAGGCTATAGTCCCATTACCTGAGAATGAGTATCAGAATACATAAATGCAAGAATATATGTACAAGCAAATAGTTCCAGTGATGCAAGAAATTTATACCCAGAGTCTTGCTAATTGCAACAATGAGTCAAAATCTTGATGCATATGGTGCAGATGTTTCCTTCATCCAATTTTTAACACTATTGCCACCTTGAGGCTTTGAAAAATTTTGCTATAAATGTATCTTCTTTTCCCTTTTTCCTTAGTAGATACATTTATGGTGTCATGTAAAAGGTTTTTCTATGGGCGTTGCTAAAATCTGAATGATCTATCTAATTCAAGGAGAGACCCATTATTTGTTTTCTTTGATGATTCCTGGAATTCGAATAGGAAGAATGACCATACATAACAAAGGGATAAACTGAGTCCGTAGAGGAGATATATGATATATGTTTGGTTGGAAATAAATATGGTACAAAATGGTCCTGTAAAACCTCGGCCTAAATGAGAGAGTGGTTCATTATTGCAAATAGGAAATGACATATTAAGTTTGTGATGCAACAATGCCTCAGACTTGTCCAAGTTTGTTCCCATGGAAGTGATGGAAAGGACCTTAGGATTGAACTCAAAGAGAATCATTTGCAGCTTGTTATAACTCTTATTCTAATAAACATAGCGAAAGGCTCAAGATTTTGTTGCAAAAGTGTTCCATAATCTATTAGTGTAGTATATTAGACTCAATTGAAAGTGATCTACAAGCTTGTCAACCAGTAAGAAGACATAACGGAAAATTGTAGGAGGAAGGAGCCAATGGATCTATTGTTAAAAAGGTTATTGAAGATGATTATAAAGATACAAGATAAATCATATATGATAAGGATTGGGACTTAGTAGATAATTTCTTATAAATACAAAATGATGTCAATATAAGTAATGCATTTTGTTCCAAACAGTAGGGAGTTATGTACTTCGCAATGACAATTTCAAGGCCCTATATAATTTCAAATTAGATTGTATGTCCAAGGAGAAGACCCTCATTTTATTAAATTTGAACTGCACTTCTTGAATGTTTATTTTGCATTGTTTCTACATGAGATGTGTTACACATCATATGGTAGTATTTTTTATTTCCATTCCAAATATCAATTTTGAGTAAAGAACGATGATTTGAGAATAATTTAAAGGAATAGTTGGAATACAAACTAATTTGGTTGCTGCCAAGTTGGAATATAAACCAATTCACTATGAGAATACAAAAAATAGTGATTTTTATAAAGATGAATACTTGGAATGAAAATGGGTGTGTAAGACCTAGTTCATGAATTACATAGCAAAGAGAATAAGAGAAAGAGGAGCAGAAGTGAAATAGTGTTGAGAAAGAGGAGTGGAGGAGATAAAGAGTTTTAAAGGGGGCAGAGAAGAGTATATAAAAGATTCAAAGAAAAAGAAGAACTTAGATTTTTAAGACCAAGTAAGCTATAAATATAAAACTTTAATCTGTAAAGAGATTGGTGTCTCCTTCCAGGTAGTAGCCTGAAAAAGAACAGGTTGGAGCTTGTAAGAATTGGGAGTGGGTGCTTCCAGCAAGTTGTAGCTTGAAAAATAGAATAGCTGTTGAAGTCTCCTACAGGTAGGATCCTTCAAAATTGTTGTAAGGAATTTGAGTGGGTGCTTCTAGCAAGTTGTACCTTGCAAAATAAAAGAGCGGTTGAAGGCTCTTGTAGGTGGGTGCCTACAAAAGTGATGTATAAAGGGGAGTGGGTGCTTGAATTTACATCACAAAACAAAATTCATACTTTTCTCCCTTTATGGGCTCCAATTATATCTGGTGTCTACATGTGTTTCTTTTATGTGTTGATTTTTATGCTACTATTTAATGTTGTTTGTTAAATTTGTTATTCATAGGATGTACTACTACTAATATAATAGTTTAGATAATTATCGGAAAGAAAAGTAAAAATTGGTAATTGATGACCATGAATGCACGATATTGATTCACCCCCTCTCATTATAGTCAGGCTTCCAACATATCTATCATTAATATAAATAAGTGTAATGACCAAAACTTTGTTTAAAACTTGCCTCTTAATAGCTTAGCTTAAAAAAAATTTAAAATATTTTATGGGTTAGTGAATTAGAATATCGTTCTATGGTTTAAATTTTTAAATGTTACAGAGAGGAGATATTGTAATTTGTGAGGTTTATAACTCAACATGTAAATTGTTCATTCAAAGCTCATCAAATAATTTGCTTTGAAAGAAAATATGAAGTTGTCCCTTAATATATTAGCCATTATCTCAGTTCTTTAAGTGTTATATAGAAGAGGTAGGTTGTGAAATTTATGGTTATTGTGAAACCGGCTCCAAAAATAGAAGAAAAGAGATATCAATGCCTTAGAAATAAGCCACTTCGAGGGGGAAACCTCTAATACATTACATGAATGAACAATTCTTGGATGATACAAATTACAAAACCTCCTTTCTATATATAGGAGTCCATGGGGCCACAAAGTAATCCTAGTGGGGCCACAATGTAATCCTAGCCGACCTAACAATAATAATTTAAGGGCACAATAATAACAATATGGGGGTTACAAGGGTACAATAATAACAATAAGGGGGTCACACTAACAACAATAAGGGACTATACTAGTAATATAGGGACCTAACATGCCCCTCTCCTTCAAAAAAGTGTTGTCCTCAACGCTTGAGTAGCTCTGGGTGCTTCTGTATAAAATTCTCATCTTCCCATGTAGAATCTTCGGTGGGTAAGTTCTTCCACTTGATGAGATACTCTGAAATTGATCGATTCCGTAGTTGTCGAGTTCTTGTTTCCGTGACCGCTTCAGGTTCCAATATGATTTTTCCTTTCTCATCAACTTCTGGAAATATTGTTTGAACTGGAAGATTTTCACCTATAACCTTCTTTAAGCATGAAACATGTTGGGTATGTGTTATATTCTTTCCACGACTAGCCCCAAGGGTTGTACATTGCGTCGGGCGCGACGGGGGGTCACGGGGGCGGCCCCCTGGTGGGGTACGAAAGCGGCGCCCGGCGAAAAAATTTGGTATGCGGTCCCACTCATATGCGGACCCACCCATGTTTTGTGCATGAGTTTGCACATGGTTTTGGGGTACGATGGTTTTCGGCCCCTGGTATTTTGTAGATCCGGTCAAGGGAACTACGGTTATGTTCTAATCCAGGGTTAATGGATTGAGGTTTATGTATGCTTCGGCATGTATATATATGTGTTGTAACACTAAAAGGAATATAATGAAAAATCAAGCTGGTCGTCCCGATTTGGGATCCGGGGGAAAATCTCTGTGTTTATCTGTTTTATGTTTTATGCTCTCGCTATTGTTTATTTTCTGTTATAAGATTCGTGTGTAGATAATTTCTGTTCAGGGTTAAAACCTACATTTGGTATCGGAGTTGTTTCGGCTTCAAGGGGACGCCTTTGTTGTTGAGGGTTTTTTGCTCGGGCCTGTGGTAGACCCTGTTCAGTGGGAGATCTGCGGGATCGATTCTTGTGGTGAAAGAAGATGGTGAGCAGCGGAAAGATAGAGATCGAGAAATTTAATGGTCAGAGTTTTGAGTTGTGGAAACTCAAGATGGAGGATCTGCTGGTGGATAAAGATCAGTGGATCGCGGTAGATCCGGGTACTAAGCCAACGGGAATGTCAGATGAAGACTGGAAGAAGCTGGATCGAAAGGCTAAGAGCACAATACGATTGTGTGTCTCAGATTCAGTATTGTTGAATGTATCTGGGGAAGCTACGGCGAAGAATTTGTGGGAAAAACTTGGGACTTTGTACCAATCTAAGTCTCTGGTGAATAAGTTGTTCCTGCGGAAAAAGCTGTATAAACTGAGGATGAAGGATGGAGACTCGGTGACAGAGCATCTGAACGCCTTCAATACTGTGGTAAGTCAGCTGTCGTCTGTTGATATTAAAATCTCAGATGAAGATAAGTGCATCAGTTTGTTGTGCTCTCTACCAGACTCGTGGGACAGTCTGGTTATTGCAATAGGTAGCAATAAAACTACCTTGAATTTTGATGACATTGTCTCAGCCTTGCTGTCGGAGGAAATGAGACGGAGAAATATGGAGGGTCAGAATGGAGATGCCTTATCTGTACGAGGAAGGTCCCAGAAAAGAAACAAGAATAAGGTTTCGAGTGGGAGATCTAAATCTAGAGGGAGATCTAAATCTCCTGGAAAGTTTGTAAAGGTGTGCTGGAAATGCGGAAAGGAAGGGCACTACAAAAAGGAATGCAGATCTAAAGCTCCTGAGAAAGGAAAGGGATCTGATGAAGGTCCTTCTGCAGAGGCAAAAGCCACCTCGGATGAAGGTGGGGATGTGTATTTGGCTTCTTCTTCAAATACACATGTAGATCATGAGTCATGGTTGATTGACTCAGGTGCATCCTTTCACTTCACTCCCAATAGGGAGTGGTTCTGCGAGTATGAGAAATATGATGGTGGTGATGTCTTCCTAGGGGATGATAGGAAGGCCAGAATCGTCGGACGTGGAAAATTCAAGCTGAAGCTGCAAGGTGGAAGGATTAGAACACTTCCTGGTGTTCTGCATATTCTTGCATTGGCCAGAAATCTGATTTCTGTAAGCAAGATGGATGATGCAGGTGTAAAAACAGTGTTCGAGAAAGATGCCTGCAAGATGGTTCGGGGGGCACTAGTATTAATGCGGGGAGTTCGGACTGGAAATCTATACAAGCTACAAGGTAGCACTGTTATTGATGGGTGTAATAGTTATGTGGTTCTTGAAAGTGGAGCGGAAAGCCTAGCTGTCTCTGGAGAAAAGACCATGCTATGGCATCAAAGGCTTGGACATATTGGAGAGAAGGGCCTTTGGATACTACATAGAAATGGTATGGTAGAAGGTATGTCTAATTTATCTCTGGATTTCGATTTATGTGAACATTGTGTATATGGGAAGCAGAATCGGGTGAGTTTTCCTTCTGGTGCTAAGAGGGCAAACAAGATATTAGAACTTGTGCACAATGATGTGTTTGGGCCTGTGTCAGTTCCATCACTGGGAAAGTCTGTGTACTATGTTTCATTCATAGATGACTTCTCAAGGAATACATGGATATATTTCTTGAGGAAGAAATGTGAAGTCTTTGACAAATTTAAAGAATTTAAGGCTCTGGTGGAAAACCAGACAGAGAAGAAGATAAAGGCATTGAGGACAGATAATGGTGGGGAGTTTTGCAAGAAGGAATTTGAAGAGTTCTGTAAGAAGTGTGGTATAGCACGGCAGAAGACTGCTCCATACACACCTCAGCAAAATGGAGTTGCAGAAAGAATGAACAGAACACTGATGGAAAAGGCAAGAAGCATGCTCAGTGGTACCGGGTTAGGACAAGAATTCTGGGCAGAGGCAGTGGAGACTGCATGTTACTTAGTTAACAGATCACCTTCATCAGCGTTGGAGGATAAGACTTCACATGAGGTATGGACTGGTAAGAAACCCTCTCTTTCACATCTAAGGGTATTTGGATGTGATGCATATGTACATGTTCCAAAGGAGAAAAGGACCAAGTTGGATAATAAATCTGAAAGGTGCATCTTTAGTGGGTATAAGGATGGTTTAAAGGGTTACAAGCTTTGGAACCCAGAAACAAGGAAGGTTGTGTACAGCCGAGATGTGGTGTTTAGAGAAGTGAAAGATGTTGTTAAACATGAATTCATACCAAAGGAACCTGAGAAGATAGAGTTTGAGCTAAAGGAGGATGAATCAGACTCTACAATAGAAGAAGACTCAGAAGATGAAGAGCCACAAACTCCAGCTTTGAGAAGATCGGTTCGGGAAAGAAGGCAACCAGAAAGGTATAGTCCATCTGCTTTCTGTTCAAGTTTTTCCTTAACTATAACTGATGATGAACCCAGAACTGTCAGGGAGGCAGTAGATTCAGAGGATGGAAAACTCTGGAAGGAGGCCATGGTTGATGAAATGGCATCCTTGCACAAAAATGAGGCATGGGATCTGGTGGAGTTGTCGGTTGGAAGGAAGCCCATCGGGAGAAAATGGGTGTTTAAGAAGAAGATGAATGTAGAAGGCAAGGTGGAGAAATACAAAGCTCGGTTGGTAGCAAAATGTTATTCCCAGGTGCCAGGAATTGATTTTGGTGATATTTTTTCTCCTGTTGCCAAAGTTACTTCTATTAGATTACTTTTATCTGTTGCTGCTGCATTTGATTTTGAGATAGAACAGATGGATGTGAAGACAACATTTCTTCACGAGGATCTAGAAGAGGATATCTACATGAAGCAACCTAAAGGCTTTATGGTGAAGGATAAGAAAGAGGTGGTTCGTAGGTTGAAGAAGTCGTTGTATGGGTTAAAGCAGTCACCAAGGATGTGGTATCATGAATTTGATACCTATATACGAGGACTTGGATTCACTAGAAGCAAGGAGGATCACTGTGTTTATTTTAAATTAATTGGTGACCATGTTATTTATTTGGTCTTGTATGTGGATGATATGTTGTTGATTGGAAATGACAAAGAAATTATCCAAGATTTGAAGACCAAACTGTTCTCCAAATTCGACATGAAGGATCTTGGTGCTGCAAACTATATTTTGGGCATGGAAATTAAGAGAGATTGGGCAAAGAGGAAGCTCTGGTTAAACCAGAGGAAGTATGTCGAGACTATATTGCGGAGGTTCAATATGCAGGATAGTAAACCGGTGAATGTTCCTATTCCTGTAGGTGTAAAGCTATCTGCTGAACAGTGTCCCAAGACACAAGAAGAAGAGGAGGATATGTCCTATGTTCCATATGCAAGTGCAGTGGGTAGCCTGATGTATGCAATGGTCTGTACTAGACCAGACATTGCACATGCAGTGGGAGTATTGAGCAGGTTTATGTCAAACCCAGGGAAGGAGCATTGGATAGCAGTGAAGCGAGTTTTCAGATATTTACGTGGCACTAGTGATTATGGCTTGTGCTACCAAGGAAGACCAGGATTAGAAAGAATGTTGGACATTCGTGGTTTTTTTGATGCAGACTGGGCTGGAGATCTGGACCAAAGAAGATCTACAAGTGGGTATGTGTTTAGCCTATTTGGAGGTGCAGTCAGTTGGATGAGTAAAAGACAATCTATAGTGGCGCTTTCAACTACAGAGGCAGAATACATAGCAGCCACTCATGCAAGAAAGGAAGCAGTTTGGTTGCAGAGATTGTGTTCAAGTATGGGGTTGGTACAACAAGCTATAAGGATAGACTGTGATAGCCAAAGTGAAATTTTCTTGGCTAAGAACCGTGCTTATCATTCAAAGACAAAGCACATTGATGTTCAATATCACTTTGTTAGAGATATGGTTGAGGCTAAAAGGGTGTTGCTGGTAAAGGTGGACACTTTGAAGAATGTTGCGGATGCATTGACGAAGTCTGTGAGCACTCAGAAGTTCTCTTGGTGTAGAGAAACAATGGGTGTTGAAGAATTGGCCCAATGACTAAGCTCTCTTGTGGCCCCCTGGGGAAAGAAAACAACAAGTGGGAGAATGTTGGGTATGTGTTATATTCTTTCCATGACTAGCCCCCCGTGTTGTACATTGTGCGAGAGCGCGATGGGGGGTCACGGGGGGGGCGACGGCCCCCGCACGGGGCTAGAATCCGAAGCGGCGCCCGGCGTGGTATTTTTGGTATGTGAGAGTCACTCATATGGAGCTCCATCCATGTTTGTTCTTGAGTTTGCACATGGTTTTGGGTTACGATGGTTTTCAACCCCTGGTATTTTTGTAGACTTGGTCAACGGAACTACGGTTATGTTCTAATCCAGGGTTAATGGATTAGGGTTTATGTATTCTTCGGCATGTATATATATATGTGTTGTAACACTAAAAGGAATATAATAAAAAATCAAGTTGGTCGTCCTGATTTGGGATCCATGGGGAAAATCTATGTGTTTATCTGTTTTATGTTTTATGCTCTCGCTATTGTTTATTTTTTGTTATAAGATTTGTGTGTAGATAATTTCTGTTCAGGGTTAAAGCCTACAAAACATGGAAAGCTGGATGCACTCGTGAAGAAGCGGGAAGCTCCAATTTGTATGCCATAGTACCAATCTTTTGCAACACCTTGTAAGGACCATAGTACTTTGGTGATAATTTATTATCCTTCTTAGCTTGCTTGAGGGACATTTGTTTGTATGGTTGTAGCCGTAAAAATACCCAGTCTCCTACATCAAAACTTCTCTCGCTGCGATGTTGATTTGCTTGTTGTTTCATTCGATTTTGTGCCAAATTCAGGTTATCCTTTAAGAGTTGGAGAACTTCTTGCTGATGCTCGATGTGATCTTCCACTGCTTGAACCTTCGAATTTTCCCTTAAAGATGATGTGATTGATGGTGGATGATATCCATAAAGTGCCATAAATGGGGTCATTTTTGTTGAAGTATGGAAGGAAGTGTTATACCACCATTCAGCGAGAGGTAACCACTTGACCCATTGTTTTTGTTTATCAGATACAAAACAACGAAGATATCCTTCCAAACATTTATTTACTATCTCAGTTTGACCATCAGATTGAGGATGATAAGATGATTTATGAGCTAATTGAGTACCCAAACAAGAAAATAACTCCGTCCAAAAATTTCCAGTAAAAATGGGATCTCTGTCGCTCACAATAACCTTTGGGTTTCCATGTAGCTTTTGAATTGTTTCCATAAATGTAGTAGCAACTGTACTTACTTTAAATGGATGAGATAATGCACAAAAGTGTGCATACTTGGTAAGTCTATCAACTACCACCATGATGACACTCTTTCCTTCAGACTTAGGTAAACCTGTAATAAAATCCATTGAAATCTCCTCCCAACGTTGACTTGGAATGGATAAAGGTTGTAGACGACCCGAGGTCTTAACTGTCTCAACTTTATTCTGCTGGAAAACCAAACATTCCGCCACAAACTTTTGAATATCAGATTTAAGGCCATCCCAAAAAAATTCTTTCTTCACCCTGTGGTAAGTTTTTAAAAATCCTGAGTGTCCTCCTAAAGGAGAAGTGTTCAATTCCAAAAGAATCTTTTGTTTTAGTTGGGAATTCTTACAAAGATATAAGTGATCTTTGTACCATAAGGAATCATTTTTCCAACTAAATGTATCAGATGTACTAGGATCTTGCTGCAACTTTTGAATGAGTGTCCACACTTATTCATCCTTCTTCCATTCATCCCTTGCTTTGGTTATCCAATCTGGTTGGATAATAGAAATGGCACAAAGCAATGCTTCCACCTCTTCATCCTTTCTTGAGAGTGCATCTGCAACAACATTTAGCTTCCCTTTTTTGTAGACGATTTCAAAGTCATAACCCAACATCTTTGTGACCCATTTTTGCTGCTCTTCTGAAGATAGTCTTTGTTCCAAAAAGTGTTTAAGACTATCATGATCAGTTTTCACCTTGAAGTGTCTTCCCATTAGGTAAGTTCGCCATTTCTTTAGTGCATGTAGTATTGCTAACATTTCCTTCTCATAAATAGGTTTCTGTAAATACTTTCCTTCGATTGGACGACTTTCAAAAGCAATGGGTCTTCCTTCCTGCATTAAAACTGCACCAATTCCATTTCCTGAGGCATCACATTCCACAATAAAGGTTTTTGTGAAGTCTGGTGTAGCTAAGACCGGTGCTAGGCACACTGCCTCTTTAAGACGTTCAAAGGCCTTAGTTGCTTCGGGAGTCCATGAAAATGCATCTTTCTTCAATAATGTTGTTAGAGGTGCTGCTATTCTCCCATAATTCTTAACAAACTTGCGATAATACCCTGTTAACCCGAGAAATCCTCGCAACTTCTTTATGGTTGTGGGGACTTTCCATTCCCTAATGGCTTTAATTTTGTTAGGGTCTACTTTAACACCCTCATGAGATACAATATGACCCAGATATTCCACCTCTTGTACTCCAAAGAAACATTTGGATGTTTTTACATATAATTGTTTCTCCTGCAATAGTTTGAGCACCCTGTCAACATGTTCAACATGATCCTTCCAAGATTTGTTGTAGATTAGTATATCATCAAAAAATACTAGCACAAATTTTCTAAGGAAGGGTTTGAAAATGGAATTCATCAACCCTTGAAATGTAGAAGGTGCATTGGTAAGGCCAAAAGGAATGACCAAAAATTCATAATGACCCTCATGAGTTTGAAATGTTTTTTTTGGAATATATTCATTCTTCATTCTAATTTGATGATATCCTGAACGAAGATCCAACTTGGTAAAATAAATTTATCCATGTAATTCATCCAATAATTCATCAATCACAGGAATGGGAAATTTATCTTTAATGGTGAGCTTATTGAGCTCCCTATAATCCAGACACATTTGCCATGATCCATCCTTCTTGTGTACCAATACTACAGGAGCAGAGAAAGAACTTTGACTAGGTTGAATTATACCCGCCTCTAACATTTCTGCAATCATACGTTCAATTTCGCTCTTTTGGAAGTAAGGATATCTATAAGGCCTGATGTTTGGAGGAAAACTTCCTGGAATCAAGTGAATAGCATGATCATGATCACGAATAGGTGGGAGTCCTTTGGGAGTTTCAAACACCTTGGAATGATTGTCCAAGACTTGTTGGAGATCTGCAGAAATAGATGATTTTGATTTTGGAACTTCTAGTGAGCATAATTGTGCAATTACGCCTCGCTGTTCTTTCTTTAGAAGCTTTGTCATGACATTAGAGCTTATTATCCTTCCTGGCTTCCCCGCAATACCCCGTAATTCGACTTCCTTTCCTTCTGAAAAAAATTCCAAGAAAAGTTCTTGAAAATTAAAAGCTACCGTCCCCAAAGATTGTAACCATTGTACTCCTAGTACAACATCAGCACCTCCCATAGGAATGGAAAGCATTGGACTAGTCAATACATATTCCCCCATAGTTAGCTTGATATTATGGCATTTCCCAGAGCAATTTATAGTTCCTCCATTTGCAACCATCACTTGGCATTCTGGTGCTGGGTATAGGAAACAATTTAATTGCTTGGCTACCTTACAATGAATAAAATTATGGGTGCTACCTGAATCAATCAACACTATTACCTTTTTCTTCTTGATATGTCCTTCTATCTTGAGAGTTTGAGGAGTGGTAATTCCTGCCAGTGCATTACACGATATGGTCGGATTCATTTCTTCCTCTTCTAGGGCTGGTTTCTGGTGTACATCCTCTTCTTGTTCATTTTCTTCTTCCTCTTCACAATCTATGTAAAATAATTTCTTCTCAGCACACTTATGACCTTTAGTGTATTTGCTATCACAACTATAACAAAGCCCTTTTGCTCTTTTTTCTTCCAATTGTTGTGGTGTCAACCTTGTAGGTTGTGGAAATCTAGGCGTAGCAACACTTCCTTCTTTATAGAAGTGAGTGGTAGGCTTCCTTGTCGCCATAATTTTACATTCAATTTTCTTGCCAACCTGAATGCCTTCTCCAATGAATCAGGTTCCAAAACGCGAACTTCATGTTGGATGTTATCCTTTAAAGTACATATGAAGAGATCAATCCTGTGTTCCTCTGGAATATCAGTTACCCTTATATTCAATTTTTGGAAGTCCTCAATGTGCTCCCCCACTAAACCCTTTTGTTTGAGATTTATCGATTGGCTAAAGAAGGTGTTGCTCTTTGTATCCTCATAATGTGCTATCATTTCCTCCATAAAAATTGACCAAGTGACAATTTTTTTACGGGAGAAAAGCCATCGATACCATACAAATGTATTTTGTTCTAAATGTACAGTTGCAATGTGTATCTTCTGTGTGTTTTGCACATTATTGAGATCAAAATATTGATCCATTTGTAGTATCCATGTTACAGGATCATTGCCATCAAACTTCCTCATATCCATATTTGGAATATGGTGGTTCTTCAATCCAACATTAGGGTTTATGAAATCATGATTAACATTTATTTTGTTCTCATCTTGAGTTTCCTCTACTATCTTTCCGCCATTAGGAATCATTTCTTGTATTAACCTTGTCATCAAACCTTCCATGTCTGATTTTAGATCATTCTTCATGTCTTTCATGTTGTCTTTCATTTTTTCATCAATCTTAGCTTCCATGTCATCCATCTTAGCTTCCACGCCAGCTTCCATGCCATTCATATTAGCTTCCATGACTTTCTTCAAACTATCCATCTTAGATTCCATGTCTTTCTTCAAAACTTCCATTTCATTTTATGTTTCTCTTGCGAGAGCGAAATTTGGTGCACTTGCTCTTGTAATTTTGATATGTCATGTTGTGATTCTTCCTCTTCATGAGTCATAGTTGAGCCCTCTGAAGGCTTAATAGATGTTGAATTCTTTTTATGTGGAATTTTAGAACCCAATACTGATATTATGCTTCAATATTCCCTTGGAATCACTTCAAACTGATTTTTCACACAAGACTTATGCAATTCGAAGAAAAAAAAATACACACATTTTTCTTGCTTTAAAGGAGCTAGATATTTAAACTGAATTATCTCTGTGATTTCAGATCTTCAATATCTGACATTCGGCCTTGCAGTATCCCTCTGAATCTTCTTTTGAATGCCACATTTCTGACCTGATTTGGATTCTTCAAGGCAAAGTTATGCCCAATCTCCCAGAATGACCTAATTATGGACTAGTTCAGTAGAGAGAACTTGTACGACGTTCCACATGCCAATGTTTCCTTATTTGGCTCTAAAATTTCTACACAGGAAACTACAGTTTGTGTACTTGCAGCCACTTTTTACATAATTCCAATCCGATGCTCAGAGAGAGAGTTATGATGATTTTCCCACGGTCGCCTCTTTGAGATGAAATTCGAGAGCCTAAAAAAACCCTAACTTCCACAGATCCTATCTCCGCAAATATTGCGAACCCAGATCTAAAATTTTTACAGGAATTTCCTCAAGCTTTCGGCTTCACTCCGTAAAAATTTCAACTTTTGAACCTTCGTAGAAAAGAACTTATAGCGCAAATTCCACGATGACCTGTTTTAGGTGAAATTCGGGAGCCTGAAACAACCCTAACTTCCACAGATCATATCTCCGAAAATATTGCGAACCAAGATGTGAAATTTTTACATGGTGTTCCTCAGGCTTTCGGCTTTTCTTTGTAAAAATTTCATCTTCTGAACCTTCGTAGAAAAACGTTATAGCAAAAATTCCATGATGACATGTTTGGAGCAACGAAATCGTAGAATCTAAAGGCTCTGATACCAAATGTTATTAAACCAGCTCCAAAAATAGAAGAAAAGAGAGATCAATGCCTTAGAAACAAGCCACTTTGAGGGGGAAACATCCTTTACATTACATAAATGAATAATTATTGGATGATACAAATGACAAACCTCCTTCTATATATAGGAGTCCATGGGGCCACAATATAATCCTAGCCAACCTAACAATAATAATGTAAGGGCACAATAATAAGAATATTTGGGTTACAAGGGTACAACAATAACAATAAGGGAGTTACACTAACAACAATAAGGGACTATACTCGTAATATATGGAACTGACACATTTGAAGCTCTCAAAAAATTATTTCCTTTATGTTGGACATTGGGTTCAACGCTCCCTGTGTGTTTTGCGACATGGACTAATCGCCTCTCATGGATCCTAACTCTGGCGATTGTAGCAGAGACTAACACCTGCGGGTTTTGGTCTAACGGCAATCATGATTCCAACAAGTGGTATCAGA
The DNA here is from genome assembly GCA_034641835.2 of Pinus albicaulis. Lineage (NCBI taxonomy): Eukaryota > Viridiplantae > Streptophyta > Pinopsida > Pinales > Pinaceae > Pinus > Pinus albicaulis. The sequence continues at coordinate 61,075,372 of CM076571.1, forward strand.
GCGATAGGTCTCCAGTTCGAAACTCACCCGGCTCGCGTTGGGGGGGAGATTGTTGGACATTGGATTCAATGCTCCCCATGTGTTTTGCGACATGGACTAATCGCCTCTCGTGGATCTCAACTCTGGCGATTGTAGTGGATACTAACGCCTGCGGGTTTTGGTCTAACAGAAATCGTGATTCCAACACTTTCAAACAATTATGATGGCCCCTAGTTTCCTTATTGATGGTGTTTCACTTATAATATGAAATTTCAAATTTTGTGCAGCGTTGGTAAAATGATTGGTTGATTAAGCTGTTTAAAATTTTGTAGACCCTGTAACGGTAAGGATATCGACATTAATCATCCATTTACCACACAATGGAAGATTTTATTTAAATTAAGGAAAAAATGTGCCAAAACAAATACAAAAGCAAGACAACGGATTGCATTTGGTTTTTTGAAGAAGAGGAAGACGTGGATATTTGCATATTTTCCAATATTTCAAACTATAAGTATCCCACTCTCAATTTGATAACATAAAGAAAATGAGAAATTATGCATACATTATGCAATCACATGGTGTTATAACATGAATATAATAGCATATATGTGTGCATTGGTTACAGCAAGAACATGACAGACACAAATACCAAATGGAGGTCGATAAAAGGTAGGAGGTGGGAATTTCTAGAGATAGGATGGGTCATCGGAGGCCAGAAGGGTTCGCACATTGAGGTGGAAAAAATTTCGATTGTTTAGACTACTCCTAAATATTTAGTCTAAACCAGTTGGAATCTTGACCTGTCATGGACCAAGATATTAACTTATCAATTGATTGGGATGTCGTGGTCCTAAATATCGAGTAACTAGTTTTGACAAACACCTTTTATATTAAAAATTTCAAATGTAATTTGTCCTGGCATTAACAGTCGTGTTAAACAATAGACTTCACCCTTTTCAATTAACAATTCGGTGTCGGGGTTTCGGGAGATCGAGAACACATCTTCCTATTCAAAGTGCCTACATACCTCTATTATCATACTATAATAAATGTCAAGTGATGGATTAATTCCCCATAAACTAACATTTCGAGTGTCAAATGATGACGTTCCAGTGATTTTAATCAAATAAGACTCATAGAAATGCCTAACCCAATATGTGAACTTAGATCCAGATCCTTGAATTTACTTATTGACCTTTGTTATGTTAACAATCAGCTAGATTGACACAAAACTTAAAATAAGACGATATTCTCCACCCAAATTACACAATAACATGAACACAAATAAATTTCATAAGGAATATTTTTACATATGTGGCCATGACTAGAAGATATGAAATTTCATAAACAATTCTTCAAAATCACTCTTCTATGCATCACATTGCACAATCATCCTCACTCTACTTTGTCCTCTTTCTCCCCTACTATGTGATCACGGAAGATCTTTTATATAACCAAACTATTCAAATATTCCAAGTTTACAATATCCAAACAAACTTCTAACTCCTAATTTTCCTAACAATTATCCTAACTTTAGACCTATTTGTTTTATAACATGGAAAAATGATATATTTATTAAATCCTCAAAACAAATCAAATCCTTGTAGAACTATTACATCTTAGAAAAATAATAAAATTAAAACTTTAAATGACTATGAGGAACCTAACTTCCTCTCATAAATACTAAGATCCTTTTGAGGTCAATTTTTTATTTACTTGGAAGAAATAATCCTACATTGTTAGTATGAATCTTTTTCGTCGTAAAGATCCACTTTTAGCTACGCATAAAAAATAGCCCACAACACGATTGTAACATAGAAATATCTTTAAATCTGTATACAAATTCAGATCTAAGCACAAAGACGATGTGATAAAGTAAAATGTAGCTCCATGCATCCAATAGACAACACAAGAACAATGTATTTGAAAGAATTTTTATATTATATTAAAAAGGGGGCACCTGAGAGGAAAAAAAGAAAGGTGTTTTCCGGTTCTCCTCAATGGGATGGGTTCTTGAAAGTCATCAGCATTTCAGATCTAAAATTCCTCTCTCTTATTGTGGTAGAAAACCCTGACAAACATAGAACTCAATGGGAGCTCATAAAGCCAAAATGAAAAATGGTGACCAAGAATAGATCCAGTGTGATCTAATGCAATGAAGGTGACTAATGAATGGGGAAAACCCTTCTATTTATAACAAAATATTGGGGTGTTCTAGAACTCGGTGCATGAATAAAATATTATTAATAAAATTCTAGAATCACCCTTTAGGAATATTTTATTATATTTGTTGGAGGGAAAAGGTCTTTTGACTTGGGTCAATTCCTTTATTTATAAAAAATAAATAAATAAATGATTTATTTATTATTTTAGGGACATGATGGGAATATAATTAAATAAATAATGATTTATTTAATTATTTAAAAATGATTTAGTCAAATTTAACTAGGAATATTATTAAATAATGATTTGAATAACTTATTCCTAGGAAATATTTAAATAAATAATTATTTATTTAATTAATTTCCTTGTTTTGGGTTAAATATGACTAGGAAATATAGATAAATGTTATTTTTTATGGTGAAAGCAATTTTACTTAGGGTAAAATTGGTCTTACATGGTGTACTTGGGTTCATCTAATGATAATGAGTTAGATGACCAAAAAAATGGTGTGACAGATTGCCCCCAACATACGAGTGTTAGGAGCAAATCGTATGATCGAAGTACGTTGTAAGAACTCAATCACTAGGCATCAAGAGGGAAGTGAGAGAGAGGAATGTAAGGTAGTCTAATGTGCTAAAGGACTAGACCCTGAGGAGACGAGACTTACAGGTGCAACAAGTCTCTAGGTGATGAAGTAGTACCAGTGTGAAAGGCGACGGGGGAGGCATACCTATGCCCGCCAATACAATAGTACAAAGAATAAGGCACCCGAAAAACCATGGAACGCAAGGATGAAGTATATGCTGGCCTAAACATGAGCCAGATAAATAAAATGATGAATCCCACATACATGCGATGCCTGGAATAACCATCAGGAATTATACAAGAATATTTTAATACATGAGATACAAATATACCCAAATTCCCCCTACACACGGGGAAGGGCTCACAACATCTAACTAATATATGCAAATCGAAGAGGCGTTGCAAGCGGTTGAGGTCGATATCATCAAATGAGAGGAGCTGCATCAAGGGCAGAAATAAAAAAGTCATCCGGGCATGTGGGGGGCCACCTGCAGGGCCACCCCCTCATGAGGGTTGAGACGTCTCACACACTCCCGGGAATCACCAATAGCTGCTGCTGCATCACTGGACCATCAAGTGTATAGATCACGATCATGCTGAGAAGAGCTCGAACCAAGGTACACTGCCCCCTAGACCTGGCTTCTGGAGTAAATGAGCTGATGTCGACAGAAGTAGGTCCGCCATAGGTGAGGCAATAGGGGAACCCCAACTAAGGCACGAGGGAAAATAGTAGAGTGACGAACAGAGAGACACTAATGATGATGATGGAATGAGGGATATGGAGAAGCGGTTGGACAACTTCCCTTGTTAGAGCATAAAGGGCATGAATAGCTTGGCAACGACTGACACGATATCAGGAGGGATAGGGGAAAAGGGTGCGGAAGGCCATAATGTGCGGCATGAGAGAGGGATCAAGAAAGACAGGAGGGAGGACTATAGCGGGGTACAAAGGGACGCAGAATAGGCTCCATGAATGTGATGAGGACTTGACTGGGATGCTCTAAACAAGGGCGACTCGATGGTGCTGCCTCATAGTAAGGGTCCAGTGGGGAACCATAAAGGCATGAGTATAATAGGGTAGCTCATGACGAAAATCAACATGAATGAAGACGAGTAAGAAGGCAAAGTGGTGCCCCGAGTACAAGTGTCGTAAGTGAAGAAATTCGATTTTGAGAAGAGGTGAATAGACCCTTCATGGACGAAATGTGTCCTGGTGAAGTATCAAAACATAAAAAACTGACAAATACCCATTTGAGTGCTCGGTGAGAGCTTTCCAACGGTGCAGACGGTTTGTCAAACGGGGCTACGGTTTGGTCACAGTAGGCAAAAGAAAAAACAGGGGTGTTATTCTAATAGGGCGTTTTCCCTCCAAAATCATTCATTTGCTTGCGTAGTTGTGGTGAATGTGGAGAGGAGAGAAGGCCCTAAATCTTGCGGCGATCGTAGCGGACAAACCAACCGTTGGAATTGTGATCCGTCAGTTGTAGGTAAGAAGCCTAATCCTAAGCTTTTTTTTTATGGATTCATATTGCAGATGAGGGCTTTAATTCTCAGTAACTGCCCCTACTTCATCATTACGGTTGGGTCGCACTTTTTGGGGCAAAAGCTGTGACCTGGGACGTAGGTTTTGGCCTGAAAAGTGAGACCTGGCCCAAGTTTTGCCCAAAAAGTGCGACCTGTTAGATGTGGGGGGTTTCAGTGCTGTCATGTGCTGAGATGTTGTTTTGGTGTAAGTTAATGCAGTTTTGTTGATCTGGAGGCTGACAAAAATGATGTTTTTGTGCAGATATGGCAGATATACGGATCAAGTGGAGAGAGAGAGACTTAGGTACATTACGGACGGAAATCCAGGCGGATCAGGGTGTCCGTCGTGCACTGGCTAGGTATGGGGTTCTGAAATTTTTGGAGAATCCGTTGATGAGGCCTGGAGAGCCCTTGTTGGCCCGGATTATCAGTTACTGGGATCCAGATCATGAGGCGTTTGTAGTGCAGGGGCACATGATCGAGCTGACAGTCTAGGATTTGTATTTATTGACTGGTCTCCCACCATTAGGGATGGTGGGAAATACACAGCCAGTGTTATCACGGGGGCATAACATTATGGAGTTTGTTGAGTGGCATTGTCGACCAGGTGTCCAAGTCAAAGGGACTTGGATATCCATTGGTGATCTAGATAGGTTGGATACCCGGGCAGTGGCCGCAGCAGTGTTGCGGATCTTGGGTAGCCAGGCGTTCCATCACATCACTGGAGGGCAGATGATGATTGTGGAGAGTGTGCTGAGTGGGACCTACTATGGGTGGGCCCAGATGATGTTGGTGTCGGTGAAACGACAGCTGTCGCTATGCAAGCGACAAGTGAATCATGATTGTGCCTATGGGACTATTTTGTGTTCTTTCTTCTTCGAGAAGATCCCGACCTTGCGACCTCATATACAGTTACCTGATGGAGGTCCGAGAGAGCCTCGGATGCGTCGGTGGGGACGATTACTGTGTAGAGGAGGAGGAGGGGCAGTCGGACGGGTGTTCCGACCAGAGTTCTTCGCCCATTGGGATCAGATGCCACTATACATAGATGACTATCCCTATAGTGGGATGAGTTATTGGGGAGATCCAGACTTGCCGCTTTCGCCTGGTCGAGTGTGGGGGCCTCATGGTAAGTGACAAGCAACTAATCTGTTATGTGCATTTTAGAGTTTGTGACTAGTATGCATGGTACTAATCGTTATATGTTTTGGAATGCAGATATAGCTCCGGTGAAACCGGCCGGATATATGGGACGACCAGCAGCAGCAGGAGCTATCGGTGCAAGTGGATCAAGGACAACATAGAACGAGGATATAGCCGCTTTGGTGGAGGACATCCATCGTAGATGTGAGGGGTTGCTGACCGGTGTGTCGGAGTGTGGTTGGCAGGATCTAGACGACCAGTACATAGAGTTATGTATTGGGCTACCCTCGGAATGGCGAGGTATCATGCGACGCATGGTGATGGCTGGTCAGACTGTGCGTGATCTACGAGCTACAGGAGTAGAGCCATTGGCTCGGGATCCTCCAGAGAGTGATTAGATGTAGGGCAGATGGTGCCCCCCAGTGTTTTTGTAGGGGCAAGTGGTGCCCCCCATTTTGTAGTTTTGGTTTTTGTACCATGCTATGGGCATGTGATATGTTTCAGAGAAGATGGACTCTAAAAACACATGTTATATGATATATATGATGTATATGCATTTGATTGATGGTGTTAAATGTTATTGTGTTGTGTGTGATAAATGCCAGTCTAGAACGTGATTTGCGATTTGATCTACGTAGTGATTTTGATCTCTAGGTATATGGCTAAATGTAATGAATCTAAATTCTCGGATCAAAATTTGCACTCGTAAATATTTTCTAAACAAGATAGGGTTATGCACATGATAGACACCGTTAAGTTGTAAGACAAGAAGCAGGGAATCTAAATGGACATGCAGATGGAGGATGTGATGAGAGATGGCATCGGCTAAGAGACCACACACTGCATCATATTTGGCCTGATTATTGGTGGCATTACCAATGCAGACCCCATTTGCAAGAAACAGGTTATGCAAGGGGGTAAAGATGGCCCATGCTGCCGAAGCGAGATTCTGGGAATAGCGACTTGCCCCATCGGCATAGCCAAGATAATGGGTAGAGGAGGGGGCCGATGTAATAGTGTCACAAGACAAGTAATGGGAGGGATGAGAACAAGGATGGCGGCGTGAGTAGAGGATAGGCATCCAGTGACGGCTATGGGAGGGAGCAGTCTGGGTAGGAGGTCTAGGATGCATAGAAAAATGTGATGAAGAGCGGGGACTCAGGCTGTGAAGAACATCGAAGATACGGATGGTATGATCGTGATTATGGGAGGGAATGGAAGGGTCAAGGGGACCATACGACGGTGCAAAGCTACCGAAATCAATAGTGTGGGAAGAGAGGCATAGATACGGGTCATCACGGGGAATGACAGAGGAACAGGTAAAAAGATGGTCAAAACATGAAGAGCCCGAGAATGTGTCAGAAGGAGGATCAAGCAGAATAGATGGAGTGGATTCAGAGGGAATTTACTCCGATGGTCGTGCGGATGATGATAGGTAGAGGAGTGGAGCGGTAGATTCCGACATTTCAACATCAGGGGGAGGAATTTCAATGGTAGCAGGGGGATCCTCGAGTTGACTGGACGCATATTGAGCAAGGATGGGAGAGGTGGATTGATTTTGTTCTACTTCATATTCGCGGATGACCTCTAAAGAGGCTCGGTAATGCGTGAGGTGAGGACAATGGTGAGAATAATGGCGATGGACACCACACAGAGCACATGGTTTATTGGTGCGAAGAGTCTTTGGGTTCTTAGCTAGGATGAGGAAGAAACAGAGGTTTCAAGGATTGTAGATTCAGGGAACGTAACTTTAACCATGGGTTGGATACAGGGCAACTCAGGACAAGTATGGGTGGGATGACAAATACCATCACACAAGGCACAAGGCTTGGCGGGTGGGGGAGGGGTAGGGTAAGGTGCGATGGTTTTTTCATTGGATGCCCCCTTGCGAGTTTTTCGTTTCTTGCCTGTAGCTGTCGCAACATTAGGAGGGTTCTGTAGAGGGGCTAGGGGCACTGTGGTGGTGGAAGGAGCGAAGGGAATCGGTTGTATTGGTGTCACGGCTATGTATGGTTTGGGGTGGCTTGGTGGGGTCTCGGTTGGAGGAGTAAGATACCATATTGGAATTTCCAAGGTTAAATTAGGGAGGGAAAGGGTGGCCATGAGGGGGACCGAATAGACGCCGGGGGGGGTGGGGGGGGGGGTGTGGGGTGCGGGGGGCAAGGAAAGGTATTTGATCGGCGGGGTAATGACCAGGGGGGATGGTTCCATATGGTGGAGACCTGAGGGAATTGACTCAGGAGGGTAGGGGGGTTCCTGAGGGTAATGGGAAGGGTCAGGTGAAAAAGGTTCGGTTGACTGAAGAGAAGGGCTAGGAGCAGGAGGTGGTGGGCGAGATTGAGGTTGCTGACTAGCTGGAGCAGGCTGCGGAAGGCCAGCCTGAGACGATTGCATCATGCAAACATTCGCTAAGCTGGGGTCAAAGACGGGAGGAGGGGGAGGACTAGGAAAAGTTCCAAGCAAAGAGGAGTCTTTGTAGACGCTAGGGGAAACACTGGTCAAAGAATCAATAGTTGGTTTACTGGTGACAGTAGAGATGGTGGAATCAGAGGAGGTCTGAGATTTTGGTTCATGGTAGGTCAATTGGTCAATGGTGACAATCTTGCCATTATGAGGGAAAAACATCTTGCGGTGGACTGCGGATGGGACGGCTGACATGGCATAGGTGTAACTACGCCCCAAAAGGATGTTGTAGTCAAGAGGGGCGTCGATAACTTCAACGTCGAAACAAACAGTCTTGCCGGCAAGGGTGATAGGATAGTTACGGAATAGGCATGGCCATCCCACGCGTGAAGGGTGATGGTGGAAGGGGCCAGTTCAGAGGATCCGAGCTGTTTCCAAACCGAAGCAGACATTATGCAGGTAGATTCCTCCTCATCAATATACACCGAGAAACATTGGCGTTTCTGATTGTGACTGGGATTTGGAAAGCAACCAAAGGAGGAAGAGGGGGATGGTCTGACTGATGGGTGTCGAAAACAATTAATTGGTCATCAGCAGGATCTACAGCACCCACGGAAGATAGTAGAGCCCTCTTTTGAGAAGGACACGACTGGAGGAGTTCCAATGTTGAAATGGCAGTAGGAGATTGGGCCAGAACATCTACTATGATGTATGAATGGGCAGCCCAATCAGAGGCAACATTTCAGTGTAAGGGTCCCTTAGGAGGCTTGGGATGAACCTCGACTTTGGGCGGAGGGAGTGGCAAGGGACCATTGGATGTCGATAGAGGCTCTGTAGGACCTGACGATGGAGACTCGGAGACAGATGGAACGGAAGGTGTGGAATATTGATGGGACTGAGTTTGAAGGTTGAGGTCGACGGTGAGAGGTGGGTCAGAGGCCATCATGAGAATCTGGTAATCAAAGGAACCAGAAGGGGAAGGTTGAGTGGTTACCGGGGCATGAGGGGGTTGAGTGGCCACAAATCCTTGTTGAGGGAAAGGATCGATAAACACAGTGGGTTGAGAAGTAGCTGGGGTGGGGGGGATAGTAGGGGAGGAATGTTGTCCCTGCACGGTGGCCTGAGAATGCCACATATGCCGCATTTGTGGTAATAAGGGACAATCGTGAGTGTAATGACCATAAACACTGCAACACGAACAGGGCTTATTGGTGCGAAGTGGCCTGTTCGGCTTGGGTTGAGAACCCTGTGGCTGGTTAGCAATGTGAGGATCAATACTTGAAGGATGGGGTCCACGAGTACCAGGGGCAGATTGATTACCTTTCCTCTTTCTTTGAGAAGGAAGAAAATTAGGTGCCCCCTGCTGCACAAAGACTTGCCCTAGAGGGGGTAGTAAGTGCGGTTTCAGGGGTGGAAAAGGCAAGGGAGTGGGCGGTCCAAATGCTGGAGGAGATGGGACACCAGGTTGCAGATACAGATAAGGGGTAGGGTGGGTAGCATTGAGGTAAGTAGGAGGGTGGGTAAAAGGAGGAGGCATGCGCATCGCACACAGACCATCTTGCTGGAGGGGAAAGAAATGCGGAGGGGCCTAGCCACGGAGGGAAACCATGGCCGAGGAAGAGGTTCGGGAGGAAGGTATGGGACGATTGCTCCAATGATACGTCGGCGAGGAAGTGAGAATCACCCCAGGAGCATTAGGGCCATGGGAGCTTGGGAATGTCGGGAAGGACGGTATAAACATAACCAGATTGGGCATAGAGAGGTCTGTATTTCAAGGCTGTTTTGGGGCTAAAAAATCGATTTGGGGAAAATGGGAGGCGGCGTCTTTGCCGGTGGGAGGTAAGAGAGAGAAGAACCGGTCCATGTAACCACAATCTTCAAGGGGGGGAGCGCGACAGGCGCTCGCGTCTTCGCCGCCACAGCGAGAAGGCGGGTCGAAGAGGATTGACGGAAAGAAGTTAAGAGTTCGATTAAACGTGTAATCGGAGGGAGGGCGGGAAATAAGATAAAAAGGCTTGGGCAATGGTCGCAAAAGTGGTATGGGAGGAGGTGGCCTGTTCAACATACCATTTATAAGCTTCGCCTGTAAGCGTGCGTTGGAACAAACGAAGACGGATGGAGTCATCGGTGATGCAATTGGAGGAACACCACATGTGAAAAGATCGGATATGGTTGGAGGGATCTTCGCTAGCAAGGCCTTCGAACTTGGGAATGTCGAAGGGAAGCTTGGTTGGCATAGCAGGCCAACTAACATCATGGCGAATAGGGTCATTAATGTGCTGATTGAAGTCAGGGAGACTGAGGCCTGCCATATAAGGGAGCAATGGGGCAGTCGAGGTAGGTCTTGTAGTGGTTCCACTGGAAACTGACCCAACGGTAGAACTGGGGTTAGGGCTAGGGCCTGAACTAGACATGGTGAAGGTAAGAGAGGGAGAACCAGAAGTAGGGGGAGAACCCGAACAATCAGAGGAAGAGTCGGAGTATGGACTTGGGGGAGGAATTTATCGATGACGATGGGAAGGAGGAAGTCAACCAAGCGGAAACTGAGGGTGAAGGCCAAGAATTTTCCAAGAGAGGCACCTTGGAGGCACAATGATGACGGGAAGAATAAAAACCAACAAGGGCAAGGAGGGACAAAATCAAGTGAGGTCAAGGGTAGAGAGGTGAAGTGACAATTGATTTTAAAGTCTTTTCCAGGCGGTGCTAACCAGGCGCTTATTCACTTAGGGTCAGTGTGTGGCGTGCGTTAATTTTAATTGTTTAAACCCAGACATTTTGAGAGTAAAAGAAAAAGTGTGCCGCGTAACTGAAAATAAATCTGCAGTAAATAAAACGAAAAGAACAGAAAATTAATAGCTACTAATGCATCAATTTAACCCAAGAAGGCGGGTCTCTCAAAACTAGTCTATAAGAGGGAAAAAACTAAGCCAAGCACGCAAAAAGGAGGCCAATAGATCTAATGTTAGAAGGGACTGTGATCTAAAGGAGAAATCTGTTGAAAAGTGGTGCAGAGAACAACAAATAGGCAGAGGCAAGGTTGCTGCTAAAAAGGAGGAGATCATCTAAAAATAGAAGAGACAAGGCGGTGGTCGTGGAAAGGAACCCAAACAAAATGATATGAGGTGATTTGAGAGGGAGAAGAGTTGATCTAAAGGGATCTGAAAAGGAGGTATCAGATCTGAGAAAAATAAGACTGAAACTCTGAAAATTCAGACTTCTGAAACAACAAAGACTCTCCCACAAAAAGTGGAGGGTACTAGAGCCCTAAGGGGAAAGATTCCCTCTTAGTTGAGTAAAGCAGATCAGGAACAGGTCTAAACAGGAAGAGATGGAGGCTGGAAAACCCTGACAAAAGCTTCAGACAAACCCATAAAAAGTGCTGAAAAATTTGTAGAAAAAGTGCAGGTCGCAGGTTCTGACCTGTTTTCAATCCAGGTCGCAGGTTTGGGGTAGAAAAGTGCGTCCTCAAGTCCAGGTCGCACTTTTTGGGCTGATAAGTGCAACCTGCAAATCTGGTTCTCTCGACGGCAAATTTCAGAAAAAATTTGTCGTCTCAGCTGCGGCTGATGTCTGTCACCTACGCAATAAGGCCAGAAACACATGGAAGTTAAAAATATGATTGTTTGAGGGTTTTAGAGGTGAAAAGCACCATAAAAATAGGAAAAACAGAAAATGGAAGAGAAACCCTAGGGTCTGAAACAGCTAGATATGCAGGAATATAGAAAACGACGGTGGTCGCAAAAGAAAACCCGTGTGGAGTCGCCAATTGTTAGTATGAATCTTTCGTCGTAAAAGATCACTTTATCTACGCATAAAAAATAGCCCTAACATCGATTATGGCTGCAAAATATCTTTAAGTTTGCTACACAAATCCAGATCTAAGCACAAAAGACATTAAGCAGATAAAATACAATATGGCTCCATGCATCCAATAGACAAGACAAGAACAATGTATTTAAAAGAATTTTATATTATATTAAAGAATGGGGCACCTGAGAGGAAAACAAGAAAGGTGTTTTTCGGTTCTCCTCAGTGGGATGGGTTCTTGAAAGTCCTCAGTGTTTCAGATCTAACATTCCTCTCTCTTATTGGTGTAGAAAAACAAACATAGAACTCAGTGGGAGTTCACAAAGAAAAAATGGAAAAATGGTGACCAAGAGTAGATCCAGAGTGATCTAATGCAATGGAGGTGACTAATGAATGGGGAAAACCCTTCTATTTATAACAAAATATTGGGGTGTTTTAGAACTCGGTGCATGAATAAAATATTATTAATCAAATTCTAGAATCACCCTTTAGGAATATTTTATTATATTTGTTGGAGGGAAAATGTCTTTTGACTTGGGTCAATTCCTTTATTTATAAACAATAAATAAATAAATGATTTATTTATTATTTTAGGGAGATGGTGGGAATATAATTAAATAAATAATGATTTATTTAATTATTTACAAATTATTTAATCAAATTTAACTAGGAATATTATTAAATAATGATTTGAATAACTTATTCCTAGGAAATAATTAAATAAATAATGATTTATTTAATCAATTTCCTTGTTTTGGGTTAAATATGACTTAGGAAATATAGACAAATGTTATTTTATATGGTGAAAACAATTTTACTTAGGGTAAAATTGGTCTTACATGGTGTACTTAAGTTCATCTAATGATAATGGGTTAGATGACCAAAAAAATGGTGTAACTACATCATACTCCCAATAAAATAAGAACGTATTCATGGGCTTAGTCCCATGAGCTCTTCCACTTTTTCACCATATTTATCTATCTCCATTTTTGTCATCCATGTTGAATATTCAACTGGCTAATTCTTCCACTTCACTAAATACTATAAATTTTTAAGTATTGAGGGGTTTTCATAGTGAATTATATTAGAGATCATTTTTTGGGAATTAACTGTGTTAAGTAAGTCATTCATTTATGACCATTTCCATGAGAGGTAGTCGTAACTTACTAATTTCTCATGATTTTTTAATAGTCCATTTAGCACTCATTGCATCAAGGAAAATTATATCTACTATAAATGTTATTTACCTTTAATTATTTTTGCCACCTTCTTATCCAAAACTACTTAAATTTCCTTTTGTGTTTCTTTAGGTAGTTGACTTTCCCATTCAATGGTTTGAACTTTCTCAAGTACATATACTTCAAATTTACCCTCTCCCTTGTAGGGATATAAATATGCAACATTAAAATTGGTGAAATGGCAATATCATTTGGAAGTTCAACTTTGTAAGCAATTGAAGACATACCCTCTCCCTTGTAGGGATATGAATATGAAACATTTAAAATTGGTGAAATGCCAATATCATTTGGAAGTTCAAATTTGTGAGCAATTGAAGAAAATTCAGTCAATACTTTTCATGGCCCAATATTTTTGAGTTGTCGTTTTTTATATGTCCTTGTTAGAAATATCCTTTCTAAGGTATGCCACAATTAAATCCCCATCATCAAAATCTAAGTATCTCATTCTCATGTCTGCTTTCTGGTTATATTTGTTATTGCTATCATGTAGGTTTTGTTTGACTCTTTCGTGTAGTTCTTGCATGTTTACTACAAAATATTCATTGTCAACATTTTTCAATTCCTTTTTTTTAATCCATTTCTCTAGGATATATTCCAAACAAAATTTGAAATGGAATTAACTTTGTACTTCTCTTAGGTGAATCATTATAAGCAATTATTCTTGTACAAGTATATGATCCCACTATTTTGGAAGTTTATTTATCAAAGTCCTCAAAATATTTCCCAAATTTCTATTTATCACATTTGTTTATCCACTCATTTGTGGTGGTATATTGAGCTATAATTGAGGTTAGTTCCTAATTTTCTCCAAATAGTTCTCTAAAAATGTATTACAAACTTTGTGTCTCTATTAGAACAATGATCTTTTCCAACCCATGCAATTTAATGACTTCTTTAAAAAAAATTACAATATTAATTGCATCATTAGTTTTTGTGCAAGTCATAAAATGTGTTATTTTGGAAAATTTATCAACAACATAAATGGGATCATTTCTGGGTAATGCCACCACAAAATCTATAATTACATAACTCCACGGTCTACTAGGAGTAGGAAATGGTTGATACAACCTTACATTTTAGCTCTTTCCTTTGGCATGTTGGAAAATACTACATCTTCCTACAAATCTCTTCACATCAACTCTCATACTTAGACAAAAATAATAATAAAAACATTTAATTGAGCAACAAAAACAAAAACAAAATCCAAAGTGTCCTGCTAATCCTCTATTATGATTTTCTTTCAACATGTTTTCCCTCATTGAACATTTTGGAATGCAAAGTTGATTTCCATTGAACAACATTCCATCATGCAACATATACTCCTTCCATGGTATTTTATCTTTATTGATTGGATTCTTGTATGCTTCAAAAGCCTCTTTGAAATACGGATCATCTTTATACATTTCCTCCAAATATTCAAATCCAAACACTTGAATTTGATATTCCTGCAAATCCAGCCTCCTTCTCAAATCATCTACAATCTTATTAGCTTATTAACTAATGTTCTTAAGAACAAACATGAATTTGCAAAAATACAAGACACTTGGCATTTATCTTATTCAACTTAGTTTATTGAGTTATTGATTGAAATGCATGATTGCCATAATACCAAAACAAAATCAAAAAATCTTTTTGCATTAGAGAATGCCTCCACTTTCTTAATGTTTGAAATATAGCATAAAATTATTTATCATAAGATTAATATTTATGGTTTTCTTAATTCAACTTTTCACTAAAACAAGCAATAAGTATACCATCCTAATGCAAAATATCACTAATTGCAACTCCATTTGCATCGCATTTTACCTTAAATAATTTATTGAAGTCTCATAATGCCAAAATAGATTGTTCTCTTATCTTTTCTTCGATAGTTGGAATCATTTTTAGTTGCAGTCATCCATTGAAATTGTTGTGTCCTACTTTATTGTCTCCAGAATTGGAGTACATATGCTGCTATAATTCTTTATAAATTTTTTATAAAAAATCGCTAGCCCATGGAATTTTCTTACCTAAAATAGGTTCCTTAGATAAGTCCATTTAATAAAAAATTTGATATTTAGAAAATCCATCTTCAACCCATTTTTAGATATGACAAACCCCAAATAAACCAATTTGGTTTTCGTAAATGAACACGTCTTTAATTCTATCAAGAGTTTCTCCTACTGTAACTTATTCAAAACAATTTTCAAATGTATGATGTGATCTTCGTTGGGTTGGCTATAAATCAAGATGTCATCCAGATATACAATAACAAATTCTCCAATAAATTCTTTGATAGATTTAGTGATTAATATCATGAATGCACTAGTTGAATTAGTTAACCCACTAAAGCATAACTTTCAACCATTTATTTAATCCATATTTTTTTTGAAAGGATACTTCCACTCATCCTAATATAATGGTAACCGCATTTTAGATCTATTTTATAAAAAATAGTGTGCACTTCCTAACTTCCTAAATAATCCATTAAATCATCCATATGTGGCAATGAAAATATATATCTTATGGTAATTGTGTTTATAACTCTAGAATTAGTGCACATACTCTATCTTCCATCCTTTTTTGGACTCAATATAGTAGGTACAACACATGGGCTTAAGTTTTATTTAATCAACCCTTTATTAAGCAACTCTCATACTTGATTTATGATCTCCTTGTTCTCCTTTTGAGTCATCCTATAGGTTGCTTTTTTTGGAAAATTGGCTCCAGGTATAAGGTCAATATGGTGACTTATGCATCTTATAGGCAGTAACTTACTTGGAAATTCATCAACCATAATATCAACAAACTCATCTAATAAATCATGAATGTATTTAGGCAATCCATCCATATTTGTGCTAGTAAGGATTACTTTTGTCTTACCAAATAGAACAAAATTTACCTTCACATTTTTAGTTCCTATAGTAATTCCTTTCCACTAATCAACAACACTTTAGGATTGATTTTTTCTTTTGTACCTTCATCCTTCAAAGTTAAAAGTGTGTGTCTTTCACCATCCTTGTCAAAATAATGTGTTTATTATCCCATCATGTATAGCTTTTTTGTTATACTTTCATGGTCTACCTAATAGAATATGGCACACATTTGTGGGCATTATGTCACACAACACTTCATCCTTGTAACTTCCAATTTTGAATTCCACCTTGCATTTTTCATTAACCGGTACATGTTATTTATATAACCAGGATACTTTATATGGTCTAATATGTTTCGACTTTTTCAATACTATCATATCCACCATTTCTATGGATATCAAAATATTAATACTACAACTATCAATTATAAGTTTACAACACTTACTTCTTAATTTGCATGTAGTCCTTTCAAAACTCTTTCGTTGAGCAAGTTCCTTTACTTCCTTTCCTTACTTGAGTAGGATTATTTTCATCAGTAATTATTCTCCTACTTCTAGTGGTTTTGCTCATATGGTAGAATTCACTCATCTCCCTGCACTATATATGCCTTTTTTGGGTTGTAGAACTATGTTTTGGACAATATCATGCCATATGTCTCCTCTTGTTGCATCTATAACACTAGACTTGTTAACTTGTATCTTTGTCTCTATTAGTAGAATGATATCTTCTTCTTCTAAATCACTTCCTCTAGTTGAGTGAATTGAGCTACTCCCTTCTTCTTCAGAGATTGGAATTTTCCTTGATCGCTTTGTTGTCATCTTCCCATTGTTGGACTCCTTCCTCTACTTTTCTTTGTTTTCTAGATATCTTCTCTTCATATTTCAAAGTATCTTGATAGTCATTCTCAATTGTCCTTGGGGAGAGAGTATTAATCTCATCCCAACTTTCATTAATCAAACCATTAACATACCTAGCTACCTTTTCTGCATCTTCTTATATATATTCAATTCTTATATTTATTCTATGAAATTATTTAGTATATTCTTTCATTGAAATATATTTTTTCTTACGGTGTTACATTTTCTTGAAAAATATTTAACTAGTAATCTTCAAGCATGAACTTACTTTTGAATTTCACCACTATTTTTCCCAACATTTTATCTTGGTTTTACATTTGTTTCTTGATTTTTCTTGCACTACATCCCACCATAATGTCACATGACCCTTCAATAGCATATTTCACTCTCTATTCTTGATCAACATCTTCATAATATTTATCGTTGGCATTGATCCAATATATCAATTATTTAACAATTTAATTACCTGCGTACATAGGTACCTCCATATTTGATTTCACACTTAACCTAGTTAACATCCTCAGTATATTTTCTTTTGATGATTTCTCACAAGCTCTGAGTCTCCTTCATTAGAATATTATTCCTTCTAACTAACATTGCCTACAACAATTCCTCTTCTCTGAATAGTCTTTATGCCTTCCATCCTTGAAAAATTGTATCTCATTTTTCCTAGCAAAACTGCATTTGCTACATGTATTCCTCAACCTATTCCTCCTCCTCTTTATGTCATATTTCTCTCATAATTAACACTCCATATCCCATACCAAAATTTGTTGTAACCAATATATTTATCATACTCGTTTCCTCTCTTCCATAAAATCTCTATCAATTTGTACACTTTATGATTCGTTCATAGTGCCCAAAATTTCTTATCAACCTACAGAACCAGATCCTGCCAAAGGGAATTAAATCTAGATTTTTTTTTAGCCTATAGAGGTATCAACACTTTGTTTAAACCACAAATATCGTTATTATACTTCTTTCCCAGTAGATAGAATGTTTATTAATGAACTTCTTCTCTGGAAACTAACTACATTGGTTGTCGAGTCCTATCATATCGCGGTATCAAAATCAGTGTAGCATATATTTTCAATGCATAACACAAATTTTTAATTTAACTTGGTACAAAACTTTGGAGTTGGAACCTTGACCTCTCGGGGATCAAGAGATTATATTATCAGTTAATCGATATTTCAAGGTCATGAATATGAGGTATTTGGGTTTCCACAAACAATTATTTTATCAAAATCACATGGTATGCTTCCATCATATTGTTAATGGTTTTTTTAAGAAATAGGATTTCTCCCTTTCTATTGATGTTTTAGTGTTAGGGTTTCGGGGTTTCAGGAGATCAAGAAAAAGACTTCCTTCTTCAAATTCCTGAAATACTTCTATCCCAATACTAATATAAATGTTAAGTGATGGATTCACTCCCCACAAACTAACGTTTTGAGTGTCGAGTAATGGATTTTCAGTATTTCTAATTAAAACATACTCGTAGAAGTGTTTGAACCGATATGTGAACTTAGCTCTGGAACCTTGAATTTATTGGTTGACCTTTGTTCTATCAATGATCTCTACATTGATGCAAGTTTTAAACTAAGTTTCATTCTCCAGCTGAATTAAACAATAACATGAACATGTAAATCAATTTCATAGAGAAGAGTTTCTCAAATGCAACCACGACTGGGAGATCTACAATTTCATAAATAATTCTTCAAAATTATTACAAGAATTACATAATCACTCCTATGTACATCATATTATATAATCATTCTCACTCTACTCTCTCCTCTCTCTCCGTTACCATGTGATCACATAGGATCTTTTATAAAAACCAGCCTCTTCAAATCTTCTAAGTTTAGCAACATTCAAACCAGCCTCTAACTCCTCCTAATTTTCCTAACAATCCTACTAAAAAAATACATATTTTTCTTATTACATGGTGTTAGACACCTAATCCTTATAGATTTTATGAATTTTGAATATTTTGTAAATATGAAACGTTCTATGGAGAGACATTGGACCTTGGAAGTTGAAACCAAAGGTCGTGACATCCTTGTATATAGATGTGTGCTTGGTTAATGGAAATACATCAATTTTTGGGAGTTACTTCCCCTGGTGTAACACATGGAAAGGATGATATATTCATCGAGTTCTTGAAGCAAACCAAATCCTTCTAGAACTATTACATCTTAGAAAAATAATAAAAATACACTTAAAATGACTATGAGGAACCCAACTTCCTTTCATAATTCCTAAGACCCTTCTGAGTTCAAATTTTGATTTGCTTGGAAGAGATGCTCTTGCAACAGATGCTCTCCAAGATATATTGTAGGCATGGTTATGAACTACTCAACCTATGATGGATAGATTTATACATAATTTACATGAGTGATGCAACTCGTTTACTTAAAAAACACAGTGGCAGTGATAATAACCAAAAGCTTTTCTAATTTCTCTAGACTTCGAGAAAGATCTAGAATATACACTACATGAAGTGGACCATATATTTGCCACAATTTAACATAGTGATTAAGTATTGAAAATGAACCACAAATAAGGTAATATATTTGCTATCAAGGTTACTACTATTTAGATCATTAGTATTTATACAATTTCAACAATTTGAATATAGTGTTTTAAACTATTCTTAGATACATTGTCTAAACTTCATGTGCATATATAAAATCCCTTTACCTACATCTCATCATCGTTTCCTATTTGTTGTTGATTTGTGAAACTAGAATGATTTTGGCTTCAATGTAATGAACACTCTTAGTGAAGTCACCATGTGTTAACCTCTTTTCTAGTCAATGATATTGAGACACAAATTCTTGTTACTTTGACCTAAAGTTTTTGAAATAAAATGAGTTTTATTTAGCCTTGATTCTCTAAGAGCTACTATTTCCCAAGCTTCTTTTATGTAATTATTTTTTTCTCATTTTTCTCACTTAAAACTCTAAGAGGAATGCATAACGTAGTTGACCATACATATAAGGTTTTTGGGTGATTGGTGATTTCTTGTGATAGAAATTTGTGCCACCATGAGGGGAGGGAGATCATTGTTTGTTAATATGCTATGGATGATAATATTTTGTTTATGTTTCCCATGCATTATTTATTTATACATATAGTATCATTGTGGTTCAATTTCAATGTGTAGTGAGCATGTTATCTATTTTTTATGGTTGTACTTTGATTTAAATGTTGGTAACATAATAAGCACTCTTTTGTTGGAAATACTGAGAGAGGGGTGAATCAGTATTTCTTTTCAATTGTTAATTTTACCAGTTAGACCACCTATATCTAGAACACAAAATGAACAATAAGAATAAATGCTTTTATTATTTTCTTCTTTACAATAAAATAGATACAATAAGTGTAAGGCTCCAACCCTAGATGAAGACACCAATCTCTAATCCTTCCAGGCACCAACCTGTATTTTTCCAAGCACCGACTTGGACTTCCAAGGCTCCAACCTTGTCAATTCTGAGGCACCAACCTCAAGGGCTCCAACCCTATATCTGTTACAGGCTCCAACCTGGTCTCTTGAGGATTCCTATCCTCTAGGGCTCCAACCCTATCTTCCAAGGCACCAACCTTATCAATTATGAGGCACCAACCTCTAGGGCTCCAATCCTATCTCTAGTGTAGGCTCCGACCTAGTTTCTTGAGGACTCCAATCCTCTAGGGCTCCAACCCTATCTTCCAAGGCACCAACCTTGTCACTATGAGACTCCAACCTCTTGGGCTCCAACCCTCAGCTTCACTTCGTCAAAATGTGTTTGGTTATTCTTCACGACTCCCAATGTCTTCTTCAATGAGCTCCTACAATCTTCATCTATCCCCTCACTTAGTCTCCACATCACTTCATCAATGACAACCTTGATCGCTTCAAAAGGTGTCACCACTGCTCTTCATATTACCCAAGCTAGATCTCTAATTTCACTCCATGAGGGCTTCAGCACATCATCATGTCTCCAAGGGTGCCTTCAAAATGTCAGCTCCAAGGTATGTCTTCACAAAGCTTTAACTATTTCAAATACTCTTCCAAAATTCCTTCAAGGATGCTTCAATGTTTTCAATAAGGTGCCCCGAGACTTCTTCAAAGTCTCTTCAATAAACTGCACCAAGCCTGCTCCACAAACTTCTTAAAATATCTCCACGATCTTCAAGGCTTCAAAATTATCCTTTAAGATTTTTCTTCAATACACAAATCTGTCCACTTCAAGTCTAGTATGTTGCTTCAAAATGTTCACTCATTGCTCCAAGATCTACTTCAACAAATGCTAAAAAGTCTGCTCTAAAGATGTCAGTGGGCTGCTCCAAAAAATGTCATTAGAATGCTCTAAAATATGATTACAAGACTACTTCAAAATATGTCACAAGACTGCTCCAAAATGTCTTATTTAACAGGCCTGCAAAACAATAAGCACCTCCTCTAGATTTGTTCGTCTTTGCTAAAATTTCTGCTCCAATGTTGTACTCAAAACTGCTCTGAATTTTAGTTTGATCCAAAACACCTTTAATAATTCGTCAAAGACTGTTCCAAAAGTCTGCAAATAGATGTCCCCAAGAATTTCTTCAGAATCACTTCAAGAGCTGCTCAAGAAGTCTTCTCACAAGCACATGTTGATTTCTCACTTCACACATGTCTACATTTGTCATTGTTCAAGGTTTACATGTCACAGATCCTCTGCCACAGGTCCAAACACTACAGATGGCACAGGTCCGAAAATTTAGGTGCAGGTCTAAACCACAAGTATGAGATGAAATGACTACTTTCTATACCATAGTTTGATTGCTTCCATAGATATGCGAGTTTTTCCTTCTTTTCTTGATCCATAGCAGAAATAAAACACTCTTCAAATTTTGTGTATCCTCTTCTTCAGACCGAAAATGTTCTCTGTTTTTTTTCACCTAAATTTTTGGTTTGAAATGAGGTGTTGGACATCATATTATATAGGATTTGATTTATGACAAATATACATGTCCTTTTGCAATGAGGCCGACTTAGTGTAGCTGAGTATAGGTCGGCTCGGGATAAATAATTTAATATGCTATCTTAAAAATTCATTTTCTCCTAAACTACGGGGAGTTTGAGGGCAAGTGAGGACTCATTAGAAAGGGGAAAGAGTCCTATATAAGCTAGTGAAGGAATTATTGCAATATGATGTCTCCAAGATGTCGAAAACTAAATTTCTTTATGACTGTTCAGAATTTTATGACAGCCCTTAGGAATTTTAGTATTCCTCGTGTATAAGGATATTGGGACAGAATGAGGGTTAGGGAAATTTAATTAGAACTTCAAAAATAGTCTCCAACCATCATTCATATCATCAAGTACATCCATCATCAAGTGTGTCATTATTCATGTCATCATCTTATTAAATGTTTAGGACAGAGTTTTAAGGCTTCTTTATCAAGAGTAAGGATATCATAATATGAGGTTATGGCATCTTCATATTCCAACAACAAGGTTAGTTCAAGGACTTTCATAACTAGGGTGTTATGAGAATCTAGGGAAACATTATGCATCACAACAATTTTCCATCACAAACAATCTCATATTGACATCAATGACAACCTTGACTAACAGTCTCCCCCTTTGTCATTGATGGCAATATTCTTGCCCTTCCAACATTTTCTCCCCCTTTGACATCAATGGCAAACAGGGTGCCCAAGTACTCCCCCTATCAAGTTGCTTCTCTTCATAATATTTTCTTCATCAATAATAGTTCTTCGTAGGTATGTTTCTCCCCCTGTAATGGTGCTCTTCCTTCTGGCAATGTAATCCATGATATATTTGTTTTCATTTATTCATTTGATAAGTCAACTCCCCCTGCCAGCATAAACTCCTCTAGCTCAAGAAATATTGCTTGCTTTGTGATCAAGTGGAAGACATCTTCAATAATGGTCCATCAGATGAGTAAGGGAATATTTTCTTCAATGGAGTTGCTCCTTAGAGATGATCTATCAAAAGATGATTGTCCATGTGTGGCTCATCAAGAATTTCATAGGGCCCTTTTACTGATAGCTTCTGCAAGAATGATCACAAGCCCCCCCTAACTGTATGCATGGTCTCCTTTTTGTTGGGTGTGGAGCCTGATTATCTTGTTTATTTTGTATCACAGCGTTGGACCCCTGTACCTTAATGAGGTGGAAATGTCACCCGTAATTAAACGCTACCTAGGTGGTCCAGGGGGTGGCGACCACGACTTTATGGAGCCCCCCCCCCCTAGCAAGGGGTTTCGGGGGCAGCGCCCCCGAAGCTAAGAATAGATGTAAAATTGCCTTGTAAAAGTATAGTAATTTCTAGTCAATTTGGGCCATTCATTAGGCGGATGATCTAACGGTAGAAGTTATGTTTAGTTTAGGGTTTTTTTCCCTAGAAGGTAACCCCTCGCTTTTATGAGGGTATTTTATTGCAGCTATGGAGTGTGTGTGTATTCTCAGAGAAAGAAATAGATAGGGAGACTGTGAGAGAGAACAGAGGATATTACATCGGATCTGTTGTAGGTTGTGTCTCTTCATTTTTGCTGGATAATAGAAAGGAAGGACTGGATGTTTGGGGTGGACGTAGCCCAAACTAGGTGAACCACGTATATCTGTGTCTCTCTGGTTTTATGTGTTTTGTGTGCTTGTGTTTTCCGCATATTCTATATGTTGCATTTCTCTGTAATATTTAATTTTCTAACACTTTTTGGCAGATTATTATCATCAAACAATTGGAATATCACATCTTCCAAGGATGTCTCAAATCAACAACACGTGTTGTTCGCTGGAGTGTTCAAGAGACTTTCAGATTCAACTTGCTTCCTTCTCCATACTTGTGTAACATTTTTCTTTGGCATGGTTCTAACTTGTGTAGAGGCCCAAGTCAAGTTACAATCACGCGCCATATGTCCAATGTTATGGCAATTTAAGCACTCTATCTTGTTCATGAATAAGAAATCATGACTTCTTGCAAAATTGCTTCTAGGAGATTGACGGGGACCATTATAATTGTCTTTGTGATATGCCCTACAATCTTTTTCCATGTGCCCAAAGTTTGTACAAGAATAGCAATAACCAAAAAATATACTTTGGTACCTGGGAGATGAAGAGTTCCTTAAAGTACTCTTGAAGTCTTTATGCCTTGGGATTCTTTGATGATATTCATTGTATTTTGTATTCTTGACACCATATGCAAGTCTCCTTAGAGTAGAATTTCTTCTGTTGTTTTTGCTATCTTGATTCTTCTCCTTGCCTTTGTTGGAACTGGGAGCATCAACATTTCTTTCTAGGTTCCTCACATCTTTTTTGTTTGAAGAATTATAATTCTTGCTTGAGGATTCACCTGCATAGCCAAGACCTGATTTATCAAGGGGAGACCTTTGCTAACTTAGGATGTCATCTAAGGTTTGAGAGCTTTTCAAGTTTTTATTCAGCAATTCAACTTCCTTTTCAAGAAAGATAATTTCTTCTTTCAACTTTTCACAATCTTCATCTTTCATAAGTAGTTGCTTCTTCATTTCTTCCATTATCCTTGTTGCTTCATGTGCTTCGATTTTAAGGGAGATGATATTTGATTTCATTATGAAGACTTATTCATTCTCCTTTTCTAGACTGCTCTCCATATCTTCTTTTATTCTTCTAGCTTCACATGTTTCGGCCTTGAGAAGATTGATGTCTGATTTTAGTTTCAAGATTTCTTCATCATTTTCGTCTAGTTGGCATATCATGGTGTTTCTCTCCTTTTTTGATTAATTAACTTGTCCTTCTATGAATGCCAAATTTTCCATCACCTTCTCAGCTCCTTGCTCTTGTTTCCTTGCTTCTTCTAGTTGAGATCTAAGAGAGGAGACCTCTTCCTTGTATTGACCAATCTCTGCTTCAAGATTGTTCAAGCTCTTAAGTCTTTGTTCAAGGTGGCTTGACAAAGTTTCTTCCATTTTCTTTGCCTTATCCAATTGATTTGTCATAGATATTACTTCTTCATGATGCTTTCTTTTATTTTGATGAAATTCCTCTTTAAGTTTGGAGAGCTCATCATCTCTTTCTTGTACCTGAAGCTTGACAAAGTCAACTTCCTTCCTTGTCTTTTCTTGGTTACCATCTTGAGCTTTCTTCTTAAGTTCCTCATTTTAATTTTTCAAACTGTTAATCTCTTCCATGGAAGCCATAAGTTTATTAAAGAGATCTTCTTCAAAGTATTATGTGTTCTCTTCATCTTCTAGGTCTTCTTTAGCCTTTTTTTCATCTCTCCTATCTTCAGCTTCCTTGACAGATTTTGGACTTCTTTCTTGTTTTCCATCGCTTCTTTACTAGAGATCATTTTCAATGCTCCTTTTGAGTGAAGATCATGAATTTTGTCCCATATGACTTTTTCTAACAAACATTTTTCAAAATTGGCCTTCACAGAATTTGGTAACCCATTCAAAATTGCCTCCATTGCTCTTGTATTGTACTCCTTGGATTCTTCATCCATCATGTCATTAGTAATCATTGATTTCCAAACTTCAATTCCTTGAGTCTTCAAGAAATTCCTCATTCTTGCCACCCATATATCAAAATTTCTATTGAACAATGGAGCCTTCGCAAATTGATTTACTTCAATTTCAATGGTTGAGGAAGGCACATCTTTAGGAGGATTAGAGATTTTCTTCCTTGGCTTTTCCATTTGTGTTCTAATGATCAACCTTCAAGCTATTAGGCTTTGAGTGAAGGTACTGGCTCTAATACCAATTGTTGGAAATATTGAGAGGGGGGTGAATTAGTATTTATTTTCAATCGTTAATTTTACCAGTTAGATCACCTATATTTAGAACACAAAATGAAAAATAAGAATAAATGCTTTTATTAATTTCTTCTTTACAATAAAATATATACAATAAGTGTAGGGCTCCAATCCTAGATGAAGACACCGATCTCCAATCCTTCCAGTCACCAACCTGTACTTTTCCAAGCACCGACTTGGACTTCCAAGGCTCCAACCTTGTCAATTCTGAGGCACCAACCTCAAGGGCTCCAACCCTATATCTGGTACAGGCTCCAACCTAGTCTCTTGAGGATTCTTATCCTCTAGGGCTCCAACCCTATCTTTCAAGGCACCAACCTTGTCAATTCTGAGGCACCAACCTCTAGGACTCCAACCCTATCTCTGGTGGAGGCTCCAACCTAGTTTCTTGAGGACTCCAATCCTCTAGGGCTCCAACCCTATCTTCCAAGGCACCAACCTTGTCACTATGAGGCTCCAACCTCTTGGGCTCCAACCCTCAGCTTCACTTCGTCAAAATATGTTTGGTTATTCTTCACGGCTCCCATTCTCTTCTTCAATGAGCTTCGAAAATCTTCATCTATCCCCTCACTTAGTCTCCACATCACTTCCTCAATGACAACCTTGATCACTTCAAAAGGTGTCACCATTTCTCTTCATATTACCCAAGCTAGATCTCTAAGGTCACTCCATGAGGGCTTCAGCACATCATCATGTCTCCAAAGGTGCCTTCAAAATGTCAGCTCCAAGGTATGACTTCACAAAGCTTTAACTATTTCAAATGCTCTTCCAAAATTCCTTCAAGGATGCTTCAAGGTTTTCAATAAGGTGCCCCGAGACTTCTTCAAAGTCTCTTCAATAAACTGCACCAAGCCTGCTCCACAAACTGCTTAAAGGATCTCCATGATCTTCAAGGCTTCAAAATCGTCCTTTAAGATTCTTCTTCAATACACAAATTTGTCCACTTCAAGTCTAGTATGTTGCTTCAAAATTTTCACTTATTGCTCCAAGATATACTTCAATCAATGCTACAAAGTCTGCTCTAAATATGTCGGTGGGCTGCTCCAAAAAATGTCATTAGAATGCTCTAAAATATGATTACAGGATTGCTTCAAAATATGTCACAGGGCTGCTCCAAAATGTCTTATTTAACAGGCCTACAAAATAATAAGCAGCTCCTCTAGATTTGCTCGTCTTTGCTAAAAAATTTGCTCCAATGTTGTACTCAAAACTTCTCTGACTTTTAGTCTGATCCAAAACACCTTTAATAATTCGTCGAAGACTATTGAAAAAGTCTGCTAATATTTTTCCCCAAGAATTTCTTCAAAATCACTTCAAGAGTTGCTCAAGAAGTCGTCTCACAAGCACAAGCTGATTTGTCACTTCACACAAGTCTACATTTGTCACTGTTCAAGGTTTACATGTCACAGATCCTCTGCCACAGGTCCAAACACTACAGATGGCACAGGTCCAAAATTTTAGGTGCATGAGATGAAATGACTTCTTTCTATACCCTAGTTTGATTGCTTCCACAGATATGTGAGTTTTTCCTTCTTTTCTTGATCCATAACAGAAATAAAACACTCTTCAAATTGTGTGTATCCTCTTCTTCAAACCGGAAATGTTCTCTGTTTTTTTCACCAAAATTTTTGGTTTGAAATGAGGTGTTGGACGTCATATTTATATAGGATTTGATTTATGACAAATAGACATGTCCTTTTGCAATGAGGCCGACTTAGTGTAGCTGAGTATAGGTCGGCTCAGGAGAAATAATTTAATATGCTATCTTAAAAATTCATTTTCTCCTAAACTACAGGGAGTTTGAGGGCAAGTGAGGACTCATTAGAAAGGGGAAAGAGTCCTCTATAAGTTAGTGAAGGAATTATTGCAATATGATGTCTCCAAGATGTTGGAAACTAAATTTCTTTATGAATATTCATAATTTTACGACAGCCCTTAGGAATTTTAGTATTCCTCGTGTATAAGGATATTGGGACAGAATGAGGGTTAGGGAAATTTAATTAGAACTTCAAAAATGGTCTCCAACCATCATTCATATCATCAATTCCATCCATCATCAAGTGTGTCACTATTCATGTCATAATCTTATTAAATGTTTAGGACAGACTTTTAAGGCTTCTTTATCAAGAGTAAGGATATCATAATATGAGGTTATGTGATGCGGGGATGGAAGCTCCAAAACCCGAGAATCTTTAATCTGCATGAGCCAAATCAAAATCTTAATTACTGGCAAATTCACACTTTACCATTGCATGCGAAAGCTCTTCAACATATGTTCTCAAAAACCATACTCTCATAAGCGGAAGCTAATAACATGTCTTCACAATTTATGATTAGCTTTGAGAACCATACAAGGTTCTTTTATGAAACCCAAAACTCAAATCTTAAATTCAAAACTTTATGCAAAAGTGCAACTCCAATCCATGTTTACACGTTTTCATACCCGTCATTCAATTACAAAGCCAAATCTTGCACATGCACCTTTTAAGATTGGATTTCACAATCAAAAGTCAAATGCGCCCCTTGTTATCATTATACATGTGTATCATTAGTTTTAAAACGAGCTTGCATTGTTTTAATCCATCTTATTCCATCAATCTCTATGCAAACCATTTGAATAACTTCGCCCATGGAATTTACCTCAACGTGCTTACTGTTATAACACCCCGCAAATTCAAGCTGTTGCGTCTTCAACACGCATTCCCTGCGACTTGGTTTTAAAACAAATCGAGCCTTTGCAATTAATTAATACTCTTGTTTCATCGAGTTAGGCAGGGTTTAAACAATAATTTTGTTGCCCTCGACGCATATACCTCAGTATTTCAACTTCACAGATGTACATACGAGTACCTTTGGTTCAAACCGATTTCATCCAACAAAATTTTAATCGACTTACGCCTTCTCCTTATTTAACAGAGATTTAATAGAATTTTCAGTTCGCTCTGGTATATACATGAATTCTCAACATTTCTGCCTTTGAACTGCACAATTATCATATCAACAATTGTTACCGCTAATGTGATGCATTAAATCAATAAACGCAACCAGACTTGCGTACAACACAGTGCTTTGACTTCGTATTAAACCAGAGTTCATTCAAATCGACCCTTACTAAACTCAAGTTTCACTCCATGACACCACAGAAAGTAATAAAATCTTAGATCGACTTTAAACCCCAAATCCTACTGTATCAAAATCGAATGTGAAATATTTCCAGCATTCTACTTTACACAATATGCTCAGCGCTTCAATCAAACCAATGCATTTCCATCACATCGATCTATTGCGATGCTGAATTTCTCAATCAATACCACACTGTTCAAACTATGTCAGTGATATTGAAACATAACAATTTTTTTTTAATTGAATTCCAATAGAGTTTTAAAACATAGTTCTGCGCCCTCCAACATTCAATTCCCAATTATGAATTCGCCATCAACTCTGACTTAAACAATTACTGTTGTTTCTCCGATTGGAAAACCTGTTATAGTCTTTCCACAGAAAATCACAAGCACTACAAAGGCGCAAATAAATCACATAGTGGACAAGACCGTCAAAAGCGCATATAAATCGATCTTAAGTTTTATTTTATTGCACACTTCCTTTTGGTCGATTTTTCCAACAATCGATACCTCAATCATACATTTAACCAGATATACATATAAACTTTCACAACCAACCAACCAATGTTTATATAATCTGAAACCAAAACAAATTACTTATAAATTTTCCTTCCTGGCCAGATATTCCAGATTGATGGCCCTCTACAAACTGCCCGAAGGCGTCCAAGCAGAAAACCTCTCACTTCCTACTCACACTCACTCACAATCTCCTCTCCATGCCTTTGAGGCTTAATAAATTTATACAATTTTAAAAATGATCTAATTTAATGCTCAATCCCCTTAATATCTCAAAATCACTAAAATATCTCAACAAATCCTATTATCTAGAATCTTATCCCTTTATATCCTTAACTACCCAACTTCTCTCATATCCTTTTAATTAATAAAAGGATATTTACAAAATCCTCACTTTCTCCTATTTTATTTAAAAT
This sequence comes from Pinus albicaulis, assembly GCA_034641835.2. Taxonomy (NCBI): domain Eukaryota; kingdom Viridiplantae; phylum Streptophyta; class Pinopsida; order Pinales; family Pinaceae; genus Pinus; species Pinus albicaulis. The sequence continues at coordinate 61,104,765 of CM076571.1, forward strand.
AACAAATTAATTAAATAAAATATTAAAAATTGTCACACCCCCTTTTCTAACATATTTACAAATAAAAAATACCCTTGATGCTCCTGCATCAGACTCCCCATGTAAGAAAATTCATGACCACCTGGTCATAAGTCTGGATATTTCCTCCTGGATCCCAAATTTTATTTTGTAATCTTTCCTTGCTTGTCAATTGCTTTACTGCTGTTGTTATCTGCTGTTGTCCTCCAGGTTTCCATTTTTTGTGCTGTAATGCTCCACTTGCTCTGCTCTTGCAATATTTCGTTGTCTTTCTCTTGTTGTCTTTCCTTTTATTTCTTGCTGTTGTCTTTCTCTGGGATGTTTTTATCATTAACCTCCTTATCAACTCAATTTCTCTGTCCAGTATGTCCTCTGTTTGCTGATTGTTTCCATCTCTTGATTGTTGAACTCTCATTCTTGCTTGTTCTTCACTTGTTTTGATCGCTTCCTTTTCACCCTTACTGCTGTTTTGTACCTTTTCTGCTACTGCTACTCTAAATGTCGCCTCACATGTTGCTGCCTCCCAAACTTCCTGTCCCTCTGCAACATTCCTTTGCTCATCATCTGCAATTTCATTTGCAAATTCTTTCTCTGGTTCAAATGTCTCCAGCAAACATTTCAGCATTTCATCAACATGCAGCAAATTAACTTCAGCATAATCTCCATCTTCCTCTTCGACAATCTTCAGTAATTTTTCATCATTATCTTGATTGATTCGGGAAATCAAATCAAGTTCTGCAAATACCATAGCTTCATCTTCTATCACTGTAGCAGCTTGAAAATTTTTTCCACCAGTCTTCTCTTGGCTATTCAGACAAGCCAATTCTTCCTTGTCACCCATGGTAACAAGCCTCTGCATATGAGACATGATTGTCTCATCTTCTACCTACAACAGTTCTTCTTCTTCCAAGACAATTCCAAATGATGGATTGTCTTCTTTCTCACCTGTAAACACAATCAAATTGTCAGCATCAAAATCACAAGACCCAACGGTCTCACTTGTAGATTCAGTCATCCGCAGCTCTAAGTCTTCTTCAGGACTCAGAAAATATTTACTGGCTTTCTCCTCAGCTTTCCCTGGCAACACTTCAGTATGCTGCTCTAAGTTCCTTCCCAGCTCTTCTATCAGCACATCAGTATGCTGATTTGTATTCACCATGAGACTGTCAGCTAGTCTCGCCTTCTTTCCATCTATCTCCAAGATGTCATTCTGCTCTCGTTCACTATACTGAACTCTTTCGTCTGCTGCAACCTTTCTATCATACTCTGAATTTATCAACAAATATTCCAACAATGCAATTTCTCTGTAGCATTGCCGAAGCATATCATCATCACCTGCATTCATACATAAAATTTTAGTTTGCACAAAATGTTCAACAGTATCAGTTGTTACTTCCCTTATCTGCGCTTCAGACTGCTTCTCTTCTTCAGCATCCACAAGAATTTTCTCTTGCACTGTAACAGCAAAAGCATCACTGCTTTCTTTTTCAGAATACTTATCATTTTCTGCTTCCTCTGTCTTCATTCCCTTCTGAGATCTTGCTATCTCAGCATCAATCTGAACAGCCTTCAGATTCAACTCTTCTCTCTTCTGACCAAACTCTAAAGCTTGCTCATCTCCCTGTACTGTACCTGCAAACATACACAACTTGTCAGTTTTAAAACTACAAGACCTTTCAGTCTTGACTGCTTCCTCCAACACATCCTTCTGAACAAATCTGCATGTGGAATCTTTAAATTCCAACGCTGGCTCAAGAACTCTAAGTCCTTTCTTCAATAAGGCAATCACACTTTGCCTCAACTTTACCTGCAATTGTCGCCAAATCACTCTCTTTCCCTTCAGTGGAAAGATCCAACCTCTATTCTGATTTTCCTGCTCTTGCAGCCATTCCTCTAGTACCTGCAATTATACCTTTATTACTGCAATCTCTCTTTCTCTGACTTCTGCAGTCATCTCATCTCTGTGGCATTCCTCTGAACCTCTTATCTGATCCTCCATGATCATATTCTCCATGAGTTTCACTAGCCTCAGCAACAAGCTCTCCTGTCTTGCCGCCACTTACCTCACCAAGCTCTCCTCACTCAGTCTTTTGGTAAGTACTTGGTTCACTGCCTCTGGAACCCTTTGAGCACTCTCCTCTGCTCTCTCTCTAGGCTATCTCTTCAACTCACCTTCTTCTTCAGGACACTGCAATTTTCCTCCCTATCCAGTCTTTCACTGAATTTCAGGTTCACTGCCATCATCTTATCTGCAACCATAAACTTCAATCATAAATTTCAAATCATAAAACTATCTCACCTCTTAAGATCTTGCAGGATCTTGTTTTCCTTTCGCTTTTGCCATCTTGTTCACAGCATTTGTGTAGCTTGCATATCAAATTTAAAACTCTGATCTTATTTTCAATCATTCATCATACATTCAACAAACCTTCTTGTCCTCATTCAGAAAAAAAATAAATAAATAAATAAATAAATATATATATATATATATATATATATATATATATATATATATATATATTTCATTTCAACAGAGCCAGGCTCCGATACCAAAAATTGATGCAGGGCTAGCCTGCAAAACCCATAATCTTTAATCTATGTGTCTATAACCATGTATCTCAGCGTCTGCCCAAATCAAAATCTTAATTACTGGCAAATTCACACTTTACCATTACATGCGAAAGCTCTTCAACATATGTTCTCAAAAACCATACTCTCATAAGCGGAAGCTAATAACATGTATTCACAATTTCTGATTAGCTTTGAAAACCATACAGGGTTCTTTTATGAGGCCCAAAACTCAAATCTTAAAACAAAACTTTATGCAAAAGTGCAACTCCAATCCATGTTTACCTGCTTTCATACCCATCATTCAATTACAAAGCAAAATCTTGCACATGCACCTTTTAAGATCGAATTTCACAATCAAAAGTCAAATGCGCCCCTTGTTATCATTATACATGTGTATCATTGATTTTAAAACAAGCTTGCATTGTTTTAATCCACCTTATTCCATCATTCTCTATGCAACTCATTTGAATAACATCGCCCAAGGAATTTACCTCAACGTGCTTACTGTTATAACACCCCGCAAATTCAACTGCATCTTCAACACGCGTTCCCACTGACTTGGTTTTGAAACAAATTGAGCCCCTGCAATTAATTAATACTCTGTTTCATCGATTAGACAGAGTTTAAACAACAATTCTGTGCCTACAACGCATATGCCTCCAATGTTCAACTTCACAAGATGTACATATAGCTCTACCTTTTGTTCAAATCGATTTCATCCAACAGAATTTTAATCATCTTATGCCTTCTCCTTATTTAACAGAGATTTAATAGAATTTTCAGTTCACTCTGGTATATACATGAATTCTCAACATTTCTGCCTTTGAACTGCACAATTATCATATCAACAATTGTTACCGCTAATGTGATGCATTAAATCAATAAACGCAACCAGACTTGCGTACAACACAGAGCTTTGACTTCGTATTAAACCAGAGTTCATTCAAATCGACCCTTATTAAACTCAAGTTTCACTCCATGACACCACAGAAAGTAATAAAATCTTAGATCGACTTTAAACCCCAAATCCTACTGTATCAAAATCGAATGTGAAATATTTCCAGCATTCTACTTTACACAATATGCTCGGCGCTTCAATCAAACCAATGCATTTCCATCACATCGATCTATTGCGATGCTGAATTTCTCAATCAATACCACGCTGTTCAAACTATGTCAGTGATATTGAAACATAACAATTTTTTTTTAATTGAATTCCAACAGAGTTTTAAAACATAGTTCTGCGCCCTCCAACATTCAATTCCCAATTATGAATTCGCCATCAACTCTGACTTAAACAATTACTGTTATTTCTCCGATTGGAAAACCTGTTACAGTCTTGCCACAGAAAATCACAAGCACTACAAAGGCGCAAATAAATCACATAGTGGACAGGACCGTCAAAAGCACATATAAATCGATCTTAAGTTTTCTTTTATTGCACACTTCCTTTTGGTCGATTTTTCCAACAATCGATACCTCAATCATACATTTAACCAGATATACATATAAACTTTCACAACCAACCAACCAATGTTTATATAATCTGAAACCAAAACAAATTACTTACAAAATTTCCTTCCTGGCCAGATATTCTAGATTGATGGCCCTCTACAAACTGCCCGAAGGCGTCCAAGCAGAAAACCTCTCACTTCCTACTCACACTCACTCACAATCTCCTCTCCATGCCTTTGAGGCTTAATAAATTTATACAATTTTAAAAATGATCTAATTTAATGCTCAATCCCCTTAATATCTCAATATCACTAAAATATCTCAACAAATCCTATTATCTAGAATCTTATCCCTTTATATCCTTAACTACCCAAATTCTCTCATATCCTTTTAATTAATAAAATGATATTTGCAAAATCCTCACTCTCCTATTTTATTTAAAATAACAAATTAATTAAATAAAATATTAAAAATTGTCACACCCCCTTTTCTAACATATTTACAAATAAAAATACCCTTGATATCTTTGCATCATTATGGCATCTTCATATTCCAACAACAAGGTTAGTTCAAGGACTTTCATCACTAGGGTGTTATGAGCATCTAGGGCAACATTACGCATCACAAGAATTTTCCATCGCAAACAATCTCATATTGACATCAATGACAACCTTGACTAACATCTTTATCCACTCTTTGCTCAACATAATATGGCATTGGAGGCTTGAAATGTTCAGTGTACACTACATGTTATGTCTAATTGTTTAATTAATTAGTGAACTCTATATTGAGGATGCACTTGTTCTAGTTATGGTTGCAACATTTATGTATTTTCACACTATATACATGTGGTTACATTCATGTGACTTCAATATTTGATGTGGTGTGCTTAAGTACCTACCTAGCATCAGTTGATTAGCCTTGTCCTTAGAAAAATTGGGGAATTAGAAGCATATTTTAGTAACTTGGTTATAAGCCCCTTTTTGCATTACCTTGATTAATTTCAAGTCCTTCCAATTGTTTCCATTTAGTCACTTGTCTTGTTTTTGAAGCATGCCTCTTCCTACTTGTTGCATACTCTAGATTTTCTAAATCCTCCCTTTACACGTTGTTTAACCATCCTCCTTGGTATTAATTCATTTTTTTTGTGTTAAAGCCTATTTCTCATGCATTGGTGGCATAAATCATCCCTTGGTGATTTGGATAGTGCAATATCTATCGACTTTCACATTATGGCATATGGCATTCATCATATTTTAATTACCTAGCATAGTTGTACCTCTTGTCATTTCATTTGAACTTATTATTGGTCTTGATTTTAGAACATGGTAACTTCTTGAGGTCTCATTGTTATATAGGTTTTGTGGGATGTCATTGATATGTGTATTGATGGTACATATTCAATTCACCTATATGTATGTATTACCGCACCCTAAATTAACCTTGTGGTTGTTGAATGGATAATTGGAAAGCTCTCACAATGTTTCACTTACCCATCACCTCCCTTGTGTGCTCTCCAATTCTCTCCTATTTCTTGGAAAATTCACTATATTTGGTTCTACATTTGGTTCATGGAATGACCTTTCTCAGTCGTATGTTTTAGTATCCCTCTATGGGTGAATATGATTGATCATTAATGACATGTGGTTGCACCATGGCTTTGTGTGGTTGGAATTTTTTATCTTGTTAGTGTTTAGGGATTGTATGATTATTTACTAAAGCTAGTGCTTCACCCTTTGTTAGTGCAATTAATTTCAAGGAACCAGGGTAGGATCATGGCTCTTCTACCTTCTCTTTTGATGTTTAGTAATAGTTTGTTGACTAGTAATTAGTATGTCACGATGTTATATCCCTAGAGACCATTGATTATTATTATTATATTAGTAATGTTTAAGTTGGCATAGTGGTAAGTGACATCATGTTCACATGGTTTCCTATTTAAAATAAGAAGATTCATATGTATGGGCATCTTGTATTTTTCTTTCGATATATTGTAAATGGAGGTTGTCCCCTCATATTGTTTTATTATTTATTGAATATCCATAATTGTAAAGTCATGGATTTCCTTCTTCTCTCTATTTTTATGCTATTTGAGGAAAATTCATAATATTAGGTTTTAGGGCATATGATCCTTGTGTTTTTCTACTTCAAATGAGCCACCTTCATATTGTCACTATTTTAAAAAAAAGGCCAAATAATTTTTAGATATAGTGTTTTGGAGACATAGTGAAATACTTGTGGTAAAATTTTTAGTTCTAGTTCTATACATTTAGAAATAGAGGCTATGGAAATTAGGTTTTTTTACTAATCCAAAAAATAGTCTCAAACAAGTGTTTTTGATGAAACAATCATCTTTGAAGCTAGTGAAGTCAAAATTGAGTGCTATTAGTTCCACTAAAGATGACAAATTATAGTATTTCAAGTCCAAATTTTAGAAGCATATTTTAAAAATTGGATGTGAAGTAGGCCATACAAAATCACTCTGTTAAAAATGCCTAAATCATTAATTTTTTGGGAAAGTTACCATAACTTCATATTGGCACATCAGAAATTTTCCAAACCTATGATATTGCAAAGAATACATATTTTGTTACTATATGTTGTTGGGGCCCTTGTTTTGAAAAATATTTTTTGAATGTTTTGAATTTGGAACAACGGCCAGATTTTGGGGTTGCGGAACAAGGACACACAGCAGCCGCAACCAAGTCGCAACCACATCAAACGGTGGAGCTACCAAGGTTGCGACGAAACAGGCACATAGCGGAGGAGACTAGATGCATAAGTGAAAATAAGGAGAAGATACAGCAAAAAGAATGCAAGTGGAACACACAGATAATCAGAGAAAAGATAGAAGCAGCTGCAAAAGGACATACAGAGAACAAACAGTCGCGACAGCGAGTGAATAAATAGCAGTCACCCAGATGAAAGAAAGAGGATGACAAGGATCACACAGCAGAAGAGAGAAGAGAGCGACAAAAGGTGAGAAAACGCATGCTGCAGCAGGAATCCAAAGGATGGATGAGGTCTCTGTAGTTCCTAGCGACTATTGATGTAGAATCTCTGTTCCGCAAGATATGTGTATCAAATCTGTAAGATCATTGCAAAGATATGTAACCGAGAGTTGGCCAAGAGATTAATACAATTGCATGTTGCTATCTATTTGTGTGGTTCACATGCATGTGTGTTGATTGAGATGCTTTAAAAAATTTATTTGCTTAATATCTGTATGTTCTCTAAAACGATGTCGCGTACGTAATTCTATCCATGCGATCTAACCACTGATGAGAATGGGTTGTGAATCTGTTCCTTACCCCTTGTTTATTCCCCTCCTGCATGTGGTCACGGCACGCCTCGGGTGAGGCTCTCTACTCTCCGGAGTATGGTGATAATGCCGGCGTAATCCTAGACTGCAGCGGATTCTTTTGTTGGCCACAATCCCTGAACCTGGGTCTTGCCCGCGAGACCTGATCACTTGCCAACAAATGGTTCCATTGCCGGGACCTGCATGATATGAGGGGATCCAGACCATGGTATCGCAGATCTTCGAAGGGGAGATATGGCGATGGTGGGATAACCATTTAGACCATTTCATCGCTCAAGAAGCGGAGTTGATTAAGAAAGGGGAGGCAGCAATCAAGGAGCTCGTCCTCTTCTCAAATTTAGCTGGTGATATGTACGAAATTTTCTAGGAAGGTTCCCCACTGATCTTTGCAATTGGTTGTGGAGGTTACAGACGAAGGTACCTAAAGATAGCTCACGGAAGATAAACCGCAGGTGGGCGCACAGAGATCTGGTGGCTCTGCATCGGTTGAACACCGAGTTGACCCGCGTGGTGGACTTTTGGGTGGAGACCACGGTGGAAGGATACATTGTGGAGTTTGCTGCTGAGTGTTATCAGTCCTTCTTGAAGGCTGAGGCTACCTTCTGCTCTGGGCTCAGAGGGAAGCTACTTAAGGAGATTCCATTGTGGATCAAAGCTCTGATGGTGGATGAAGGGTTGATAGAATTCCGCAAGACAAGTATGGAAGTGTAAACCACCGGTGCTGGGGGAAGGGTTAAAGGTATCAATGCTATGTAGAGCATGACGCAGGGAGTGGGGAATGGATGCTGAGGCCGCAAGGACGCTGAGGGAGCGACGTGCACATCGGTGGGCGCAGATTGCCGATAGGTGGCAAAGAAGGGTGATGCAAGATTTCAAGAGACGAGAGATCGAGAGGAAGAATCAGAAGGAGGCGCCTCAGAGGGTAGGAAGTATGGACGCGGATACTCAGGGATAAGAAGGGACCGCTATGGGAGTACGATGGGTGCATGGGAGCCCAGCTAAGCAAGCACGCAAGACGGTGACTGACGAAGATGGTGGAGATGCGCAACCCGAGGAAAGTTCCGATGGTGAATGGTACATTGTGATGCAACAGTTGTTTCAAGAGTGGATGGAATTCAGTTCTCCAGCCTGCCATACTTCTCCTAATCTGCATGGCCAGGATCCCTACCTTCCCCTGGTACTTTATCAACCTTTGAGCAATATTTTCGTTAAATTTCAAGCATTGAGTCAATTGCCAAGTAGTTAAGTGTCGACAGCCACGCCCGTTAGTAGCAGTAGCACTAGTATTATTGTGTTTCTGAGTTGAACAGTCACGCAACCAGGACCCAGAGGATTTATCCTGGTCAACCCACCGCAAGTGAACATGGCTGGGTCTTTTACGCAATATCCCGAGTTCTCGGGCCGGGGTAATGATGACGTAGAACAAAACTGGTATCTGTGCGAAGCCATTTGGAGGGCTCGGCAGACGCCAGACGCAGGGAAACTAATAGAATTCTAGACCAGACTCAGAGAGAGGGCTCTGCGATGGTTCATTAAGTGGTCCGAGGCCCACCCGAATCCCGTCATCGCGGCCGTAAAGAGAGACTTTGTACGGGAATTTAAGCTTCCCCAGACGGACCAACAGGGTCTGTCCAAGCTCTGGGAAATTAAACAAAAGGAAGGAGAAACCGCATGGGAGCTAATGCGGCGATTCAAGGACGCGATCGGGAAACTCAGTTACCCGATCGACCCGAACCATCAAAGGGATTGGTTCATCAAGGCTCTGCTTCCCTTGACGCGAACCCCCCTCACCCAACAGAATATCGACAATCTGCAGGATGCTTTGGAATAGGCCATGAAGATCGAGGCCATGGCGGGCTACCCTCGGGAATATAGGGGAGGGCCAGCCCCGCCGGATCCCTCCTTGGTGGGACTGCAGCATCAGATAGCTAGCCTGACTGAAAATGTAAAGGAGATACAGCCGGTCAGACCAGCCAGGCTGAACGTTTGGTGCACTCACTGCCTGGTTGAAGGCCATGTCGCAACTGAGTGCCCTCGGTTGCGTGGCTCGAGGGTGGGACCGTCGGTCGCGACAATTCAAGGGGGGCCACCCACGGGGGGTGGCGCGGCATTAAATCCGTAGGGGGTATACCAGCCGCAACAGCCTTATGCGGGGTTCCCCTCCCAGCTCAATCCATCCGCCATGGAATATTTTGAGATTTGCCGGACAGTGGGACATCCGCCTGGGATGTGCCTGATCCTACAGAAGTATTCCAATGTGCTAAACAATGTGTATTGTGAGTTTTGTGCCTCCACGACTCACACCACGAAGTAATGTCGGGCCCTCGACGCACTAGCGGACCGGTTGGATCGACCCTCCTATAGGGTGAATGAGGATCCTCAAGGAAGACGGGGCGGGGCGCGTGGAGGCCGCGCTGGGGGCTGCGGGCCATTGATATGCTATAACTGTGACCAGGAGGGCCATGTGGCTCGCGAATGTCCCCTCCCTCATCGTTTGTGGTGTTCCCAATCCCGGTCTTGGAGTAAGCACCCATGTGACGAGCGTCCCGGGAGCTCATCATACGCTCGGTGGGGCACCGGTTTCGGCACGATGCACATTTCGCGGTCGCCTTTGATGCCCTTCAGATCTGCTACCGACGAAGGGAAAAATTCCTCATATTCCTGGAGGAGGCTGAAAATCTCTTTGGTCATCTCTTCGTCCCAGTAATCGCCCACTATATCCAACTTAGGCTTCTCCTCCGTACCGATGTTTAGCTTCTTTTTCTTCAGTGGCCGTAAATGGACCCCTTCAATGGCTGTCTCTTCATTAACATTCCACTCACCTTCCTTCTCTTCGAAATACAGGTGCCTCAGGTCCTCCAGCTCATCGTCCTCCGGATCCTTCCCCTGACGTTCGCCCATGGGTATGAATAGAAAATGAGCTCGGGACGAGTCTTGGGGACACGGCCCGCCCTCGAGCCTCATTGCCCTAGCGCCTCCCAAGAGTGCTGCGGCCAGCCTCTCGAGCAAGCTATCCACATCTGCATCGTCGTTCGATTACATCAGGAGAATCATGAGCTTCGGGCAGCGTTAACAGGCCGTGCCGAGCCGGCCGAACCCGCAGTCGACTATTCAGCCCAAGTGGCTGCCAAGCAGAGCCAGGCAGCTCAGATGTAGGAAGCACTTCAATCTACGGCACAAGAGGCTCGTGACCTCCTAAAGGGCCTTCAGGAGTGCTCCCTGGCCCTCACTGTCAGAACCCAGCTGATTTCAGCCCAACTCCAGCAGGTTTCCAGGGAAATTCAAGAGGCTACTGACCCCGCCCGACTGGATCAATTATACGCCCAGGCTGATGAGCTTGAGGCACAACTCCAACACATAGAGGCCTGTTCGGCGAAGGCCAAATGCGTCATTCGTGAGCTCCGGCCGCCGCTTCAATCTAGCGCCCGGGCCATCCAATAGCTCGCGACGGCGAAGCACGAATCGGCACAATATTTGGCCCTTCCCCACGCCCATTGAAAAAGGCTGCTGTCACCAAGCTCGTGAGGACACAGACTCGCTCATCCGGGGGTGGCATAAAACCATGTCGAGTTTGCGAGTTGAGCTACGGCATTCCAAGGGTTCGGATGGGTCACAGCACGCTCTAGAGACCTTGATGGGAGAATGGCTCCAACTATTCCTCAAGATTGTTGACAGCGCTGCTCTGCGACAGCAGCTCAAGTGTACATTGGAAGGGGCACTGCAGGGGAGGATAGGACTGGAGGAACCGGTGGACCCAGCCCCCCAGTCGGTGCAGCGCATCAAGCGAAATAAGCGACGAACGGGTAAAGAGTTCCGGCTCAATACGCAGGTTGGGGGATTCCAAATCAGCGACACCATGCTTGATTTAGGGTCTGACGTCAACATCCTGCCATGCAAGACGTGGGAGGCTCTCGGAAAGCCACAGCTGGCCTACTCGCCCATCCAAATCAGGATGGCGAACCAGTACTGCATTCTGCTGATTGGCTGACTCGAAGGTGTCAAGGTCGACATTGCAAGGGTAAAGACTTACACCGATTTTGAGGTCATTGATATTATGGGAGACAAGGATCCTTACCCCGCCCTGCTGGGCATTGATTGGGCCTTTGAGAACTATGCTATCATCGACCTCAAAAAGGAGCTGATGATCTTTGAAGATGGGGAGGTCCGGGTCACTCAGCCTCTCGACCCATATCAAGGCCCGAGGTATACCGAAACGGTGGATAACTGGGAGGATGCTCCGATGATGGACCACCTCTACAAGATGACTGCAGGGAAGCGAGAAGACTATATTAACTCAACCGCGACTGGCTCTGTCAGTTGGCGGAGTGTTCAGAGCTCAGAGCTGGGATCCAAACTCACGTGGGAAGACTGGCAGCAGGGGGGGTACGAGACCAGCTCGCGGATATGTGCCCATGTTGGCCGTTTCAGCTGGATTGGTGCTGAGTTCAGACAATACCCCACCCTGTCAAACATGCAAGCTGTCAATACCTTTATCACCAAGGTTGAAGACATCGTGCCGGAAGGGAGAAGACTACCCCTTTTAGATGCCGCACTACAGTCTACAGCAGCCCGGTGGTGGAAAAATCACCACAACACCTTGTAGCAGTGGAGTAGTGTGGCGGACGCGTTGCGGACACGGTTCAAAGAAGATGAAGGCCCTCGCAGCAGGCAGCGGTAATCTGGGGCTTCCGATCCGCAGGACCACTTGCGGACTTGTGAGGAGCAGTGGCGAAGCATAGGATACTTGGAAGAGCTATGGGTTCATCGGTTTGTCCACTCTTTAGACACCATCCCCCACGCATGGTACTTGGAGGAAGAACGGAAACGAGGGACTAGTTCTTGGATGGAAGTCGCTCACAAATTTGTGCGGTGATTCTCTTTCACGGGAGACACAGAGTTGGAATCTCAAGCCTTGCATGCTATCAGGGCAGTACTATTTTTCCGCGGTCTGCAGCTCGACTGCTGCACACTGCCCGCCCATCCCGAGGCTGCGTGAGAGTTGGTTTGCCAAAGGATTGACGGGGATCTGGAGGACGATGGTCTGGAAGACCTGAGGCACCTGTACTTCGAAGAGAAGGAAAGCGAGCGGAACGTTAACGAAGAGCCGGCCACCGAAGGGGTCCATTTATGACCGCTGAAGACAAAGAAGCTAAACATTGGTATGGAGGAGAAGCCTAAGTTGGCTACGGTGGGCGATTACAAGGATGAGGAGACGACCAAAGAGATCTTCAGCATCCTCCAGGAATATGAGGATTTGTTCCCCTCGTCAGTCGCAGATCTGAAGGGCATCAAAGGCGATATGGGCGAAATGCACATCGTGCTGAAACCGGGTGCCAGGCCTATGAAGCACGGTCGGTAATGAGGCCCGAGGGCGGGCCAGAACTCGGAGAACATCCAGGTGACATTGGTGATCATTGCTTCCATCTGCTCCCGTGCTGTTTGAAGGTGGTCGCGCTGTTCAGTAAGCACGGCAAGTTGGTGTTGCTGCTCGGCATACTGCCGCTGGAGTCCCAAATGCAATCTTTCGGCCTGCTGGGCCGCCCTTTGAATCAGAAGATACAGCTGAGCGGGATTGTCAGGCTAGAAGGTGGTGGTCCCAGAAGGGCTCTGCGCCGGCATTTGCTCCTGCAACGGTTGGCCACCTGCAATGGTTGGCCACTAGCAACTGTGCCATTGACATGCCCCGGAGGTGAGAAGGGCGTGACCGCTGGATGTGCAGTGTCAACCATATTTAGATCCGGCGGTTCTTGTTGATCAAGGTGAGCCGGACGTGAAGGAACTGTGGCCTCAGGCGAAACCTCAGCAGAATCAGACCCGGTGTGCAGCTGTTGTGTGAATATATCAATGACAGGAGGGTGGGGTTCAACCACTGGGTCGATCGGTGGTATCACTGTGGCAGCACCAGAGTCAACCTCGGCCCCGCGGTCCCCACCCATGAGTTCCTGGATAATGGGGTCAGACACTGTAGCTGAGGAATTAGACGGGGTAGATGAGGTGGCAGGCGGAGGAAAGGTGGATGGAGCAGTGGAGAGTGTGGTGGGGGTGTGTGGAAAGTGCATGTTGATGAATTCAGATGGGTTGATGAGGGGTTCTTCAGTAATCAGCACCCTGGTGCTTGGGGGCGGTGGTGGATCATCAGCAATGAGGTCCACCACCGGATTTGCCTCGGTGGTGCGGGCCCTCTTAGCTTGGGGGGCCTTGGGAAAATCTATAGGCCCACTCATCTCACCCATCGGGGTCGTGAGTGGATCAGTAGAGGTAAACAGGACAGTGGGGATGGGGGAGGTGAGCGAAGCGGTACGGGGGTGCGAAGTGGAGCGAGTGAGCTGAAATTCAGAAAATAAAGGAAATGGGGTAGCACCGCTAGACATAACCTGAGCCGCCGCGTTGAGATTTCGTACCTGATTGTTAAAGTGGCGGACGATGGGGATGAGTGGTTCGGGGAGTTCCTGTGATGGTGCGGCCACCACCGTCTCAGCAGGCTGTTGCACCGGTTCCATCCTGTCAAAATTGTATCTGGGGAGCCCGTCCTGCATGTGCTTCATGACCCCCGGCCATGAGCAGACTTCACGATGGAAGGTAGCATCGTCCAACTGAAATTTCAGTGGCGTCATTCGGAAGGTATCTGCCGGAACGCAAGTGAGTCGAAGGTAAGTGTGCTTGTGGCTTACCCCGAACCATACTTGCTCACTATAGTCATCCAACAGGTTCCTGGGCACCCGTTGTTGGCATGCCACCACATCTGTCATTAGTCGGTACCATGACCGAAACGCATCTGCATTCACCAGCTTGGTACTGGGGTCATTTGAGACCTGCCATGCAGTGAATTTCATCGCGAGGGGCTGGCCCTCGGGGATCTCTGCTGGGAATCGGATGTGTGGAGTGTGCCATTTCCACATGGCAAAAGCAATAATCAAATAACCATAAATAAAAGTAGTTGCGCGCTTATAATTCTCCTCGCACGCATCGAACAACTCCTTTAACAAGAATGAACACCAATTTAGTCTGGTGCCTTGGACACAATGTTCAGCAATTGAAATAGTATCAAGAGTGCATTCGCCCTTGGTGTAATTCCTCATTGTATTGCTGGCAATGAGGTAACAGGCGAAGCGAATCTCGGGCTTGTTAATGAGGTCGATCTTGGCTCCTTTTCCCCCCCTGCGAGTGCCATACTTGGTATAGAAGTTCGCATCACCCGATTTCCGTGCGCGCTTGGAGGAGGTTTGGCCGGCTGTTGAGACATCGGCACCCGTCTGCGAAAGCCCTGTGAGGCAATGAATGTCTTCGGCATGAATGGGAATTTCCCGGGTTAGCCACAGGGACCCATTCTGAATTCAGCTGAGGAGGAAGCGTGTACACTGCAGAACTGGTCCGGTGGTGCCAAAGACCGGAAGATTTCTCAAGTTCATCAGGGACGAAGTCTGAAGGCCCCTGAACTCAGGCAACAGGCGGCTGGCGGTATTTCCGGCTGTAGTGCAGTATTGCTCCATGTATGCCTGCCACTGGAGGGACGAAAATTCGGCAGCATTTGAGAGGTTGGCATCAATCAAGGTTGCGTTATCATACTTGCCCACCAGGGACTCGATATTTTGAATCCGGGTGTCGAGCTCTGGTTCAACGATGGCTGGAACGGCCTTCGGCATGTTGGCCCGGCGCTGATAGACCTGTAAAATTTTCCTTGGGCGCCTTTCCTGGTGCAATGCGTTCTGAGAATGCAATGGCTCTGGTGCAGCTGCACTTGCTAATTCGAACAGGTCTGGCATTCTCATGCTTTTGGTGTTCATGCAAGTTATGTCAGCACCTGGCATGAGTGGAGTCAATGAGACCGTCTAACGAATTAATTCCTGCTGGCATTCTTTCTGCGAAAATCGTGCGATCAATCGCATGCCAATGAGTGTTGTGACAGTTGTTGACGGTGGCATGGGGAAATGGGTGGACGCGACAGCTGAGGTTACTGAGGGTGATGGCCAAATGATGGTGGCGTGGTCGCTGCCAAGTATGGCAATTAATGTTGCAGATCTAAGCGATCCTACGGACTGACACAAGTACGTGGGTGGACTGAGCTGGGCTGACGTGGAAACTGGGATGGATCCTACAGATGACCCGCCGACCCGGCGGCCGCCGCCTACGCCGGCCATGTGCGACCTCGCAAATCGAGCAGTTATTGACACGTCACCTATGAATGAATACGCTTCTGACGTTCGCCCATGGGTATGAATAGAATTTTGATGAGCTCTGGGATGTTTTCTGTTAGCCTGCCCGCCGGCCTCATTACCCCCCGCCGCCTCCCGAAATCACGGTGGCCACCCTCTAAGCAAGCTCTCCACCGCATCGTCGTTCAAGAATTACACCGGGAGAATCATGAGCCGGGCAACAAGTGCGCCCATGCCGAGCCTACGAACCCGCCAGACTATTCACCTGCGGCCGCTGGCGAGCGTGCATCGTATGCAGCGCACCGGCATCCGCACGAGAGGCTCCATGACCCCCTCCTCGAAGTTCCAAGGTGAATGCCTCGGCCCTCACTGTCAAAACCGAGCCGATTTCAGCCCAACTCCAGTAGGTTTCCAGGGAAATTTAAGAGGCTAATGACCCCGCCCGACTGGATCAATTATACGCCCAGGCTGATGAGCTTGAGGCCCAGCTCCAACACACAGAGGCCTGTTCGGTGAAGGCCAAACGCGTCATTCGAGAGCTCCGGCCGCCGCTTCAATCTAGCGCCCAAGCCATCCAACAGCTTGCAGCAGCAGCCGAGACACAGATCAGCACAATGTTTGGCGCTGTCCCAACGCCCATTGCGGAAGCTGCTGTCACCAAGCTCACTGAGGACACAGACTCGCTCATCCAGGGGTGGCAGCAAGCCATGTCGGAGTTTACTGAGCTCTGAGCTACAATGTTCCAAAGGGTTCCGGAGTTGGGGCCCTTGTTTGAACAGTCGTCTGACGTAGCACAGCAGGGACAAGAACAAGCTGAAGATGCACAGGAGGAACAGGCACAGGATGAAAGCGCACAGGGCGAACAGGGCACGGGGTCAAGCAGGGCAATGGAGATCGAGACCGTAATTTTTGATTGACTCGGGGATGAGTCAAAGAACTGTGGTTGGGGCCTGTTGGGGCCCTTGTTTTGAAAAATCTTGTTTTGAATGTTTTGAATCTGGAACAACGGCCATATTTTGGGGTTGCGGAATAATGACACACGGTAGCTGCAACTAAGTCGCAACCACATCAAACGGCGGAGCTACCAAGGTTGCGACAGAATAGGCACATAGTGGAGGAAAATAGATGCATAAGTGCAGATAAGGAGAAGATACAGTAGAAAGAACGCAAGTGGAACACATAGATAATCAGAGAAAAGCTAGAAGCAGTTGTAGAAGGACATATAGAGAACTAACAGTCACGACAGTGGGTGAATAAATAGTAGTCACTCGGATGAAAGAAGGAGGATGACAAGGATCACACAGCAAAAGAGAGAAGAGAGCAACAAAAGGTGAGAAAATGCATGCTGCAGCAGGCATCCAGAGGATGGATGAGGTCTCTGTAGTTCCTAGGGTCTATTGATGTAGAATCTCTGTTCCGCAAGATATGTGTATCAAATCTGTAAGATCATTGCAAAGCTATGTAACCGAGAGTTGGCCAAGATCTTAATACAATTGCATGTTGCTATCTATTTGTGTGGTTCACATGCATGTGTGTTGATTGAGATGCTTTAAAATTTTCATTTGCTTAATATCTGTAAGTTCTCTTAATGATGTTGTGTGTGTGATTCTATCTATGCTCTCTAATCACTGATGAGAATGAGTTGCGACTCTGTTCCTTGCCCTGGTTTATTCCCCTTATGCATGTGGTCGCGGCACGCCTTGGGTGAGACTCTCTACTCCCCAGAGTAGGGTGATAATGCCGGCGTAATCCTAGACTACAGCGGATTCTTTTGTTGGCCACAATCCCTGAACCTAGGTCTTGCCCGCGAGACCTGATCACTCGCCAACATAGCCAAATTTTTCAACTTAATGTTTATTAACTATATTTACATTGGGTTCAAGGTCAGTGAACAAATCCTAGTTTTTAAGGTATGTTGACTTGAAAATACATAATTTTTTATTTGAAGATATATTTGAAGTGATTCAAAATGTGTAGTAAATATAAATAGAGGAGAACTTTCTATAAATATAATTTAGGCTGAAATGGTAAGATTTATCAGGAAGATCTAGATCCACTAAACCCCTATCGAGCTCATCCATGATGCAGAAGAGAATGAAGATAGTGAAACATATTGACTTGGTGTATTTGCAAATATAATATATATTATATATATGGATCAAAAGATAGGAAATTTGCAGTTTTCCTTAGAAGCCATGTTCATCTGTACACTAGATGGCAAGTTCTATAAAAGAGATAATATGACCCAAGGAACTAATGGAAATAAATATAGTACTCAAGTTAAACAACCTTCCATCAATAAGCATATAAATATAATATTGGAGCTAATCATGGAGTAGTTCCTAAGGGTGCCCACTTTTCCAAAATTGAATTAAGAAAGTTTAATGGAGCATATGTCTTTACATGGGTAAACCAAATAGATAATTACTTTGAATTGCATAATGATAAAAAGATAATTTTCTTAAAAGCTTTGTACTTTGAGACAAAACCTTATCAATGGTATCAATGGGTAGTTAGAAGTAAACCTCACTCGTATCATTGTACTTGGGGTTTATTTACAAGAGACTTGGAAAAACAATATGGTAAATTTTGTGTTATGCGGAATCTATGATTACGGATAGAAGTATCTTCCCTAGACCTATTGGCTTGGTCTAGAATAACAGAAAGCAAAGAATATAAAGTTTTCCTTTCAGTAATCGAAGAATGGAGATAGGCTTACCCAGAATTCATCGCGATCTTTAATCTCCTATTGGCTTGTAAGCTCCAATCCTAGCTCTGATCGCTATAATTAGAACCTGCACATACACTAAACACAAGCCAAAGATCTACGATATATAGCATAATCCAATTACTCTATGCAATGTAAGAATAACATAACACATATAGGAAAACAATGTACTCTTTCTTTTAATAGAAATGGAGAGATTTACACCCAATAATAATGTTGATCTTGTAGATATCTCCCCAAGTTGACTTGTCCTTATTTGCCACACAAAAACACCTCTATTTCACTATAATGCATGTATATGGTGACTCTCTTAGATTCAAGGAAGCAACATGACGGCATAATCAATCTAAAAAATCCAACCCCTAGCTTGTGGATGGCAGTAAATATATAGGAGAGGATGGTAGCTTAGGAATTATTATCCATTTAGCAATCTAGGCTTGAGATCCACTTAAGAGGAAAGGATGAGCCCAAGGGATAAGAGGTGAAACCTCCAATGTAGGATTAGATAGGATTTGAAGTTCTTATCCAAGGTAAATTGCTAAAACAACCTTTCGAAGCTTCTGGAAGAGGAAGCTTTAGGATTATTTTTAATTTTCCCAAGTTTCTAGAATCATTGCACCCCCAACAAGAGTCAACCTATTGTTGATCAGTTGTTACACAACATTTTGACACTTTCCCTATACTCCCTGTTTCTGAATCCTAGAGAACCATCAAAGTGACCCCTGTGTACACTCACAATGACCCATGTGTCCATTTTCCATCATGAAAATATGCCATTGCAATCCCTTACAATCTGAAGAACAAACACTATGTTGATCATTCCTGGAGTAGCTCCTTAAAATCCCATATTTTTGGAGCAGCACAGCCTCTTTGTGTCTCACCAGCGCCGAAGACCCATCCTGAGCTTGTGAGTAACGCCGATATCCGCTAGTATAGACATTACACCAACGTCGATCCACTTCTGGAAGATTTTAAAAAAAGGAAACGAAGCTTCATGGCCTAGAAGCTTTAAGGGAAGAGAGTTGGATGTTTTTTGGTCAGGATATGGATGAGCTTCCTCCCTTGGGCCTCTTGTTCCTATAAAAGAGGAACATCTCAAAGAGATAAGCCATTTTCCCATCATAAGTGGATCCATGTCCCCTCCTCCATCTCTATAAATTCATCATCCTCTAATGCCTCTGCTAGTTAGAATAGAAGAGAGCATAGCAGATAGACGTTTGAAGAATTCCATAAGTTTTGAAGGAGAGAGTTGAGCCCTTAGCATTCTCACGCTGAGTTCAAAACAAGTGCTTTGGAGACATGCCTGGATTCAAACCCATTGAAGGATATCTTCGACATCAAGGCGCAGGTTGTAACTCCTCTTCTATTTATAATATGACACGGCTGATATTTATTTTCCATTCTTGTTCATGTTTATGATTGAGAATTCTGACATTCCTTGATCAATTAGATAGGTTATATATGTATATGCATGTTGCATTTGTATTCTTCTTGTTGTTTCTTGGTCACTTGTGCAGGTAATTGAACACTGGTAGTAGCAAAGATCAAGATATGGAAAAGTGAAGGATCAAGGAGCTTTGACGAAGAGAAAAATCGCAGCATCAGATCGAGGTAGGCCATCTCTTTCGATCTATGCTTCATTTATGATCTAGAAAAGTAGGTGTTAGCATGTTTCCCTTGCTACTAGATCCACTCTAGGGATACAGGGATCATGTCTATCCGCAGAGAGGATTTACCTATCCAAAAAGTTGGTGACTCTGTTGGCGAGTCAATGCCTTTTGTCTCTTTTCACTTTTTGAGTTTTTTTGGTTTTTCGTCCATATTTTGTTAAATATCCACCTCTCCCTTGTTTTTGGTTGTGGTTACTACTTCCAGGCATCCATCTTTATTCTGAAGTGATAAGCCTGGCTTGATTCAGACAAACCCTTTTGTTTTTTGATAATTTCCCTTGATCGGCGTTGTTCTTTCTCTGACAGACGCATTGATCGATGTTAAATGATTTAACACAATCACGCTTTTTGCCTTAGAGCATGAGGTGCAGCCTCACAGGCATGTTGATTCATTTATGTTTGTTTGTAGGGTTTCTCTTCTTTGAGCTCCAGTGTGTATTACCCTTCCAGATTCTTTTCTCTACTCTATTTTCTCTTGTTGTTTTCTAATCAGTGACTTGATTGTATCATTTAGCTTAGTTTTGGTCTCCTTTCATTCGAACTGTGCATCCTCTTCAACCTAGGGTTTCTAGGTGTCTCGAATCATTCGATTGGTTGCATGCTTCATTGGGTTCTAGACCTGTTGTTGGGTCAGTTCGGTCAACCACTTTTGTACCTTTTGGTTTGATTGTTTTTGTTTTTTAGTTGATTTCTATGATTAGAGCATTCAATTGTCTATCTCGTGTGCATTTGATTCTCTTTTAAATCAACAAGAATAGATCACATTGCTTGTTTTCAGCTGTAACATCCTTGTTGTGTGATTGATCAGTGTGAAAAGTGTGAATAATGTCTTATTTTGAGAAAATGTTGTGAGATTTATCTTTAATATGTTGATTGTTTCATTTTGTATGATTGTGAGGAATTCCATTAGTTAAATACTCGAAGCATTTGATTACATTAGAATTTATTAGTGCATAATTTTGCATTGGGTTTGCAATGAAAAGATCAAAAAAAATTTGTTTCATTTTATTTTTGCATCTTAAAGGAAAAACTTCATTTTGATTGCTTTCAGTGCATTCAATGAAAAGTAGGAAAATGAAAGAAATTTTCATTGTGCTTTAGATCATGAATTTGAAGGAATAGTGAATTTTCATTTAATGCATTTGCTTTATTGTTGCATTAATTGAGTGGACTTCTTCTTCCCAATTAGCGTAGCTTTCATCGAAATGAATGGTTGCTTTTTCTCAGGTTAGTTGCATTATAGGTTTTCAGGTAACAATCGTGTTAAGCCTTGAAACTGAAATTTTAATCAAGATAAACTTAAAATGAACCTCAATTAACTGAAGGAGAATTTGAAACCTAACACAAAACATTTAGAGGTCTAGGCTAGAGACATGGTCCGGCATCTTTAAGCCTAGGAGTTGTCGTTAATGATCTACGTTACAATCTGGGGGTGATATCCTGTCCCACATATGGAAGTATATTGATGTATGATAAGTATATTTGGGGTGATCTCATCGAATTTTTATGCATCAGACATCACTACTACGGACTTGGACTCCCACGTACCATCGTGTATATTTTTGGAGACACCACTAGGTTGTAAACCCACCATAGGTAACTGAGTCTACTGCCTTGTAAATGTGATACATCGAACACAGCATTCAGGGAGATTGGTTTTCATACATTAAGTCCTTGGTAAATTCATTTGCTAAGGTGTATATTGCAGTTCTCAGATACTTGGTAAACCTTCTTACCTATTTTACCTTTTTTTTGGTTTGTTTTGTGTTTAATTTCTAAAATTTATCTACCACGATAAAATTTCACCTGTGTTCATCTCCTTAGCTGATTTTAGGTTGAGATTAATGGCAATTCTTCCTAAGTTTACCAACGAGGGAGTCCCCTCATATGGGAATCGTGGTCCTTTTCCTTCTTTTGGAAATGTTGGAGCTACTTATATGGCAACGTTCTCCCTC
Source organism: Pinus albicaulis (assembly GCA_034641835.2). NCBI lineage: Eukaryota > Viridiplantae > Streptophyta > Pinopsida > Pinales > Pinaceae > Pinus > Pinus albicaulis. The sequence continues at coordinate 61,126,637 of CM076571.1, forward strand.
TCGGGATTAACCAATGGTCTGTCAGTTTGGTTATTTTTGACCCACGTGTTTTTAATGTCCAGACTGCTTCTCAACCAATTTCTCCTCCACATGAACAATTTCAACCCCATGTTGATCTTAAGGTTGACCCCTCGCCTTCTTCGCCCATTTCTTCACATCGTTCTTCCTCTTCGCCTGGTGAAAGTCTAGATTCCAGTAACCAGGTGGATGAGAAGAAGAAGAAGGAAAATAAGCAAGGGGGAAAACCAGCGACTATCGCTACCCATGAAACTGACATGGAAAATCCTCTCGCTTTATCCTGCAAAGTTAAATTCCCTTGCAAGCTATGCGAGGGTGACCATATTCTTAGAAATTTACTTGGTATTCCTAAGGTGTTAGAAGTGTGTTCCGTTGGTACGATTCACCATACTTCATCATAAACCTCTAGATATCATGCTGGTGATGAACACTCAACTAGAGGTATTAAGACTCATAAAAATTAGGGTTAGGTAAAATTTCCCTGTAGTTTATGTGAAGGGATCCATCCTATTCACCTCTGTCCTTATATGGATGAAACCTCTAAAGTGTTGGATACCCTTATGGCCTCTAAATCCTGTGTTCCAGTTGATTACCGAAAATTTTCTTCGAGTCCTCTGCTAGTTAATCAAGTAATTGATCGGTATTCATCTCTGGTCAATTCTGCTCTCTCTGAAAGTCAATATCATGAGTCCGCTCCTGACCAATAATTGGTCGAGAAAACATTCAACCTGATTCCACCTACAGTTCATCAGGTCTTTTCCGTAGAGAGTGGATCTCATACCACTCAGGTTATCTTTGTTTCCTCAAATTCCCCAGGATCGGAGGGAGATCCTCCCGTTCCCACAATCCAAGAAGGTGATTCTCCTACTCTCGTTCCTGCAGTCTAGGAGGACGATCCTCCTACTTCCGTAACGCAAGGGGATAATCTTCCCATTGCTATGGTACCCCCTCCATGTATTTTGGTTGCTTCCTTTGATTGGAGTCAAATGGCAGGATATCGTCTTCCTTCTTCTGTTCCCTTTGAGATCACAGTGTAGGCCTATAATGTGGTCGTACCAAGCACAATTATAGATGAAGTCACATCTGTTAGTATTTTGTCTTCAACTACATGGCAAGCTTTCCGTTCTTCGCAGCTTGTGCCTGTTACTCAAAATATGTTGGCTTTTATCAGAGGAACCAGTGAACCATTATGGATCCTTCTGAAGTTGCCTATTAATTTGTGGGGAAAGATTGTCTATATAGACTTGATGGTTGTCCAAGGCCCCTTGGATTTTAACTTACTCCTTGGGCGTGACTATGCTTATGTCATGGGCATGCTTGTCTCTTCCCTCTTTCGTGTGCTCTACTTATCACATGAAGGTCGAATTGTGACCATTGATCAGCTTTCATTCATTGGTCCTAATATGACACCCAGTCTACCATCATCCCTTAATGGTCCTTATGTTCCGGTGGTATCTTTCCCACCACAAGTTAATTATGTGGCCACCTGTTTATTGCCTGCATCCAATGATAGTGTCGTCGTGCACCGTGTACTGGGGGAATTGGATCCCTATTTCCAGAGTGTCGTTATCCCATCGGATGAGAACCTCTTGGAAGCCATGACCTCTTATTTGTCATGATCAGGTCTTCGGAGCATAGCTCCTTTTCTTGTGTAAAGCTCCTTAAAAAAATGAATCAAGCCCTTCAGAGCAAAGTCCCCTTTCTTGTGTCAAGCTCTTTAACAAATGAAACACGGTGTCATGAGGATAGTTCTTTTACTGTGTCAACCTCGTTAAAAAATGAATCAAGATCCCTTTTCAATTCGATTCTTTGATTAGATATCGTAAAATCCCAGTCGATTCTTTCACTTGACCTCATAAATGAACCTTCATTCCATCCACCTGTTAGTAACCAGCAGTCTACTCAGGTGAATGAACTGAAGCTCGGGGGCATGTACCTTGAATTGAGTCACCATGCTGGGGACATGCAAACTTATTCCAAGCATAGTTTGTCTTTATTTCAAGCTTGTGAAAAAATGAAACCAGTTTCAAGCATAGATTATCTTTGTTTCAAGCTTGTGTAAAAATGAAACCATTCTCATTTCACTTCTTGTGATTGCCATTTTATCGACATGTTTTTCCATATGAACCTTGGTTTCTCACTCCATCGTCACCATTTTCTTGGCTGATCAAACACCTTCACTTGGTTGTTTTACCCATTCCTGAGGAACCTACGCAATGGGTGGTCTTGTTAGCCAGCCTCTTGACTTTTACTTGTTCTGAGAAATTCCATCATAACAGGAACTAGTTGTTATCCTTTATACCACTCATTCTTCCAGGAGGAGTCACCTTTAAGCTCTTTTCTGACTCTCGAAATATGAAAATATTGGTGAGTGTTTGTCATTTTGAACTCGTTAAAGTAAACAAAATTTCGTTTACCCAGTATACGTTTACCCCTTTTTCGGGTTGGGATGAACTATTTTCGAAAAAGGAATACCTTAGTCAATCATGACTAAGAGGTTCTCTCAAACTTTGTTTTCTACGTTTTTGGATTCGAAAGAATATCTATGAAAAGGGCCATCTGGAGTTTTCTTTTCAGCGTCTTTTGAAACTCTCTAAACATGAAAAGGTGTCGATTTTCACCTTTGTCGGACTCGTTAAAATTTAATGACATTGGACTCATCATCATGACACTACCAAGTTCCTCCTTCCTAGGGCTCGTAAAATGTATTGGGAGGGATTTTTCTGGCAGACAAACTTATACGACTAGCGCATGTTATCCTCTTCAAGCTTGTGTAAAAATAAAAAGGTTCTCGCCAGAATTGGTGGGAGAAAATGGAAGTATTTATCAGTTGCGTCGGCAGTATGTCACTCTTTAACATGACACTTGTCTGCATTTCGTATTGGGTTGGGGACATCCTAAATTCGTCACTTTACCTCCATGGGTTCGGGGAATCTATTTGTATCTCATTCAATTACCAATTTTTTCAACATGACCTCTGATTCCATTTGATTCAAATACTGCCAAACTCCAGAGTCATGCCTCTGATATGTTCAAGAGAAGTTCCTTCTATAATTTTTCTTCCTTGATCCTTTGTTCAATCTTGATTCACAACCATCTTATTCATTTGTCTCATGTCGATGATGTGGGATGCATCATGGCTCTCCTTTGACCGATCGCTTCCGGATGACTTTATCTCATTATCTAAGAAGTTGATCAAGAGACTCCTTTCAATACTTTAGAGCCTCCATACCTTAATGGCAGGTTTTTCACATAAGGTTCACCTCATTGGCCCTCGATCAGATGATTTCACAAGTGTTGGAATTTAGTTCCTTTTTCACATCTTGTGGATTGTACTGCTCGTACCTTGAGGGCCATCGTCATTATTGGTGGTGTCTCTCACACCTGTTAACAGTTTACATCATTGGTTAGTAATTAGGTGATTTTATTGCATGTTTGACTTTAGCTCACTCATTCACATGCCTGAAATTATACTTGAGCGAGTCGTGACGAAGCGCAAGACCCTGGATTTTGTCTAATAAGTTCCAGGCTATGAGGCAATATGAGTTATTCATGACTATATACATGACTCTTTCTAATGGATGGTTGCAACCATACCTGAGTCCATGTTTGTGATCCTTCTTATTGTTGGATGTCTGTGTCCATGCCATGGATCCTATTTACATGATCTCTTTTACGAATGGTTGTGTCCATGCCTCATACTCATGTATTTATATCATATATTTTAGTTGTATATATGTACTTGACTCGCAGGTTTTTCGATGGCAGCGTCTTAGTCTTGGCACATTCTCGTAAATCATTTCACCCCTCACTCTCGTTCTTCCGTCATGCTTTAGGGGGCATCTGTTACACAACATTTTTTCACTGTCCCTGTACTCTCTGTTTCTGAATCTTGGAGAACCCTCACAGTGACCCCTATGTCCCTTTTCCCTTATGAGAATATGTCATTGCGTCCCTTACAATCTAAAGAACAAAACTCTCTGTTGATCATTCCTAGAGTAGCTCCTTAAAAGCCCATATTTTTGGATCAATGCAGCCTATGTGTCTCACTGGCGCCGATGACCCATCCTAAGCTTGTGAGCAGCGTTGATCGGTGCTAGTATGGACATCACACCTATGTCGATCCACTTCTGGAAGATTTTTAAAAAAGGAAACAAAGCTTCATGGCCTATAAGCTTCGAGGGCGGAGAGTTGGATGTTTTTTGGTCAGGATATGGCTGAGATTCCTCCCTTGGGCCTATTGTTCCTATAAAATAGGAACCTCCCAAAGAGATAAGCCATTTTCCCATCATAAGTGGATCCATTTCCCCTCCTCCATCTCTGTAAATTCATTGTCCTCCAATGCCTCCGCTAGTTAGAACAGAATAGAGCATAGCAGAAAAAGGTTTGAATATTTCCATAAGCTTTGAAGGAAAGAGTTGAGCCCTTAGCCTTCTCACGCTGAGTTGAAAACAAGTGCTTTGGAGGCGTGCTCAGATTCGGACCCGCTGAAGTAGAGATTCGATATCAAGGCACAGGTTGTAACTCCTCTTCTATTTATAATATGACACGACTGATATTTATTTTCCATTCATGTTCCTGTTTATGATTAATAATTATGACATTCCTTGATCAGTTAGATAGGTTATATCTGCATATGCATGTTGTATTTGTATGCTTCTTGTTGTTTCTTGGTCACTTGTGTAGGTATTTGAATGCTGGTAGAAGCAAAGATAAAGCTCTGTAAAAGCGAAGGATCAAGGAGATTCAACAAAGAGAAACATTGTAGCATCAGATCGAGGTAGGTCATCTCTTTCAATATATGTTTCATTTGTGATCTAGGAAAGTAGGTGCTAGCATGTTTCCCTTGTTGTTAGACCCACTCTAGGGCTAGAGGGATCATCTTTGTCTGCAGAGAGGATTTACCTATACAACATCAACGTTGGTCCAATGCTACTAAACACAGGTCCCTAAAGGGCCAGGGTGTGCTGGGACTTAAAAGAACTGAAATGAGTAAGTTAAGCCCAGAAACTCAGGGGTTTGGGAGATTCATGCTTAGGTCTTTGGGTAGGGATTATGAAAAGGTGTTCAAGGATGTGAATTGATTTGGTTTTAAGGCTTATTGACCAAATGCGACAAAATTTCCTATAACATATTTTCCCCTAAAGTGCAAAGTCAGATATGAAAACTAATGACTGAAGTTCTTTACCTTATGACAAGTTCGAATCAAGAAAAACTGACTGAGATCATCATATGTTACAATACATTTACATCATGACATCTTTGTTGAGTGAGACATATCCATGCTCAGCACATAATCTAACATTACATGTATAATGATCAAGAAGACATGTCCACTGATGACAAAGGGTGGACCCATGATTGGATGATTGTTTGTATGATCATATCCATCATACTTTGTAAACTTGTATTAATCCTGATACCACAGCCTTGATGGATGGAACTAGATCTGGGGTCTTCTATCTCATTCACATGATCATCCAAGGTATGATTCTAACCATGTGAATGAATGAGTTGAAGCCAAAAATGGTATAAACCATCTGATTATCGGCCAATGATGTAAGTTGTTAACAGGCGTGAGAGAAACCATCGATGATGTTAATGGCTCTCAAAGTACTGTAGTACAATCCATATGGTGTGAATGAATGAATTCAAGTTGAACAAAACATATAATATTTCAATCAAAGGCCAATGATGAAAACTCGTCGCCAAGTGTGAGGAAACTTTCCATTGATGTATGCAAGCACCAAGGTACCAAAGGGATTTTCTAAGACAACTTCCTGCATAATTTTTTGATGTCAACAGGGAGCGAACCATCGTAGGATGTCCATGATGTATCCCTTGTCAACGATACAAAACATGTATCATGATTACATAATGATGTTGATGTGGAACTGGTTCAGGAATGGCAGACATGGAATGAAGGCTTAAGAGTATCGTAGCAGATATCAATTGAATGACTTCTCTTGAACATATCGTCCGACGGCAACACGGAATGGAGTTTATAGCATTGACCAAAAACAGAAAGCATATAATTTCATATGGTATGATGAACCAAAAGACAAGTAGATTTTCCAAACCAACAGCCATGGAGATGAAGTGGAAGAGTGTCATGTTCAAGAGCGACTTGTTTCCATTAACAAGTGGAGTACCTTGTATTCCCAATTTCCCCAACCATTTTTCGTTGGTACCTATTTATTTTTTAACAAGATTGAGGAAGATAAAATATTCTTGATCTGTAAGTCCATGCTTTGGATTAATCCCTTTGAGTCTGTTTAACGAACCCTAATAATGAGTGGTCCAGTCTAGTCATGTTCGACGATTCCATCACTATGTGATGTTTTTACGAGTTCAACAAAGGTGAAACTCAACATATTTTTCATGTTTAGAGAGTTTGAAAAAGAGGCAAAAAAGAAAAATTCAAAGGTTCATTTTCATAAAAATTCCCATGAGTCTAAAAATGCATAAAATAATACTCAAGAGAACCTCTTAGCCATGATCGACTAAGTTATTCTTTTTTCGTAAATAGTCTATCTAAATTTGAAAAAGGGTTAAACTTGTACTGTGCATACATATTTTCATTTACTTTAACAATTTATAAAAGACAAGTGCTCGAAAATATTTCATATTTAGGGAGTTTGAAAAGATCTGAAAGAGGACTCCAGGGGGTTCCTTTTCTGTGAGTTTACATAGCCCGAAAAAGTGATAAAAGTGTGCTCTTTAGTCAAAATGATATGTTTCCATTAAAAACACTACAAAATTCGTTGAACAGCTGTCGACCTACTCAAAACACCACAAAAATATTAAAAATATATGTTTCATGATAAAACTAACTCATATTTAGTTAAAAACATTAAATATTAATAAAATAATGGTGAAAATGACCACAAATAAACAAGATGACGATTCATTTTTACCATTTCACATTTACCTCTTGGTGTTGGAGCTATGAGTGCCTTTTTATCCTGATCTTCTGCAACTGATTGTGACCAATCCAATGGACCATTTCGAGCATCGTCACTTCCAGGTAGGAGCTATAACCTTCCTCTTTCCATTCATGTTTCCATTTTGTGTTTTCATGCAATTTTTTTCAATTTTTTGAGGGCCCTAGGGATCTAATTTTTCACCTTAGGATCAGCGCACCCCATGAAGGTCGAAAGGAGCACTGAAATTGGATGAATTACACTAAGAGGAGCACCCTAACGCACTGTCTCCCCATACGGGGGGTGCGTTGGGCACATTTCCCAAATTTGTTTGACCAATTTCACTCAAAATTTGTCAAATTTTTTGCATGAAATAACTTCTAATGATCCTCCTTGTAATGTTTGAGGACTCTACCGAAAAATAATAATAATAATAATAAAATAATAATAATTAAAATTAAAATTAAAAATTAAAAAATATAAATATAAATAAAATGTAAATAAATAAATAAATGACCTTAATATAGAGGGAAAGATAACATGAACGCAAAAAATGACCCTACCACCATCCAGGCACTAAGGAATTTTGTACTACTGAAATTATTTTAGCTTACTGGAATGAGGCAGCAAATGGAGCTACTAGAATATCTTGTGTGTGCATGGGATGTTTAGGATCAGGCATTCAAACTTGGAGCACATATGCTCGAAATACAGGTGGAGGATATATACTTTTTCATTGGTTTATCTAGGAGTGGTGCCCCCGTCTCTTTCTCGGGCATGAAAAGGGGTGGAGAGACATTCAAATATTACATCAATACACACTGCAAACCTTGATCCAAACCGACCAAGGATGGGAATATCAACATAAAATATGTGGTTTGATTGCCTTTACAGATGATCCTATTCATTATTTCCATATTTTTCAACATCTCTACACTACATTTGGAAAATACGTCATACATGTAGTACGCTCTAGAATTTATAGAGCCAACAGTTTTCAACTGGAGCGAGAGCGTTTCGGTGAACATGAAAGAACATTTGACAAAGGAAAAAGCTGGATAGTTCAATAATTTTGGTTATGGGTCGATATTGATCTCGTTTACCTTATAGTGGATTCCATTTCTACGACCTCAGCATATCTCACTCAAGCCCGCTGATCTCAGAGTCCCATGGATGAGGAGGTGGGTGGATCTCATGTCCATACATGCAGGTATATCATCGATGAGTTTCACATTGGTATTCTTCATATGGTTGTGTATGCATCTCATTATGATATAAGACTATCCATATGCAGGGATGGATTTCTATGGAGACCCTAAGCTCGTTCTTCCTGATGGCAAGCGATCCGGTGTATAGGTAAAACATTTTGACCATTTTTTTATTCAAAGTTATAAATGTATATATTGCGTGTTTTTTATGTATCCAAGACTAAATTATTGATTTGTACATGCAGATATTAGACCCGTTCGACCTGTGGGTTCTTCTTATCTTCATCTTGCAAGATACCCACAGTAGGCACCAGTACTAGTGCAGGTTGTTGCAGCAGGAGGAGAAGTACTATAGGATATCAACGTGGACGAGACCCTAGCAGAGGTTGAGCGTCACTTGGAAGGGTTGACCCATGGCATAGCTGAGACCATAGTTGACCAGCTTCGTATGAGACTGCAGCGACACACTATTAGGGTGCCTGGCTGCATCAACCGGCTACTATGAAAGATAGCTCGTGCAATGTTTTGTTAATATAAGCATTATGATTATTCTACTATGAGGCTTATAGCCATATTTTTCATGTACGTTTTTTTTTATATTATAGGCCATGTGGTCATATGTGTCCCAGGCACAGATTTTTTTTAACCAAACTCTTATATATATACGACTATACTCAATGTCTCTTATGGTTCTATTATATCTTTCAATGGATGTGATGTGTATTGAAATTTATTTACATATGTCGCAAATGTCTATCTAAAACATGATTAGCCAATGCATCTGTCAATGTATTTAGATTACTAGAAATGTGTTGATATTGGATAAAATAAAAGCGTATTTCTAGAAGGTGAACCCTTAAAAAAATACGGAGCATAGTTAGACTTCGAACTGAATATACATTAGTTAACTGTAGTACTACAATTTGTGATTCAAGTCTGATAACTATACGGAGGATACCATGTGAAATAGCATCAAACAATAGTTTGATCATTAAGCTATATTCATCATTTTTATTCGTAGAGAGACCGATACAAATCCCTTGTAAACTCACTAACTCGCAATTTGGGGCATATATAGTCCATGTTGCGGAAGATAGGTTCTAATTACTACGACTAGCGCCATCATCATAACTAACATATGGTTCAAGGGATGTCAACATCTACAAACCAATGTAAACAGAAATAATAGAAATTGTAGGAAACTCTAAAGGGACACACTGCAAACAGGCTCAACATACCTATATACAATACGTACACAATGCACTACGCAAAAAATCAAGCATAGTATTTCTTAATGTACAACCCATTTCTAGGTTGCGCCAGTGGAACTCCATCGAAATCGACAAAATCATAGGCCCCTTTAGCAAGAACATGTTTGAAAATATATGGACCTAGCCACATTGGCTCAAAATTTCCTAATCCTAATTTATCAAACTCTTGATCATATATCAGGATAAGGTCTCCTTCCAATAAGACACTAGGCTTGACACTCTTGTCACATTCTGCCTTGATACATTTCTTATGGGCTTCATTAGCCATTGTAGCATCACGTCGAGTTTCATCTAAGCATGTTAGATGTAAGAGGTGTTCCTCTTCTATGGAAGTGGCAGGAAGGAGTTTGGAGGCAAGTTTGAGGGATGGAATTTCACATTAAATCATAAGGATTACTTCCATACCATAAACCAATTGGAACAGTTTGAACCTGGTAGCAGTCCTAATGGAGGTTTGGTATGCCCACAAGGCCACATAAAGGATAAAGTATCATTTCTATTTATGGATCCTTATCATACGTTGAAGCATCGTTTTTAGAACTTTATTAATAGCCTAAACTTGATTGTTTGCTTAAAGGTAGTAGGGAGTGGAACTTTCATGGGAAAGTCCCAGCTTGGAATTCAATTCAGACATCATGTGATTACGAAATTTTTTCCATGGTCTGTAAGTATATCTTTTGGAACACCAAACCATGCAATGACATGGTTGAAGAAAAAATAAGTAGTTGTTTTGCTGGTATTATTGTATGGAGACATTACCTCCACCCACTTGGTAAAGTAATCTACCAATACAATGATATAGCCATGCCCCCTGGCCGAGTGATAGTTACATGTCATGAAATTGATAGTCCACGTCGCAAAAGGATCAATGGAAATAATAGGATGCAAAGGAGAAAGTGGAGCACAGGTATTACAGTCGTAAATATGGCATGCATGACAGTTTTGTACAGCAAGCATACAATCGCGAAATATGGTGGGCCAAAAGTAGCCCAGCACGTAGGATCTTCTATGTGGTGGCATAACCTGAAAAATGACCACCACATGCCCAAACGTGGCATTCATTCATGAATTTCTCGTCCTCCTCATGGGTGAGGCACCCTCGAAAAACCATATCGATACCATGGCATAAAGGAGGTCACCAATGATGATGTAATTCTTGGATTTATATCGAATACGTCAATTTTCGGAGTGAGAGGTATCGGACCGGAAAGTATGGGTCTGGAGATATATGAGAATGTATCCATACCATGGGTTGGATGATGATATCAAAAACAATGACTTGTCTGAAATGGAATTTTCAGACATTGATTTAGAATCAGAAGTGGGAAGATCGCAGATCAGCGAGCGAAAACAAAGGATTTATTGGACTTGGATTTGATGAATTCCAAATCAAAATCTTGCAGGATGATGATCCATTTGGATTAATTTCCCCCAACAATTGATGTGACAAAATGTATTTTATAGGGCTGAAATCTGAAATGATCATAGTTTTACGGAGCAAGAGATAGTGGCGGAATATTTGGACAAATTGGACAGCTACCAAATCTAACTATTCTATGTGAGTATACTTGACCTCAGTATCATTAATATTTTGAATCAAGTAATAGATAGGATTCTCACTCCCTAAATCGTCCTCTTGGAAAAATACCGTTGTGATGGTAGTAACTACAGCAGCGAGATATAGGAAATAATCACGCTAGTAATCTGGCGGATATAATAATGATGTACGAATCAAAACATCTTTCAAGGCATCAAATTCCTTTTGAGCTATGTCATCCCAATGGAAGGGAATCCATTTATTTAACTGGTGAGTGAATCCTTTGGTCAATTCAATGTAGTTAGGTACAAACCTTTGTAGAAATTTAACCTTCCCTTGGATTTGTTGAAGCTAAAGGAGGGAAGAAGGACCAGGAAGATCTAGGATCGTCTGAAATTTTAATGGGTCGATATGAATTCCATGTTTTGAAACAAACAAACAAAAACGAGATCGGAACTAACACAAAACACACATTTATGCAGATTTAGTCAAAAATTATAGTATCTACATCGTAAAACGATGGCCCTAAAATGCATCAGGTGATCAGCTCAATGTTTCAAGTGAGTAGGTAGATCGTACAAGTAAGGCTGCACAATATGTTTTATATCATGGAAGGCATAGTTCATCACCCTCTGAAATGTATCCCCAACATTATTTAATCCAAAAGGGAGTTTTCGGTATACAAATGTTCCCTAGGGACAGATGAATGTAGTTTTAGGTTGGTCCGTTGGGAGAATGTTGATTTGATTATACCCATCGAATCCATCCATAAACGAATATATCTCATAGCCATCTCAATCATCAACAATCTATTTGATGAACGGGTTGGGATAATTTTCCTTCAGACAAGAACGATATTTTTCCTGATAATCGACACACACATGACTCTGTTCCCTGTTTCTTTATGAGAGGAACAATGTTTGACACCCAATCAGTTAAAGGTACCAGGTAGATGAAACCAACATCTAGAATTTTTTCAACTTTAGTCTTAATAATGGCAGCCTTCTTGGGATGGACTAGATGGGGGCACTATCGAACTAGATTGGCATCAGGATATGTCTTGATTTCATGCACAATGATGTTTAGATCGATACTTTCTATATCCTCATAATACCAGGAAAAAACATCATTAAACACCTATAATAGGGCTATATAGGTCTTAATCTCATCTAGAGAACAGGATGCACCGATATGTAGATTCTTGATAATGCCAGGTTTGATCGAGATATCGAGAGGGATAGTCTCTTAAATATTCGATATGTTCTTCTCATAATTAACATCGTGAATGGATATGGAATTCACATAGAAATCAACGATATAGGGTTGATAAATGTCACAAATATTATCCTCAACGGAATCTGGAATGGGGGAACAATGGTGATGATCATCCCATAGTGCATCGTCTAGAATCATGATCTCCATGATTCTCTCATCGGTAGCAAACTTGTGAGAAAAAGGATCAGAGGATGTGTCATAATCCAAGAATTATCAACCCATTTAATCAAAGACGAGGGATCAAAATAAGCAACACAAATCGAATAAATGGTTTAATAATCAAGCTCGATGGGGTTGAGCAACAGACGGCCACCAAAATTTTCTATATTAGTTTCATCTGGTACTATCCAAGGGCCACTTGGAATAGTATAAGATATATCATATTGATATAGGAAACTGAAGGAGATCTATTGGGAAGTGAAGGAGGAGGAATTGAAAAGGTTACCATGAGAGAGGAGTCCTTAAGCAGTCCAACCCTGACACGTTGATATGGGTGTAGAGTTTCCCTTACAAGAGGGAAACTTCCAGTAACTTAATAACTAGAGGAAAATAAAGTGAGTTGATCGATGGCTACTATACCACCTTTATGAGGAAAATTGATCATTCGAAAATATGTTGTAACAATAGTGGCCATGGCATAAATCCATGTACAACCCAATAGAAGATTATAATCCAGGGATCTGTCAATAACTTCAACTTTTATGGATACGATATTACCTCCTAATTATACTTGTAATGAAAAAAAGATACCACAAGGTTTATAGCTTCTTTCGTCAAAAGCATTCAGGGTGGTCGGTGACTGGCTTAATTTGGAAGAATCAATGGCCTTCCATCAAGACAAGGACATGATATAGGTTGAGGCTCCCTCATCCACAATATAATTATGGATGTTCTTACCGTGAACAACAACCTGGATCATTAAAGCTAACTGAACTGGAAGTTGAGGCAAATAGTTCTCATGGTTAAAAATGACTGGGTTGGAATCCTAAGGATCAATACATCCAATTGTAGAAAACAAATATTTCTTCTAGGCGAGACAGTTTTGCAACACCTCGAGAGTGGACATAGTTGATGCATATAGATTGAAATCCTCAACTATGTTATAATTCGAAGCAGCTCATTCCCAACTATTGAAAACAAATTTATGGATAATGCCTTTGGGAGGCTTAATGGCCAATTCAGTATGAATTATAGGTGGAATAAAATTTGATGGAGATGCAGTCGAACTGGTAGGTTGATCAATAGCCTGACCATTCAAGGTATTCACATTACCATATTCTTTACTTCGGGTGGCCACCATAACATCATTTTTGGGCTTAGTTAGAGGAAGTAGGGTCCTGAGAAACCATATGAGTCTCCTGATTCGAAGACAAGTCTGTAAACAGGCGGGTGCAACAGATGATTTCAAGAATTGGTTTACATCCACCCAGTGTGGACAGTCGCAAGTGAAGTGCTCCTTATTACAAATCAAACATGTGTAACGAGGTTTCTTCTTTTATTCAGAACTTTGATCTTTTTGTATATCCTACGGAGGATAATCTTTCTTATATTTTCCTTTTCATTTCTTCTTACTTCCTCGTTGTTGATGAGATTTTATTTTATTGGATTTAACGACATTGATATCGGAAGTAGAAGCCATAAGAGGAGTAGATGGAGGGTTTTGGGCAGTCAATGCAATAGTGGAACCAGATGGTTTACTCTTCGACTATGAGCTGGCATAACCAATCACGCCATTAGCACCATGATGTTCTTTACCGGTAGGTTTAGGACCAGTATTAGAAGTTCATGGAGCATTTGGTATCTTCTCATAAAGCATGCCAGATTGGGTATAAATTAGATCCAAATATTGGGCACGAGAAATTACTTGCTCTTTGGTCACAACTCCTCCCTTAGCTACATCCTATATTATGGATGGTAACATAGACTTAATAAACCATTTAGCTAACAATTGATCAGGAACATACGTTTTAACTAATCGACGATGGCATCGCCACATATGAATATATGATCAGAAATTTGAGTAGCATTATTTTGTTTGAAATTAGTCAAAATTTCCATTCTAGTCCCATATCGTATGGGTAACTAGAAATGTGTTAGGGATGTGGTGGCTAAGGAGCTGAAATTATTGAATGAAGCTCTAGGTAATTTAATATACCATTTAGTCGCTGAACCGACAAGTTTATGGTGGAAAAGACGTAAGCGAATAGAATCATCATTGAGTGAGTTAGAAGAACACCACAAATGATAACTCATGATGTGCATATATGGGTCTTCAATGGTATTTCTATTTAATTTTTGGAGATCACTGGGAAATTTCGACGGAATAATCGGCCACCAAGGAGAATGAGAAATAGGATCGTTGGTGAGCCGATTCAAATCCGGAAATTCAAGAGTTGCTACAAATGGAAACTTCTTATTAAATTTCAGTGGAGGATACCCTAGATATGATGGGATGGCCTGAGAAACATGTATGTGTGCTCCTTGATAAGGAGGGTTCTAATAAAAAGGGATCTTGGTTCAAGAATAGGGAGGATTATGATGACCAGAAGATGCATAACCTTGTTGTCCAGATCTAGGATAACCTTGAAAATGATGAAACAGCTAGGTTTGGACTTGTTGGCATTGATAAGGCACTTGAGGGATACCCTGATAATGTTGATATTGTTTCCTTGTGGGATTTTGCATCATCACAACTTAAGTTGGCTTCGGTGGTGGTTGTGTCATACCATAAGAAGTCTCTCCTACTTGAATTTTAGGAATACCTTGTCCAAGTGGTTGATATTGTAAGGTACCTTGAAGAGGTTGGGTAAGTGGCACCTGGAAGGTACCAGAGACCAACGGGATAGATTGAGTCATAGAGGCAGCCTGTAAAGGTTGGATTACATTAATTTGAGCTTGTTGAGGTATATATTGATAGGTAGTAATTTTAGATGCGCATGGCACAAGTTGATAATTTAATGATCCGGGTGGATATTGGTGGACACATGCCTATTCCACCTAGATCTCTAGTCAGTTTCATTTGTTTCCTTTATTATAGTAGAATTTATTATCTTTAGCATTTTTTTGGGTGTTGAACTTCCAGAGTTATTTTGATGCCCTAAACATCATTTTTTTGAGGTCTGAAGCATGCCTGTAGCCATAGGTAGGCGCTTGCGGAAAATCATGTAACTGAAATATGCTTACTGTTGTGGAGGTAAATCCCCTCTGTGGACAGAGGCGATCCCTACTAGCCCAGATCGGTTCTAGCAACAATCGTATCATGTTAAGGCGCAGGTTCCTAATTACAATAAACCAACTTGTGAAGAAGGCCTACCTCAAGTCCAACGCTGTTGTTCGTAGAGAAGATGGCGCTCCCGTTTCCTTGCTCCAGCAGATCACAATCCTCTCGCTCACCGCGATCGAACACCTGCACACACAAGAAACATGACAAACACAAGCGTAAAACCCGATATATATGCACTTATGTATCATTCAGAGAAGACACAACTCATGATCATAATGAACAATACGAGTGGAACCATAACCAATAGTCACTTATCATTAATTCATACAAAGGAAAATACAACCTGACTCTGACGCTGAATCTTCCTTCGGTGGGTCGTCAGCGGAATACGTCTCAGTAAAGCTTGTCGGGAATGGGGACAAGCCTCTCTCTTCGATCGTCAATCTCCTTGCTATGGATTTGGCACTATGAGGACTATCAAAGCTCTTGCAGCATTCTTTAGGCTATGAAGGCTCTTGGAGACTAGCTTGCAAAGGGAAATGGAAAGCTTATATAGATGGTGGAAGGGGAGTTGGGATCCCTACAATCATGGGATTGGCCCTATCCTCAAGGAAGCTTCCATGAGAGGTGGCAAACTACTTCCTCTACATGGAAATCCGGAGCCAAACGTCCCAACCCAATTTAGAGACCAGTTCAGGAGTTGGTTGGAGTCAATATTCTGCCATTTATTTTTTAAAAACACCCTTTATTAATCTTGGACAGAAAAGCATTTCCGAGACAGTAGCGCCAATTAAGAATTTCTTTTGGAAGAGCTTCATTGGCGCGAGAGCACACCCAAGCAGTCGTGCGCTAAGCGATGTAAAAGGCTATTTTTAGGGTTTTTCACAAGGAGATGTCTTCTGGGGTGGGGACGAAAGTCCATACCTAGAAGGTCATGGTGTTCTTTCGTATCATGTCATCGGCCACAAAGTCGATGGTCAAGCCCTCCAACGGTGGGACGGTAGCCTGTAGGGACGGTGAAAATTGCTACGGTAAATGTATGTGCCCTTCGAAAGCATGAGGCCCAAAAGAGAGAGAGGGGTGAAATTCTTTACGAGAACATGTCCAACTGAAAACACTGCCATCGAAAAACTTGCGTAGGCAAGTACAACCGATATCTCAAATACATGATATATATGGTATGGGCACAGCCATCCATAATAGAGTATACAATAATCAAGATCCAAGGTATGGACACAGCCATCCAATAAGGATCGATAAATAGACTCAGGTATGGTCGCAGCCATCCAATTAATGAGTCATGTAACCAATCATAATAATCCACAAATTCCGCAGCCTGGATTCCATCAGACAAAACCCAGGGTCTTGCGTTCCATCCCGACCTGAACAGAGTACAAGTTCAAACATGCGAATATGAGCTACCGAAGTTGAATACAAGAACATCAAGTCATACTGTACCAACACGAGCTATTAACACGCGAGAACACCAATAATGACAATGGTCCACAAGGAAGCCATAGGTACAAGTCGACAAGATGAATCGCAATGGAAACACACCCATAGAATCACTCGATCGGAGGCTAATGATGAAAACCTCATGCCGAACGCGAAGAACCTCCACTAAGGCACAAGCTCTGGGCAGCTGGGGAGGAGTTCCCTTGACTGTGTTCCTCGGATAATGAGTCAAGTCGAGGTGAAGTGACCTGACCTTCCACAGGGCCAGTGTTTCTACATTATCGATTGCCGAGACAAGAGAACATAAGTAATGTTTGTGAATCAGGATCAGATGAGAATCAGAGGAAGGTTGAAACTGCAGAGGTCAACTTCTCTTGAACATATCGGCGGCACGACAGTGGATTTGGCAGTATTTGACATCAAAAGATCAAAGGTCATGATGACGAGGCAAAGAGTAGATGAGAGGTCAAAAGGGATCACCCAAACCCACGAAGGCAAGTGGAAAACGAGATGAGATGTCCCCAACCCGACACGAATGCAGACAAGTGCCATGTTCAAGAGCGACATACTGCCGACACGACATTGATGTTGGTTCCATTTTTCCCCACCATTTCTGGCGAGTACCCCAATTATTTTTGAAAAAAAACTTGAAGGTGATAGCATATGCTTGTCATATAAGTTCATCCTTCGGACAAATCCATCCTAGTACATTTAACAAGCCCTAGGAAGGAGAAACTCGAATACCGTCATTACGACTAAATCCAATGTCATCAGGGTTTAACAAGTCTGATAAAGGAATAACTCGGCGTATTTTCATATTTAGAGAGTTTGAAAAGACAGCAGAAAAGTAAACTCCAACAGTCCCTTTTCGTAAATAGTTCCTCAGATCCGAAAAGGGAGAAAACTATGTATGAGAAAACTTCCTAGTCGTGATAGGCTAGGGTATTCCTTTTTCATAAATAATCTATCCCAGCCCGAAAAAGGGGTAAACGTATACTGGGTAGATGTCGTTTCGCAACCACTTTAACGAGATCAAAACGACAAGCGGCTCGGCAATCTTTTCATTTTTAGAGAGTCAGAAAAGAGCTTAAAGTTGACTCCTCCTGAAGAAACGAGTGGTATAAAGGGTAGAAATTGGTTCCGGCAATGGTGGAACTGCTCAAAACAAGATAAAGCTAAAGAGGCTGGCTAACAAGACCACTCATCGCAGCGGTTCCTCAGGAATGGGTAAAACAACCAAGTGAAGGCATGTGATCGGCCAAGCAGATAGTGACGATGGAGTGACAAAACCAAGGCTCATCTAGCAAAAATAGGCTGACAAAATGGCAATCACAAGGGGTAAAATGGGAAAGGTTTCATTTTTACACAAGCTTGAAATCCGGAAACTCTGCTTGAAGTTGGTTTCATTTTTACACAAGCTTGAAACAAAGATAAACTATGCTTGAAATTGGTTTCATTTTTACACAAGCTTGAAACGGAAACAAACTATGCTTGAAAAATTAAGCATGCCCCCAGCATGGTGACTCAATTCGAGGTACATGCCCCCCAAGCTTCAATCCATATGAAAGGCAGATGGAGTGAAGGTTCAGTTTACGAGATCAAGAGAAAGACTCGACTGGGATTTTACGAGAACTTATCAAAGACTCGAATTGAACAAGAAAGTGTTTCATTATTTTAACGAGGTTGACACACTAAAAGAACTATCCTTAGGACACCTTGTTTCATGGTTTAAGGAGCTTGGCACAAGACAAGGAACTCTGCTCCGACAACCTTTTTTCATTTTTTAAGGAGCTTGACACAAGACAAGGAACTCTGCTCCAACAGACCTTGTTTCATTTTTTAGGGAGCTTGACACAGGAAAAGAACCATGCTCCGGCAGACCTTGTTTCATTTTTTAAGGAGCTTGACACAGGAAAAGAACCATGCTCCGACCGATCGCATCAAAATAAACAAGAATTCATGGCTTCAAAGAGTTCCAATCCTGATGGAAGGAAAACATCCTGGAAGTCAGGACCCAATGCCCCCAGCACCTGATGCACAATGGCACTATCACTGGGTACAGGCATGGGGTAGGTAGCCACATAGTTGAACTGCGGTGGGGCAGATACAATGGGTGGATAAAAACCAGGAAGGGATGATGGCGGGCCAGCTACCACATCAGGACCAAAGAACAAAAGATGATCAATGGTCACGATCCATCCTTCATGCGGAAAACAAACCACACGAAAAAGGGAGGAGGCAAGCGCTCCCATGGCATAGGTGTAATCGCACCCCAAGAGCAGATTGAAATCCAAGGGGCTCGGAACAACCATCACGTCCATATGGACAGTTTTACCTCCCAAATTAACAGGTAACCTTGGAAGGATCCCTAACGCTTGACTAGTTCTTCTGTTAAATGCCAACAGATTCTGCGTAACAGGCGCAAGCGACGGCGAGCCAAAAGCTTGCCAAGTAGTTGAGGATAAAACACTAACAAACGCGTCTTCATCTATAATGGTGCTTGGTACAACCAGACCAAAAGCCTATACTGTGATCTCGAAAGGCACATAAGACGGAAGGCGGTATCCTGCGAAACGATTCCAATCAAAGGAAGCAACCAAACTACTCGGAGGGGCTATCATTGAACTGATATGGTCTTCCCCTGGTGTTACGGAAGAGGAAAGAGCATGCTCCATGACCTCCATCTCGAAGGCGGGAGGAGTATCCTCCGGGACCTCAATCACGGGAGGCGGAGGAGCAACTTCTTGAGATATAGGGACAGGAGAATATTTCTCCAAGTCTGAGGAATCTGAAGAAACAAGAAGAACCTGAGGGATGTGAGATCCACTCTCAACGGAAAAGAGCTGGTGCACCATAGACGGGGCCAGCTCAACAGATCCAACGACCAATGGTTGGTCAGGGACGGATTCTTGAATTTGAATTTCCGGAGGAGCGAGATTGACCAAGGATGACTCTTGACCAATCGTAGGATCAGCTGGTGGAGGACTCAAAGAAAGCCGTTTATAACCAGCTGGAAGGCACGGCGCAGAAACAGCCGAGTTTTCCAAAACTAGTTGGGCTTCATCCATATACGAACAAAGGTGAATGGAATGGTGCCCCCCACACAACTTACAAGGATTGGTGATCTTACCCTGCTTCTTAAGAGCTTTATCAGCACCAGTTGAAGATGTGCCCCCAACTTGACTCCCAGAAGCCAAAGGCAACGGCGGGCGACCATTGGACCATACTTCGAGTACCTTGGGAATGCCAGGGAAATCTCGAATAAGATGGTTTCCTGTGCACAACATGTAAGGGAACTTGACTTTCCGTGGAGGGTTGGGAGGTTTATCAAGAGGAGGTGTTTCAGAAGCAATAGTTGCAGCTTTAGCCTCTCTCTTATCATACTTCTTCTTCTTTGTCTTCTTCTTCTTCTTCTTAGCCACCTGGTTACTCGAATCCAGACTTTCACCAGGCGAAGTAGAATATGAAGACGCAGAAACAGGCGAAGAAGGGGAGAGGTCCACCTTGGAATCAACATGATGTTGTTCAGGCGGAGGAGACGGTGGAACAGTAGCCGGGACATTCAGGACCACAGAGGTTGAAAACAACCAAACAGGCAACCCAACAGTTAACCCAGGAAGGGACAATGTTGCCATATAAGGAGTGCCAACATTCCCAAAAGGAGGAAAATGACCAGGATTCCCATCGGAGGGGATTCCTTGGTTGGTGAACTCCGGAAAAGTTTCCATTAGAAACAACTCTAAACAACACCCTAAGGAAACTAACTTTAACCAGGAATATTTCGTGGGCCGTTAATTTTTAAAACATTGAAACAAAATTCTACCGTTTCATCTTTTAAGAGTCGAGAAACAGACAAAAGGTGACTCTATCTCTTTCAGTTTTGAAACAAGCGTGAAAGTACAAGCGCTTGATGACCTTTTCAAATTTAAAGAGTCAGAAAAGATCGAAATGACTACTCAGGAATGCTAGGCAAAGGGTGTACCAAATAACTGTGAACTGCAATATACACCTTGGTTTCAAAATGAAAGAGAAATCAACCAAGGACTTAACGTATGTGCGGGGCTTAATCTCTAAAATGTTGTGTCAGGGTATATCACGGGTATAGGGCGGCAGACTCGGCTTCCTATGGATAAAGGATAGAAACCTAGTGGGGTCTCCCTTTATATACGCGACAGTACTGGGAGCACAAGTCCGTACTAGTGTTGTCTAAAGCCAAGAGGCGAACGACAGCTACTAGGTTTAATGACACCGGAACACATCTCTAACCTAGACCTCTAAATATTTTGTTAATGTTTCAATGCTTCCTTAGGTTAATTGAATAAATTTTATGGTTGATCTTCAATTATGTCTCGGTTTCAAGACCCTACCGAATGTCATATGACAATCTCCTATATGCAGCTATATGAGAAAAGAAAACTTTTCGATTCGATGAATGCTATCTAGTTAAGGGAAGAGCTTCAAACAATGATGCGACATAAAACAACACTGCAAACGAAATCTTTTCCAAACTAGATGAATTTCACTATCCAAAAGTAATTTCAAACATTCAACGATGCAAATAATGCAATGTAATCTATGCAAAATCCTCTTTTTCGAAAACTATGCAATTGTAATCTATGCACAAATTTCCTTTCCTTTTCAAATGATAAGAATGTACTCAATGCATTTTTTGATGAAATGAGAACCTACTTAATGTACTTATTATTATTATTAAATATGTGTGTGTTTCTTTTAATGAAAGAGAATGCACTCAAAGTGACTTTTAGCTTTCAATCATTAAACAATGTGATCTAAGTCCAATGATAAATCTCAAAAAATACTTTTCGATGCAATGTGATCTAATGCATTTAAATGAAAAGAAAACTATGAGACGAAAACTAAAAGAATGCAAATCTCCTTAATGAAGGATGAATGCAAAATAGATGTAAACAAACACTAAGAATTCAATTGTTGTTTCAAACACTTTGTCACGAAATCCCTCAAAAGGCGACAAGACATATGAGGTCAAACACAAAGAGGACTTCCAAAGCAAGAGATCAAAACAAGGCATTCATTCCGTTTTAGATCAAACAATAATGGAAATAGGACATTTAAAACAATGAGAAATGTAATCTATGCTCATAGAGTGAAAAGACCGGAAGGGAAAGACACACTGGTGAAGGATTTAGGGAAAAAATCTCAATTTTCATACACCACGATGAAATCGGCACGACTTTATCATTGACAACTAGTGCCCTTGTGGCCCAGCGCGACGCTCATGACGACTAGCGCCACGCCTAAAAATGGAAAAACAAGGAATTTCTCCCAACCAAGACCAGACTCACCATGGCAGAATCTCCAAGATTTTACTGAACCGTACAATCGACAAGCTCCACAAAAGCGAATTCGAATGAAGAGAAAATACAATCACTCAAATAACATAAATAAAATAGAAGCAAAAACTCCCAAGGGAGGTTCGATGCACAATAGCACCTAGATGCCTTAGGGCTAAAATGTAAAATCGATAGAAACGGGAAAAAAACCAAAGGAAGAAGGTCACAGTCAGTCAAACAAGGCTCCAGAACATTCAAGCAGTCGAAAAAATGAAACCAAAACCACAGATCAGGCTTAGAAAGCTCAAAACCAAGCTTCTGGCACCTTTCGGCATTGACGCCGGGCGTGGAGGCAGAGCAAGCGCCATAACGAGGATTGGCGCGGGTGGTGGCGGCAACTAGCACCAATTGGCCGGTAATAGGGCTATTAAGCGCGCCAGTCAAGTTTGCTATGAAAAAATAAAAATAAGCAATCCAAGAAGCAGACCAGTGATGTTGGAGCTCAAACCAAAAGCCGAACTCACGAAAAGAGCCAGCCAAAAGAGCTGATCAAGCAAGAAAAGTCAAGAATCGACCGAAAGACAAGACAATACTTCAAGTGTTGAGTTCATAAACTAAACCGGAGATTGACTGAAGCAGCATTGATCTACTTTCGCTAATGCAGAGCAAGAGCGTTTCGAAGGCTATCTGGCTAACTTCAGGCTCCGTCTGTAGTTTATAAAGCAAACAACAAGCTAACTCCCCATTGGAGTCGCCAATTTGTTGTAGAGGTAAATCCCCTCTGCGGACAGAGGCGATCCCTACTAGCCCAGATCGGGTCTAGCAAAAATCATATCACGCTAAGGCGCAGGTTCCTAATTACAATAAACCAACTTGCGAAGAAGGCCTACCTCAAGTCCAACGCTGTTGTTTGTAGGGAAGATGACGTTCTCGTTTCCTTGCTCCAGAAGATCACAATCCTCTCGCTCACCGTGATCGAACCCCTGCACACACAAGAAACACGACAAACACAAGCGTAAAACCTGATATATGCAATTATGTATCAGTCAAAGAAGACACAACTCATGATCATAATGAACAATACGAGTGGAACCATAACCAGTAGTCGCTTATCATTAATTCATACAAAGGAAAATACGACCAGGCTCTGACGCTGAACCTTCCTTCGGCGGGTCGTCAGTGGAATACGTCTCGGTAAAGCTTGCCGGGAATAGGGACAAGCCTCTCTCTTCGATCGTCAATCTCCTTGCTATGGATTTGGCACTATGAGGATTATCAAAGCTCTTGCAGCATTCTTTAGGCTATGAAGGCTCTTGGAGATTAGCTTGCAAGGAGAAATGGCAAGCTTATATAGATGGTGGAAGAGGAGTTGGGATCCCTACAATCATGGGATTGGCCCTATCCTCAAGGAAGCTTCCATGAGAGGTGGAAAACTACTTCCTCTACATGGAAATCTGGAGCCAAACGTCCCAACTCAATTTAGAGACCAGTTCAGGAGTTGGTTGGAGTCAATCTTCCACCATTTATTTTTTTTAAACACCCTTTATTAAGCCTGGCACGAGTGCGACTCTGAGACAGAGCGCCAATTGGCGTGCCCTCTTTGGAAGATTTCCCCCATTGGCGCGGGTATAACACTGGCCAGTCGTGCCAAGGATGAAAAGGCTATTTTTAGGGTTTTTCACAAGGAGATGTCTTTAGGGGAATGAAATTCCATGTTTAGGGGAATGCCGTGAAAGTGCTTTTAGATCATGTCACTGCTCACAAGTCACGGAATAAGCCCTCCAATGTGCGGGACGGGGAATTGTAGGGACGATGA
Organism: Pinus albicaulis; assembly: GCA_034641835.2. Classification (NCBI taxonomy): domain Eukaryota; kingdom Viridiplantae; phylum Streptophyta; class Pinopsida; order Pinales; family Pinaceae; genus Pinus; species Pinus albicaulis. Next base: position 61,150,675 of record CM076571.1, read on the forward strand.
CAAATTGTTGTGTAACACTTACATACATAATGGAAATAAACTAGCTCGTGTGATGGTAGCATATCTCTGAGAAGAGATGTGGCGGCTACATGCATTTGAACTATGTTACAATGAGGCTCTAGGGCCTTTTTATTATTGAACATCAAAGGAAAAACCTAAAAAAACAAAACCCTAACCCCTGGAGATGAAACGCCAAGTGTTTTTGGCCTCTGTTCGGTTTAGTTGGGAAGCCAAATTCCCGAGGTCGTAACTTGGGAATATGATCTCTATTTGGCGTGTACGATACCTCATTGGAGATCATATGACCAAGTTACAACATTGGGAAGTTGATTGCCCAACTAACACCAACGGATCCCACAAACCCTTAGTGTTTCATCTCTTGGGGTTAGAGTTTTGGTTGTTTAGGTTTTTCCTTCGATGTTCAATAATAAAAAGGCTCTTGAGCCTCATTGTAATGTAGCCGCCACATCTCTTCTCAGATATATGCTACCATTTCCCGAGCTAGTTTATTTCCATTATGTATGTAAGAATATTTCAGTTATTTTATATTAATGAAATCAATTTTTATTTCTGCTACAGCTCTGTCTTTCTGTTTATATTTGTAATTTGTTGCATTCCTGCAAAATTCTGTATCAGTGGTATCAGAGCAGTATTCTCTTTCTCTATTTTTCTTTCCATGTCCCCATTGAGGTCAAGGTACAAGAATTTAGGGCTCGAACAAGTTGAACCTTTGCAAGGCCAGCCTCGCAAACCCCGGCGACCTCCCATGGCGGAAGAAAATAAAGATGAGGGAGCAGGATATCCTATCAAAATATTGCTCAAGGAATCCCTTGAGCGATAGATGAATGCAATTATGGATAAATTTTCCCAGATCCTTAGGAGGCTACCCACATGCGGCACATCTTCATCTAGCATCCACTCTAGAGGTGCCATTCCTTTTAAGGTACAAGTTAACTTTGACATTCCCATATTTTAAGGCCAAATAGATGCAGACGTCGTAGATATATGGTTAAATCAGTAGGAAGGATATTTTTCGGTTCATGACTTTTCCGATGGAGAAAATATTACTTTTTCACTCCTTAAAGTGGTCCTCCATGTTAAGGACTAGTGGGAAACCTATTGTGAACAAAAGGATGAGGGGGAATCCTCACTATTTTTAGCTACACCCACTTGGAATTATTCCTAAGATGCCATAAATGAATAATATTACCTTGTCAGGAGCTATTAATATAAATACATAAATCAGACCACGCTGTGGCAGGGAAGGGACCAAGATGTGTCGGAGTTCACAAATAATTTTCATACCCATCGCACGAAGCTGGGTATCAAGGATTTTGAGTGGCATTTAGTACTCAAGTATCGTAATTGTCTACACAAGTACATCCAGGACAAGATGGAGTTCTTGGAATTCTCCTTACTTGGCATCGCCTATTGATACGCACTCAAGATCAAGAAAAAATTTAAACATAAGAAGTGATATTTTAGATCTGCGAATCCAAAGCAACGGAAGGGTGCCCCCAAGCCATTGAACAAAGGAGAAAGCTAAGGTGGGGCAACCCAGGACAACCCGCAAAAATGCAAGCAAAGAAAAACACTACAAAGAGAAATAAGGACACAAGGAAATGGTGTGAGTTCCATAAGAGCCCCACTCACAACTCAAGTGAGTGTCGAGCCAAGTAGTCACTGGTGGCCGAGATGAAGGCTTCCAAAGCATATGCATGTTCTGACTTTGAGTTAGAAACTAACAAGGGGAATGACAAAGGGAAGTAGATCATTGACCTAGTTCCACCATTGCCACCACCAAGATCTAGAATATTGAGCCCAAATATCCAAAGGATGGGAAGCAGCTCTTCCACTCACATATGTGGGTGAAGGGTTCTCCATTGCAGTTCATTATCGACAACGGAAGCCAAAAAAATCTTATTTTAGCAGAGGTCATGAAGAGGTTTGGCCTACCAACCACACCACACTTGAATCCATACACCATCGGGTGGCTTCACCAAGGGAGAGATCTATGCATTAGCCAACAGTGTTGCCTTCCCTACAGGATCAAGCCCTTCATAGATGAGGTATTGTGTGATGTTTCTCCTCTTGAAGTTTGTGATGTATTTTTAGGCCAACAATACTTGTGGAAGCGTCATGTTGTGTATGATTCTAGGCCTCGCACTATCATTATTTATTTGGGAAATAAGTTATACAGGATACCACAGTTAGTACCACCTACCACCATCTCTTTGATCTTTGTGAAGCAATGCAATAAGATCATTTCCCAAATTGGGAAAAAACATTTCCTCATGATTCATCCACGGGGCAAGAAGAATATTGAATCCACATCCACAGACTCCATACAAGGCTCTTCAGCATGGCAACAACATATGGACAAGGTCATGGAAGAGTACAAGGACATCTTTACCTCACCCATAGGCGTACCCCTCCACTGTAGGATCAAGCACTCCATTGGTATGACCCCGGGAGCATCACTGCACAAAAGACCGATCTACCGATGCCCTATTCTGGAGAACAATGAAATCATGAGGAAGATTCAAGATATGTTGCATAAAGGCACATCAAGCCAAGTTCATCACCCTATGGGAGCCCAATCATGTTGGTACAAAATAAAGATGGCACCTGAAGACTCTATATTGATTATCGAGCGTTGAATAAGATCACTATCCATAATAGGTGTCCAATCCCATGGATTGATGACCTTCTAGACCAGCTCAAGAGGGAAAAATATTTTAGCAAGATCGATTTGAAGTCCGGGTATCACCAAGTACCAGTTGAACCCTCTGATGTGTGGAAGATTGCCTTAAAAGCTAAGGATTTCCTTTTCAAATGCTTGGTCATGCCTTTCGGGTTAACTAATTCCCCCCAAACCTTCATGCGGCTAATGGGAGACATATTGCGGCCCTTTACAAACTCGTTCATGGTAGCATACCTGGAAAACATCCTAATCTTTAGATGGATTTGGGAAGAGCACATACACTATATCCCACAGGTCCTCCAAATCCTGTGACAACACAAATTGTGTGCCAATCTGGAGAAATGCACTTTTGGTATGACTTAGGTTTAATATCTCGGGTACATCAATGAGAATGGTGTGCACGTAGACCCAGCCAAGATACAAGTTATTCGATATTCACCAGCCCCAACCACTCTTACATAGCTCCACATCTTTCTAAGTCTTGCTAATTTATATCGCAGGTTCATGTTGGGGTTATCTCATATCACTTGGCCTTTGATTCAAGTCACCAAGGGCGGAGCGAAAGCAAAAAAAAATTGGTATGAATCCCAACAGAAGGCATTTGTCAAAATAAAGCATAGCCTCTACTCTGCATCAGTGCTCACATTACCAGACCTACAACAACTATTTTAAATTGAGACAGATGCCTCTAACTATGCTATTGGTGCAGTTCTTACCCATCAGGGGAATTCGGTGGCATATCACGATGAGACACTTTCAAATACAGTATGAAAGTATCCCACTTATGAAAAATAGATGTATTATATTATGCAAGCATGCCAACAATGGAAGCATTACATTCTAGGGAAGGAAACAGACATCCACACAGACCATTAATCCTTGCAGTTCATACAGACACAAGGGAAGTTTCAAAATGATCGTCATCAGAAATGGTCCACACATCTGCAACATTTCTATTTGAAAATCAAGTACAAGAAGGATATCACCAATAATGTTGCATACTTTCTCAGACGACCACTGGCTATGGCACTCACCATTGTGCTCGACTCTTATGGACACGAGAATTCGCGGTGGCCGCATCTTTATAAGAGTGATCTAGAATTCGGAAACACATACCAGATGATCATAGAAGGCAAGAAAGTTCCAAATTTTCACCTCTAAGGCACATTTTTATGCCCCCTGGGACACCTTTGTGTTCTTAGAAATTAATCATGCCAAGATGATTTGGGAGGCACATTAAAGTTGAGTCATTGGGCATTTTGGAGAAGAGAAAATAGTCGCAGTGTTATAGAAGTATTTTTATTGGTCAAACCTTCGACAGGATGTTGGGAAGTACATCAAATCCTGCACTGCTTGTGTCATTATCAAACCAATAATCAAGATTCAAGGCCTATATACTCCTCTAACTACTCCTATTTGTCCTTGGTAATCTATCTCCATGGATTACATGTTGGGCCTCCCTTATACTAAGCATGGCAACAACTGCATATTTGTGGTCATCGACAGATTATCTAGGATGGCCATTTTGGCGGCCTACAAGAAGAGTATCACAGCAGAAGCCAATGCTAAACTCTTCTTTTAATGAGTGTGGGTACATTTTTGGATCCCATAGTCCATTATCTCAGATCAGGACAATAGGTTCCTGAGTACATTTTGGTCAAGCCTCTAGTTGATGTTGGATACCAAGCTCACTAAGTCCATGGCTTTCCACCCCCAAACTGATGGCCAAACAGAGGTTGTCAACATGTTGATCGTACATAATTTTTGCATGTAAAACTCAAAGCATCCACGCACATGGGATGAAAGCCTCCCATATTTCCAGCACAGCTACAACAGAGATCTCCATAGCTCAACTAGCCACGGACCCTTTCAGGTGGGATTGGGAATCTAGCCACTATGCCCCATTGATGTGGACATACCATTTGCAGCTACTCAAGTAGATTTAGCTCATGTCCCATCCGAAGTTGATTGGGCTAACAACTTCATTGAGCGCATTCAACACATCTTCCAACAGTTCCATGACATATTGGACGAAGTCAATGCCAAATACAAGCAACATCAAGTGCCACACATGTTCTACATTGGTGTTAAAGTTTGGTTATATTTGCAGAAGGAGCACCTTTTTGGGACCCACCACAAGCTTTGCTCACTTCGATATGGGTTACACACCATAACCAAGGTTGTAGGGGAAATTTCCTTCGAGCTCAATATTCCATCGTTCCTTGGTCTGCACCTAGTATTCAATATCGATCGGCTGCGACCATACTTTCCCCCATTGTTGGACACATCTGATGTTGTTGAGCAGATGACACCAACAGAGCTCAACCCAAGTTGCATCGAGTAGGCCACAAATGATAGGATCATGGACACATAGGTCAATAACACTCACCAATAGAGGATCCATCTATATTGATTTTTCAAAGTAGGACAAATCCTTCACCAGGGCAAGTGTTTCACCAGGGACCAAGTTCAACAGAAATTCCCTCACCTCATGAAGGCTTTTCACGCAATGGGGACCATTACTTCCTAAGGGGTGAGGACTGATCTAGGTGGATATTGGTGGACACCTGCCTATTCCACCTATAACTCCATTTGGTTTCATATATTTCCTTGATTATAGCAGTGTTTACTATTTTTAGCAGTTTTTTGGGTCCTGAATTTCTGGAGTTGTTTTAACCCCCTAATTGAAGTTTTTTTGAGGTCTGCAGTAGGCCCATAGCCATAGGTAGGGGCCTATGGAAAATCTTGTAATAGTTGGAGATATATTTCCAACGAGGTATCGTACACACCAATGGAGATCATATGACCAAGTTACAACTCTGGGAAGTTGGCATCCCAACTAACCCCAATAAAGCCCACAAACTCTTGGTGTTTCATCTCTTGGGGTTAGGGTTTTGGTTTTTTATGGTTTTACTTTGATGTTCAATAATAGAAAGGCCCTTGAGCCTCATTGTAACACAGTTCAAAGGCATGTAGCCGCCACATCTCTTCTCATAGATATGTTATCATCGCCCGAGATAGTTTATTTCTATTTTGTATATAAGTGTATTTCAGTTCTTTGATATTAATGTAATCAATTTTTATTTCTGTTGCATCTCTGTGTTTATGTTTATATCTGTAATTTTTTGTGTTCCTGCATAATTCTAGATCATTTAAATATGGATCCATAACCGAACTTGGTAGTACGATAAAAGTAGGTTGTCAAACATTAGCAGCCACCCCAGGATATCGATGACTCAAATAAGGTAGAGCACTAACTTGTGGTATACCGACGACGGGTTTCCCCCTTTCTGAAGGAGGAGGGGATGATGGAGGAAACTGCCTCTCAAGTGGGGGGTTCCAAACATAAGGAGAATTAGGTCGTTGTAGATGTCCCTACCCACTAACATAAGGGCCATTCTATTGTTCAATTGTAGGTGTAAGTGTGGGAGAAGGATCAGACTGTGTCACGTTAATTAAATAAGTACAATTCCAAAAGTAGAGAACATGAGAGAGGTCCATGGACTGGATGTTGCACCAGAGAAGGTACTAGACAACAATTGATAGCCAAGTTGCATGGATGGGACACCATACAAGTGCGTCTTTGGTGATGTTTCAAACATATACAAGGTTGCAACATTGGTTGTCTTAGTCATGGCAGTGGATACAGGCTGGGAAGCCATAGCAGATTTAGTCATGGTTGACTGTCCCAAAGAGGCTTTCCACGAGAAACTCATGAATGAGTTGAAAGGAAAATGATTAAACAAATGAGCTTTTGATGGAGTTTGAGGAGGAGGAAGAGGATAATCTTGATAAAGATAAATCCTACTCAAATGAACAAGAGAAGAGGGACTAGGTGCTTCTTGTGGAATCTCTTCAATACTCACAAGACTAGGTGGAATTGGTTCATTGTCGAGTCCAAAATATATAGGTTGTGGTTTGGTTTGAGATAGAGGAAGAGAAGAGGAAGGTCCTGGAGTAATAAATGAATATAAATGAGGTGCCTCAGGTTGTAGTGTCTTTGATTCAATATAGTCAGGCTCAATAACCTCAGGTAATAAAGTCTCAGGTGCTTTTGTTTCAACTGTGTCAGATTCACCATCAAATGAATAAGTAATTTCAGGCTCAGTACTCACGGGAAAGGATGATTCTGGTGGATCAATTTTAGGTGGAGGACTAGAAGTAGTTCCCAAAGTACCAGATTCGGTAGTTTGCATCTTTTTTTTCTTCTAACGACGGCCAAGAGTTTCCTTTGGTGGAAGAGGAGACTTATTTTTCATTCTACGTGAATGACAGAGGGCAGGGTGTTGTTATTCCACATTGGATTAATACATTTTAACAATTAACACCAAAAATAAATCAATCAAGGGTAAAATAGGCATAAATGTTTACCAAGCAACTGTGAACTACAATATACAACCTTGGAGAACCAAGGATTTACGTACGGGAAGGCAATCTCACTCGTGATTTTCTCGTGGAGGGGGAAATATCCTCGAATATTGCGTTTGGTGTATCATAGTATACAAGGAATATGACTCGGTTACCTACGGTGGAGATAGAAACCTATGGTGGACTTCCAAAATATACTCGACGATACGTGGAAGTGGAGTTTGTGTTAATGTTGCCTAATGTGTAATCGTACGATGAGAGTGTTCTCGTATACTTTTCATGTGTGGAACATCATCCAATATACCCAAAGGTACATGGAGAACGATCTGATACACTTACGTACATGAAATAGGATATCACCCCCGAGATGCAACGCTGGAAAAAAACGACAGCTCCTATGTTTATAGACGTCGGAACGCGTCTCTAGCTTAGAATTTTAGAGGTTTTTGTTAATGTTTCAAATGTTGCTTAATATTGATTCAATAAATTTTAAAGTTTATCTTGAATTAAGTTTTAGTTTTCAAGTCTCACCCTGAATTTCACCTGAATATCCTAAAAATACAAACTAGCATGATGAAATTAAACTTTTCTTTTCAATGAAAATCTATCTATGGGAGGGAGGAGAAAAAAGATTATGTAGCATACAAAATGCAGCAAACAATATGTTAAGTGCAATTCCTCTACTATTCCATTTCCAATTCACACACAAAACCCTATATGCAATGCAAAGAGATTTTTTTCAATTTCGCTTAATTTTCAAATGAGATGAAAACTAAGAAGTATGTTTAATCACTGATGAATAAATTGTTCATAACGATGATGAAAACACCAACTATTTCAAGCACTTAATGAGAAAACATTTCAGTGTTTTAATGACCTAATGAAAAGAACAAAGAAAAATCCAAACAAATTCTTATCAAAGGCACTCAAAACCAAAATCAAACAATATGAAGGCTTCTGAGAGACCAAAACACACTCAGGGACACAAGGAAGAGCAACTGGAATAAATCTGATCAGAGAGAAAATAAAAAAAGGCAAGTTTTTGCATTAAACAGGGGTCAGCGCAAGTGTTGAAAGGACACCAGTGCTCTGCAGCGCATGTGCAGAGAAGGCTAGGGAGCGTTGAAACGCTCTGTATCAAGACTAGTGGGAGCATTGATCAAGATAGGCCAATTTCCGATAGAAAAAATGCAACTAAAGATCAATGAAAGGTCTCCCTAGGTCAATTCAGAGCTGAGTGAGAGAATGAAGGTCTGAACAAGAGGAAAAACAAGTACTGAGGACAAGGAAACCACCAAGGGAATGAAATGGTCCCCAGTGGCGTCCCGAATTTGTTATGTGGAATCTATGAATACAAACAGAAATATCTTCCCAATACCTAGTGGCCTGGTCTAGAACAACAGAAAGCAAAGAATATAAAGTTTTCCTTGAAGTAATTGAAGAATGGAGATAGGCTTACTTGGAATATGTCGCAAGCTTCACTCTCCTCTTGGATTGCAAGCTCCAATCCTAGCTCTAATCGCTATAATTATAACTTGCACATACAATCAACATAAGCCAAAGATATATGACATATATGTAGCATAATCCAATTACTCTATTTAATGGATAAAAAAGGCATTGAAATATATGAATGTAAACATAACATAACACATATAGGAAAAAAAATGTACGATTTGTATTAATATAAATAGAGAGAGTTACAACCAATAATAATTTTGATCTTATAGAGATATCCCCAAGTTGACTTATCCTTCCTTGCCACAAATCACACCTCTATGTCACCCTAATGCATGAATATGATGATTGTTTTAGATTCAATGTAGAAACATGAGGGCATAATCAATATCCAAAAGCCAACCCCGAGCTTGTGGATGGCAGTAAATATATAGGATAGGATGTTAGTTTTGGAATTCTTATCAATTTACCAATCCAGGATTGAAATCCACTTAAGAGGGAAGGATGATATTAAGGGATAAGAGGTGAAATATCCAAGGTGGGATCAAATAGGATTCAAAATTCTTATTCGAGTTAAAAGGTTAAAACAACCTCTAGAAGCTTCTAGAAGAGGAAGCTTCAGGATTCTTTTTAATTTTCTTGAATTTCTAGAATCAACGCACCCCCAACAAGAGTCAACCTGTTGTTGATCAACGCTGCCCATAATGGAGCAACCAGTTGCTGAACGCAAGCTGCTAAAGGGACAAGGTGTGTTGGGCCTTAAAAGCACTAAAATGAGGTAGATAAGACCATAAACTCAAGGTTGTGGGAGAGGCATGCTTAGGTTTTTGTGTAGGGATGATGATAAGGTGTTCAAGGATGTGAATTGATTTGGTTTAAAGGCCTATTGACCAGATGCGACAAAATAGCCTATAACATTTTTGGAACAAGATTACTTTAGCCATTGACAATAATTAAACAATTAGGTGGTGTTGATTCCTATAATTAATAATTTCAAGTATTCGCCATAAGGGTGAATTACATAAGTGACCAACATAATTGGAAGTTTAAATAGGTGGATTAAAAGAAGACATTAAACATGAACTTTGCTTAAAACGTCTTAAAAATGTTATGGAATCCATGTGATCTATGTGTCATCTCCAAGTCAAGAATAGGGATACACACAAGTCTACCACTGGAAAATATGTAGGAAGTAGATATAGGTTTTAGCCTCATAGGGAAAACCTACCTAGAGCTACTAGAATATCACATAATGAAATTGATGATTGAAGAGAAAAAGGACTATGCTTTAGTTGTTATAGAAAATGATCCAAAGGGCATAAATTTCAAGAAACAAAATTGTTCACCTTTAAAAATAATGATGAGGAGGAAGTATAGGTATTCACACATATGGGTGAGAAATAACTTGTGAACTTGAAAGAATAGGAAAAGGATGTAGTAATATTACACAACATACATCTAGATAGGTGTGAAATATCTATTCATACATTGGTGTTGAAATGTGCAACAAGAAACAGTGAAATTGGCAACCAGAAAGGACAAAAAGCACTCGCACATTGGTTAGGTTACATACTAGTGAGGTTACACACTGGTGAGGAATGTGGGTGTCTAATTTATTTTTCCCTTAAATAAATTGGACAATATATTGTAATTTCATCTCATAACAACTTCTATCAATTAACTAATTCATGATGATTGATTTAGCTCAAGAAATTCAAGTTGAGGATCTAAGATGAGGCATGTAGAGTGATTCTAATATTTTTGGGGTTCAATTGCAGTTAATGCACTAGTGGGGTGTAGGTGTAATCAGTTAACTCAATTAATTGAGTTAAAATAAGTTTAACTAGTTCTAACTAAGTGATGAATTAGTGAGAGGTCCAGTGAATTAAATTAGATTTAATTCACAAGTAGTGATCAATCAGATAATTTATGATTCGCTATTAATAGCTTCATGCATGTCAGTTCTGAGGAAGACCCAGTTGAGACATGGGTTTAAGGGAACATAACTATCAGTTGTATTTTTAGAGAATTGTCTCAGTGGAATTATAAAGCCATGAGGAAGCCATGATGGATTGCGCAATCAAGGAAAGTTGATTTTCCTATTTAATAGGGGCCTAATTCTTTAGAAATTGTGTGAGCAAGGCAGGCTGAAGGAAGGCTGAGAATTGGCTATGTGTTTTTCCAATTTTTTCTAGATCAGATTCCTTGACTTTATCCAATATATGACAGCGAGGTTTGGAGCAGTTTCTTTCCCCAAGAACATCTTGTGTTCTGCGATTGATTTACTTCTTTCTCTTGCATGTGATTGAGTGATCATGTTTTGTATTCCGAAAATATTGTAGAAAGATTTAGTATCTTGTTTTAGTGCATCACAAGATCGGATTGAATCCATTGATATAGAATTTCTATAAATTTCTACATTGATATAGAGCTTCTATATCGTTTCTACAATTGGCAGGTTTTTTAGCACCTCAAACCCTCAATATTGTAGGATACATGAATAATCAAAATGTCATAGCAGTTACTCATTCAAGTAGAACCCATAACTTCATTGATAAAAGTTCAACAAAAAAATTTGATTGCTTTATGTATCTAGTGAAAAAATTTCAAGTTTTGGTTGCTAATAAGTAAATATTGATTGTGATTCCATACATCAAACTTAGTATGGGATAATATAACTTATTAAACCCAATATATGTTATTCTTACTAGGATTAGATGTTGTTTTGTGGATTCAATAGTTGAGAACTTTGAGTATAGTTTTTACGAATTGGAGTAGATATGCTCACTAATTTACTCAATATCTAAAATTAATAATATATATATATATATATATATATATATATATATATGTATATGTATATGTATATGTATATGTATATGTATATGTATATGTTTATGTTTATCTCAGTGCTCTTTAATATATATATATATATAATAATAAAAGATTAAAAAAAAAAAATATATATATATATATATATATAGAGAGAGAGAGAGAGAGAGAGAGAGAGAGAGCTGCTAGAAGGGGAGATTGGATTCCATTGAATCGGTCTCGACACCATTTGCAAACTCGTAAAGCTCAATTGACCCAACCAGGAGTGCAAGAGCATCCTTTGAGAGACCTCTACTGACACATTTAGTTCATAGAGGATGTGATTGAAAGTTACTTGATTGATGGAGCTCACGACAACATGAATGTTAAGGAGTAGTGAGACTGATATATAATATATATATATATATATATATATATATATATATATATATATATATATATATATATATATATATATATATATATATATATGATGATTGAAAAGTTACTGATTGATGGAGTCAGTACGCATGAATGTTAAGGAGCAGTGAGACCGGTATATATATATACCGGTCTCACTGCTCCTTAACATATATATATATATGTTAAGGAGCAGTGAGACCGGTATCTATATATATGTTAAGGAGCAGTGAGACCGGTATATATATATATATATATATACCGGTCTCACTGCTCCTTAACACACACACACACACACACATATATATATATATATATGTTGAGCAGTGCGACCGGTATATATATATATATATACCGGTCTCACTGCTCCTTAACATTCATGCTGTCACAAGCTCCATCAATCAAGTAACTTTCAATCACATCCTCTGTGAACTAAATGTGTTAGTAGAGGTCTCTCAAAGGATGCTCTTGCACTCATGGTTGGATCAGTTGAGCTTTACGAGTTTTCAAATGATGTCGAGACCAATTCAATGGAATCCAATCTCCCCTTCTAGGAGCTCTATATATTTTTTATCCCTTGTTATTCTTTAATAGAAGGATTATAAGTTGTACAGTGTCGAGGTTCTTAAAATTTCTGAGAACCAAATACTTCAATACAAATAGTACTAGTCTTGATGGTTAGGAAATTTATAAAGTGATATCATGAATATTAGTCTACAAACAACTTCGGTATGTATTTTACTTGCAAAACATATACAGTTTTTTTCTTTTAATATATATATATATAAAGTGAATGATGATGATTTACAACTAAAACGACAGGATATAAATACAAACTAGAATTATTTTTAATAAAGAGTTATGACCTTTATTGTTATTATTTATTTATTTATTTATTGTATTTTAGTTTTATTATTTAGTAATTATATTTATGTGTTACTAGTTTAGTCTTATGTATATAACATTTCCTTCTCCTATCAAGAATGATTTGTCCTTAAAAAATCTTGGATTATTTTTTCATCAATTGTGGAAAAGCATCGTGATTCCAAATTTTCTTTTGAATACTCATGGGTTTTGTTAGTGGATGAGGTAGGTTTATGTTGATCCGTTCAAGTTATTTAGATTGCAAATAATTGTCATGCCTTGGATAAATTATGATCTCTTTGCTTTGTCTACAATATCCTAAATGTGAAAATAAGTAATAAAATGGGGTGTTACTAGCGATATTATAAGCATTTAATCTATATTATGGGGTTGATTATGGAAATTAAATTTGATATTATTGATTTAAATGATGACATATGTGACAATTTCAATGAGTGTTATAACATGAGAACATAACTATATGTATGTGCAAATGTGCAAATAAGATATGGACTTGAGAGTGCATCTTTTGTTTATTTACTTGGTTAATTGCTAATACATAATTGTGGTTAAAGAATTATGATAATGTTCTTATGGTTAAGAGGAAATTCAAAAAATGCAAATATGAAATATGAAAAAGGGGATGCATGACAGGTGGTGAAATAAGGAATGAGTTTGTGGGAAATGAATTCTTGGTTGAAACCATTTTTATGGCTTGTAAAGAGCTTAGCGGGCTATGACTCATCATTTGGAAGTATCCACTACAGTGAAAAGGTATCTCGTTGTTCTTTGTTGCGATATTTTGAAGAATATTGTTATTTATTATTTAAATATTGTAAAAAAATCATTTGCTTTGGTATGCAGTTCAATATGTTGAAGAATACTAATATTTATTGTTTGGATATTGTAAAGGTTTTCATCTTCACCTGAAACAGGGGTTCTACTATCCAATTTTTCCTACATGCATTGTAAACTCAAACTCATTCCTCCCACGTATGTGATAGATAGATTACAAGCTCATTGCAGTCTTGTTTGGCATCCAAATCACTTACATTTACCAGTTGCCTTTAACCACCATAAAAATTTGTTGGCTAGCATGCCTTGGTGCATTCCCAACACCCTAGCACATAAAGGATTAAAAAATAAATAGAAATGAATTATGTGAGCTCCATTATAAATCAAAATTTACTTAGGTTAAAAAATTATTTTCATGAGATTTCACTGAAATAATAATGGGTAATTTGCATTCAAATGAGTTTCACCTTCTTGAATTTACCACTAATAAGAAATGAAAATAAAAATACATTGAAACCATTACCATATATGTTGTACGTGCTTTTCATTTTTTATTTCCTTCAATAACGATTTCCTGTAAAATTTAAAAAAAATGTTGTGAATACTCTTTTAAAATGGCATAAGTTTAGTTTGTATAATGTGTTTATGGGCATAAAATAAATGATTCTTCACATGGTTATATTACTCATTTATCCACTCATTTTACCCATATATAGATGAATCCTTGACACAAGCTTTGTAAGTTACAACAATATGCATTTAATAATGGTTTTATCTTTTTTTATTTTGCATAGGAATATAATTTTAAGTGACATGGTTGAGTATGTAAATGACTAGTTGGTTTACATGTAGACATGAGTATTTCAACCAAGAACCAAGAGTTTCTTGAAGAGGGAAAGGGTGAAGGCCAAATGTAATATGGCATGAAGAGATAAACGAAGAAAGAATTTTCTCATCTAAACATGTTTCGTGAGATACCATAATACTAGTCTTTACTTTGTTATGTTTGAAGGGACATATTTATATATTATCTATTATTTTCTACTAGGTGATGCTTTTTTATTCTAACATTAGACATGCTTTGAAAGACTAATGGTATGATTTTGTTTTCCATATGGGGAACAAGAGTTTGTTGACATTTTAAAAAAAATCTATTTATGAAAGCCTAGATTTATGGTTTCAACATATTTCATTTTAATTATTAATTATTAAAATCGGAGTTGCAAGGGAAATGCATTTCCTACTTGGAGTTATAAGTAGTTTTATGGTTAAAACTAGTGGGACCCATGCATATTTTGATTAAAAATATTATTACCTTGTATTAATATAAACTTACTCTAATGATTCAATTTTCCCTGCCTATTTACCATACCGATTAAGCAGCTAAAAATAACTAATGATTGAAAAACAATTAAAAGAGATCCATGTTGAAAAGCCAACAAGAAATGTGTGTCTAATATAATTTTCCCTTAATGAAATTAGACAATAAATTGTAATCTTATCTCATAATCACTTGTAATAGTTAACTGAGTGTGATATGCTTAGTTAACTCATGAAATTTGAGTTGAGGGTGGTTGGTGAGGCATTTAGAGTGATTCTATTTGTTTTAGAGTCCAAGTTGCAGTTAATGTATTAGTTTAATGCATGAGAAATCAGTTAACTCAATTAAGTGAGTTAAATTCAGTCTAACTAGTTGTAACTGATTGTTGCACTAGTGAGAGGTGAAGGGAATTAAATCAGATTTAATTCACATGCAGTGATCTGTCAAGTGACTGATGATTTACTATTAATAGCTACATGCATTTCAGTTCTGATGAAGACTCAGTTGAGACAGAGGTTAAAGGGATGTTATCTATCAGTTGTATTATTAGTAAATTGTTGGCGTGCAATTAGACAACCACAGGATTGCCCATGATGTATTACGCAGTTTTGGCATGTTGAAATTCCTAAATAATAGGGATCAATTGTTCTTAGAATTGTGTAAGCAAGCCAAGCTGAGCAGAGGCAGGAAATTGGCTAAGTGATGGTCGATTTTTTCCGGATCAGTGTGAGACAGTTGGTAGAGTGCTGCAGACTCTTGTGAAAAGAGTGCATTGTATTGTTTCATGATTCCTTGGTTGATTATACAATAAAGATAGAGGGGTTTTGAGCAGCATGCTTTCCCTAGGAAAAATATCTATGTTGTGTGATTGATTTGCTTCTTTCTCTTACTTGGTGTGATTGTGTGATCGTGTTTAATTTCTGCAAATTAATTGTAGAAGGATTCAGTATCTTGCTCTAGAATATTGCATGATCAGATTGAATCCATTGGTATACATGTTGTTTATAATATTTCTACATGGTATCAGAGCACCAAAAATCACTATAGTGAAGAAGAAATTGAGTTTGTATTGAACAACATTCGAATTTGCAAAAATATTCTTTGGTGCGACAGGCGGATCAAGATGGCTTTCAATGGATTAAGATTGGAATATGCACTTGAGGGAAGTTCTAATTATATTTCATAGAAAGACAGAATGGAGGCAGTTCTAGAGGACAACGGGTTGAAAGAATTTATCGACACTGATATTCCAAGGCCCGCAGCAGCATACACCGCTCTTCTCGATGCTTCGAAAAATAAGGTTGCAAAAGCAAGGAGGATCTTATTAGAGTGAGTTTGAGATCACATTGTCTCAAGTATCCATGGAAATATGACTCCATATCCAATTTGGAAGGCCTTGACAGATCTGTTTCAGAACAACAGTGACCACAGAAAATCGGCACTGAAGGACAAGCTCGGAGAAATACAACACTATTCTGAAATACTTGACCAAGTTCATCCAATGTCAAGATGAGCTTGGAAGTGTCAGGATTACTGTAGCGTATGATGACTTGGTGAGCCTATCACTTCTAGGCCTTCCCAAGAACTGGCATAGTTTTCAGGTGTTAGCCTCTCTCACAAAACAATAATAAATCCAAAAAATAAATTAATTAATTAAATATTACAAGTTAGGAATTTGTACCTAACTCTTGGGTTGTTCCTCTAAGATAGGAGTTAGTTTAGGTAGCTCCTATATTGGTGTGTGTTTGATTGAGAAATTATCTCAACAAGGTGTTCAAGATAGCACGTACTATCTTGAGACGATGTCTCCTCATCTATTTAATTGTAACACTAAATTCTTTTAATAATGAGAAAATATGTGAGGAAGCCATGAGGCTGAAGCCTTTTCCGCCATTATTTGGTGTCTGGTTTTTTGTGTGTGTTTTCTGTATTTGTCTACGTTAATTTTATTTTCAATATGTGGGATCAGAGAGAGTTAATATGCCCGTTTTGGATATATGCATAAACTGTGCTCTGAAACTTTGGAGGTTGCAGGCGCAACGAAAGCGATGCTGGAATGCTGCATCGATTCGCCAATCGATGGTCCATCTACATGTTGAAACATTATCATACTTTATTTATACAACCATTACCCATAGGCCAATGTAAGTACTTTTCCACGACGTGCGATTGAAGGCATGTTGTGATTATTGCAAGGTTGTGATCGAATTCAAGAGCCATGAATCTGGAGCGCTATCATATTTTATTTCCGGAACCATGACAGTGAAGGGGTCAAAGACTAGCATAAACTCCGAAGGACAAACCATGAATGGAAACCTTGCCATTGCTGTGAGTTGACAGCTTTCGCGTTTGGTTGGGGTCGGCTTCCAGCGTAGAAGTGTTGCTGTCTTATGCAATGTTATGTGACAATGCGGTGTCAACAAGTTCGCATGACATTTTCGTGGAGTGTAGTGTTACATATATCACATGGATTATAACGTTAATGTTGAAATCTTAATGTTGAACCTTGGGGTAATTACAATGCAGTTTATACAAATGATTTGTAACGATGATATGGTATGAGGTATGGCGCAGCCCATATGGCTTTCGATTTAAATTTATGTCCATTCAATAAATTCAATGGATTTCATTTACTCACGATATAGTTAAAGTGGGATCTTAAAAAAAAAACCATTTGGGTTAAAAAATGGTATGTTGTTTTGTGGAAATCGAGGGATTTCTTCAAAATATTAGAGGATTTGGGTAACTGTTGGCTAAATATCGAACGATTTGGTGATATTTTAATAATTTTCATATTTTCAAGATATCTTTGGTTGGTATTTTTCCTTTTAAGCTGTAGGGCTTTCTTCTATAACTGAAGATAGTTAGCAGCCGACATTTTTCTGTGTATGTTGAGGGATTTTGGAGGATTTGGGGGCCTCTGGCTAATCATCGAAGGATTTGCTAAAAAAAAAATTAAATTTTTTTTTTTTGAAAAGCATCAAGAAATATTTGGGCTTCTTGTCGTTTTCTTTAAGCTGAAGGATAGCATCAATAATTTTCCGAGTTGAATATTTTCGCTAGGTTCTGCTTTGAGAATTGCAAGTTTATGAATTAAACTGAAGGATTATTCCTCTTTGGTCATTGGATTAATATGAAATAATATATTCACATGGAGAATGCACCGGAGAATCTGATTTGTAAAAGTTTTCTATAATGGGGAAGCCACAAGCGGATGAGATGCGTGAAGAAAATATAGGAAGGCAAACGAGTCTTTGCGAAGGTAACAAAGGAAAGCGAATATCCAGTAGTGTTTTATTGCTTTTGAGTCATTAAAAGGTGAGTTGTTTTATAAAAGGATTTGAAATTTGTTTTTTGAAAGTAATTTCGTTAAAAAGGAGTATACTTCATTTACTTTGAAGAGATAGAGTGTGCTTTAAACGTAAAAAAAATAAAATAAAACATTTGAAAACAATTCACTTTTCTAAAGTCATTTCCATTTTGAAAAGGTAGTAAAGTGAGGCTTTTGTGGAGTGATAAGGTGAAATTTTTTAATTTTTGGATGAAATAAGGTGCATTTTTTAAGTTTGGAGTGATAAGTTTTTCAAAGGAAATCTCATCGTTGTAGGAGGTTGAATCAGTTTTTGAAGACATTTTTTTTTTCAAGAAGTTCTGGAACTCTGATTCCATGAAGATGTTGTGAATCTGAGCGATTATGTACTCCAAAGTTTAATAAATATATCATTTTTTGGTGATTGCGTCCTAGATCCGCCCGAAATTGAATAAGGGGATCTTAGGTACACCATGTGTGTTTGTGATGGCGAGTGCTTTTATGGCTTCATGATGTTGCTTATGATTTGTGTCTAGTTTTGACACATAAATGATCTCATTTAACACACACATAAAGTTCAATGCCAGCAAGAAAAACACATGTAACAAAGTAGCTACAAGGAAGGATAATTAATCTCAACACATGCATTTGTGTCACTACAACAAATAATCAAAGTTGTCAACATCAGCATTCTACCTCAACAAGCAAATTCACTCAATACAATCAATTCATGAATCTGGAAATTCCAGTGTTTCAAAGCAAATTCTACATCAACGTTCTTGCAAATACATTTAAGAACTTGTAATCAAATTCATTGTTTTAAGTGAATCATTAAAAATTCATTGTTAATGAATTTTTAAGAGGACAAGTGAATTCATTGTTTTAAAGTGAATCATTAAAATCATTGTAAGCTTTCTTGGGTGCATTTTCGACAGTGTTTGACACCCTTTCTTTAAGCAAAATCAAGTGAATGCACGAGTTTTAACTCTAAAGCAAACAAGCAACAAGTTCACATCTCCAGCAAGCGAGCGTGCTTATTCATTTAAGCAATTTGCATCAAGTCAGTACAAAGTTCAAACCATCAAGCGAGCCAGCGTGAATTTCATTGCAGCAACCAAACAAGTTCAACTCTAACACCAATCAAGAAAGTTGAACTCTACAGCAAGTGAGCATGAGTTCCAGTAAACTTGAAACAAGAGAAACAAGTTTTCACCAAGCAAGAGATCCAGCAAATTCTGAAGCAAGCGAGCATGAGTATTCATTCAAGTGAGTGTGAAGTAATCAAGAAATTCAAGTAAGCATTCAAGCAAAGTGATCGTCATCAAGCGAGCGTGAATTCAGGAGTTCAAGCAAGAAATTTCTACAACTCTAGCAAGTGTTCTAAGAAAAGTGATCGTCATCAAGTGAACGTGAATACAAGATTTCAAGCAAGAAAATTCTACAATTCTAGCAACGTGTTCCAAGAAAGCACAATAAGCAACAAATCAAGCGAGCGTGCCATTCAAGCCACATAGCAAGCGAGCCTGTCATTCAAGTAACAAAATCAAGTGAAACAGTTCAAAGCACGACATCTACGACAAGAGAGCCTGAATTCAAGAAGGCAAGTTCAGATGGCGTAACACATTCAATTGTTAAAAATTCTTGACAATTTGATCATCTCCAGTGATGAAGACATGGTGCAAATCAGCAAAGAAACTCTTGTTGATCTTTCCCGACATCTACAACAAACAAATGAAACCATTGAGTTTCTTCAACTAGAGTCGCAACTACAAAGGAACAAGTTGCAAGAAAAGAGTGATACTTCCAAGTCTTTGAACCATCCAAATGATCGGTCATTCATCCAAACAGCTTCTGTCGAAGTTGTTCCAGTTCAAATTTCTTCCAAGCCCATCATCAAGCCATGGGAAGAAATTCAAAATAACAAGAATCGACGAGGCTTAGGATATGTCAACAATGACAACAACCTGCATATCCCAGATTATTCCAAGCCAATTAAGTTCGTCAGTGCAGGATTTCTTGCCCACATCACCTCAGCAAGTTCTGAGAAAGTTGCAGACAAACAGAATTGCATGCAACCTGAAGTTGAAGTCAAACTGAAATGTCCTCATTGTCAAAGAACCGGTCATATGGAAGACTAGTGTTTTGATCTCCATCCTTGTCACCATTGTGGCAAGCCCAATCATTCCTCAAAGAAATGTCGCAACCAACAACAATCAGCCAGATTGAAGATACATTATGAATGGATCGATCCTTGGCAATGGTCATCCACAGTCAAAATATTGTCTCAGTTCTACAACCGAATACAATCACACATAGTGCAGCCAACAGTAAAAAGATGATGGTACTCTCATGCAGTTGAACGGGGGAGTACACCAGTGTAAAACTCCTACACCTGAAGGGGGGGAGTTCAAGAAAAATTTCCAGAGAAATGTCTCTCCTTTCAGCTGACAAAGGGGGGAACCTGTCAATGAAATAGATAGTGGTTGTCAGACTGAAAGTCTCGACAAAATCAGCAGAAGCAGCTAGTGAACAACTTCCGTAGCTAGTGGACATCTTCAACAGCCAGTGGGCATCAACAAATTCACCAGTGGGCAGTCGATAGCAAAGCAGCAGTGAGCAGTTTTCAACACAGCAAAAGCAACAGTGAGTTGTTTTTGACATCATTAGCCAGTGGGCGTTGAACAAATTTTGTCAGTGGACAAATGATGTTGATTGCACGCAAAGGATAGATGGATCCTTTTTTAAACTTGGCACGTGATGGAGTTGTCAAGTGAAATTCAGAGATGAATCAGACATGCAGCTGACTCATGGTCTCTTCAGATTGCAGTTTTTTCAGCATCCAGCTTTGGCGGTTTTTCAGGCAATGTTTTTGAGGATCAACATGAGAACTTGGAAGATGGTTCCTCGTTCTTATTTTGGATTTATCATTAAAGGGGGGAATTTTAGCCTCTCTCACAAAACAATAATAAATCCAAAAAATAAATTAATTAATTAAATATTACAAGTTAGGAATTTGTGCCTAACTCTTGGGTTGTTCCTCTAAGATAGGAGTTAGTTTAGGTAGCTCCTATATTGGTGTGTGTTTGGTTGAGAAAATATCTCAACAAGGTGCTCAAGATAGCATGTACTATCTTGAGACACTGTCTCCTCATCTATTTAATTGTAACACTAAATTCTTTTGATAATGAGAAAATATGTGAGGAAGCCATGAGGCTGAAGCCTTTTCCGCCATTATTTGGTGTTTGGTTTTTTATGTGTGTTTTCTGTATTTGTCTGAGTTAATTTTATTTTCAATATCAGGACTCTGTCAATTGGAGGGAGAAGCTACCAGATTGGGAGCAACTTTGGTCGGATTTGGTACAAGAAGAATTCATGGAATACCAGGGATGGGTCCTCATCCAAGATAGGCGATGAGGAAAATTGTGCCTTGGCTGGTAAGGAAAAGAAGGGGAAGGGAAATAAATCCTATTCCAAATCTGAGACTGACAAAGAAGGTAAGAAGCATGACATGTCCAGAGTGAAATGTTTTCATTGTCACGAGCATGGACATTATGCCACTAATTGTCCACAAAAGAAGAAGAACAACAAGAAGGCTTCGGGATCTCCTGCGGGTGATGCTTTGGCTTCACAGTTTGAGTTCGACTTCTCACTCATCATATGCATGGTGTCTAGTGTGATGGGATCGGTGTGTTGGATAGTGGTGCATCTTTCCACATGACAGGAGACAAAGAACTCTTTAGTAGCGTGGAGGAGAAGGATCTTCATAGGCACATCGAGATGGGTGATGATGGGTGGTATAGCGCTATCGGGATCGGTACTGTTACTTTCCAGAGACAGTCAGGTAAAACTTTCTTATTAAAATATGTAATGCATGTACCAGGCTTGAAAAATAATTTAGTTTCAGTTGCTATGTTGGATGATAGAGGATATGATGTGGTTTTCAGTGAAGGGAAAGCATTCCTTCGTCACAAAGCCACAGCACAATTTAAGAAGATTTGGATTCATGTGAAAAACCTCTACAAACTTGATGTAGATGGTTGCGCAACATTGATGAGTAAAGCAGACAGAGTGGTGAGCCGGGATGAGGGTGATTTATGGCACAGGAGATTGGGCCATCTACACCACAGTGATTTGAAGGTCATGCAACAGATTTCTATGGGAATTCCAAAGGGTAGACTTGCGTAGATAGACACATGCAAGGGATGTACCACGGGGAAGTATACAAAGGCCACTTTTCACGAGAAGGAGAAACGAGCAGCGGAAATCCTTGAGAGAGCTCACTCATATGTGTGTGGACCATTCTCTACATATTCTACAGTAAAGCACATGTATTATGTGATTTTTGTTGATGGTTTTTCTAGAAAGCGTTGGATCTACTTCATGCAGAATAAATATTAGACGTTCTCAAAATTTTGTGAGTTCAAAAGCACTGGTTGAGAAAGATACAGGGAAGCAGGTGAAGGCTCTAAGGAGCGACAATGGTCGTGAGTACATCTCCAATGAATTCAAGAAATTCTATAGCAAATAATGGATTCGGAGAGATTTTATTGCGCCTCATAACCCACAACACAATGGGGTTGCAGAAAGAAAGAATAGAACAATTGTGGGTGTGGCATGAGCTATGTTACATGATCAAGGCCTACTCTTGCATATGCGGGCAGAGGCATGCAACAAAGCGGTATTTGTGCAGAACCGTAGTCCTCATCGAATACTTGGCATGAGTACACCAAAGGAGGCTTTTTCTGGTAAGAAACCTGATGTTTCATATTTTAAAATTTTTGGCTCATCTGTCTATTGCCACGTGACCAAATATTCCATTAAGAAGCTAGAACCAACAATAGAGATTGGGATATTTTTGGGGTACACTGATACTCCCCACAACTATCGAGTGTATTTGCTGAACATCAGGATAACAGTTGTCAGACGGGATGTAAAATTTGATGAGGAGAAAGCCATGCAATTGTCCCTTGAGAGGGAGCTTGATTTGCATGAAGATGAGGAACTCTTGGTTCCAAAGGATGAACCTCAAGATGTGGAGAAGCCACATGAGGAGGATCATGGAGTGGCAGAAACCACTCATCCAGATCCATCCACCAGACATGGTAGGAGGTGCACCACAGAGGCTGACAGATTGAGACTTAATGCGGCAGAACATGTAGGATCACCTACATCACAGCACAGATAGAGACAGTCACCAGAAATGTATACTGGATACATGGCTCTTATGGCAAGTGTATTGTGACAAAACTATCCTCTTTTGAGGAAGCAGTGCAGCAACCAACTTGGGTTGACGCCATGGTTGAGTATTATGACTCCATCGTCAGGAACAGTGCATGGGATGTTGTCCCAAGACTAGTCAGGAAGTCAGTGTTTGGATCTAGATGGATCTATAAGGTGAAGTAGGCAATGGATGGGAGTGTGGAGAAGTACAAGGCTAGATTTGTAGCCCAAGGATTCTCACAGGTTGAGGGGATTAACTATGAGGAGACTTTTGCATCGGTTTCAAGGTACTCAACGATTATATCTATCCTTGCACTCTCAACGCAGATGGGTTGGAAGATACATCAGATGGATGTGAAGGCTACATTTCTCAATGGAGTTATTGAGGAAGAAGTGTACATTCAGCAGCCAAAATATTTTGAAACCTTTGACATGGAGTCGCGTGTGTGCAGACTCAAGAGATCATTATATGGGCTGACGCAAGCACCTTGTGCTTGGTACACTAGGATTAATAGTTATTTCACCGGGTTGGGCTTCATGAAGAGTGAAGTGGATGCAAACATGTACCAGATTATGGTTGATGGTAAGCTTCTGATTATTGTACTTTATGTAGATGATCTTATTCTAACAGGTGATGAGCATCTCATAACTTCTTGCAAAGAGGATATTTCAAGAGAGTTTGAGATGAAGGACATGAGACTCCTTCACTATTTCCTCGGTTTGGAGATATGGCAGTGGGATGGGGAGATACTCGCTTCTCAAGGCAAGTATGCCAAAGATATTCTTGGGAAGTTCCACATGGAGAGCTGTAAACCCATGCAAACTCCTCTTGCAAGAAACTGGAGGAAAGAGGATGCTACTTTAGGTGAGGTAGTGGACGCTACTGTTTACAGGCAGCTTGGGGGTTCACTCATGTACTTGGTGAACACACGACCAAACATATGCTACGTAGTTAACCAGCTTAGTCAAGCTATGGTTAAGCTGACCAAGATTTTTTGGAAGGCGATTAAGAATATCTTAAGATATCTCAGGGGCACTACAGAGTATGGATTATGGTACAGATGGACAGAGGGAGTGAAGCTTCAAGGCTTCACCGATGCAGATTGGGCAGAAAATCCATCAGACAGGAAGAGCATATCATGAGGGATCTTCAGCATAAGATCAATAGCAGTTCCTTGGTACAACACGAAGAAGATATCAGTTGCACTCAGTTCAACCGAGGTAGAGTACATGGAAGCAAGGCAGGAAGCATGTGAGGCCATCTAGATGAGGAAGATACTTGTTGATTTGTTTGGTAATCAGATGGATCCAACGGTGATACATTGCGATAACCATAGTTGCATAAAACTCTCAGTTAATCCGGTATTCCATGACAGGTCCAAGCATATAGACATTCAGTATCACCATCTCAGAGATTGTGCTCGGAGACGGTTTATGTTACTTCAGTACATTCCCACGGATGATCAAGATGCAGATATTCTGACGAAGGCACTCGCCAAGAGAAAATTCGAATACCACAGAGGTAGGATCAGGGTAGCTGATAATCCCTTTCTTGTTGAGAGGGAGTGTTGAAAAGTCAACAAGAAATGTGTGTCTAATTTAATTTTCCCTTAATTAAATTGGACAATAAATTGTAATCTTATCTCATAATCACATGTAATATTTAACTGAGTGTGATAGACTTAGTTAGATCATGAAATTCGAGTTTAGGGTGGTTGCTGAGGCATGTAGAGTGATTATATTTGTTTTAGAGTCCAAGTTGCAGTTAATGTATTAGTTTAACGCATGAGAACTCAGTTAACTCAATTAAGTGAGTTAAAGTCGATCTAACTAGTTGTAACTGATTTTTTCACTAGTGAGAGGTCAAGTGAATTAAATCAAATTTAATTCACATGTAGTGATCTTTCAAGTGACTAATGATTTACTATTAATAGCTGCATTCATGTCAGTTCTGATGAAGACCTAGTTGAGGCAGAGGTTAAAGGGATGTTATCTATCAGTTGTGTTATTAGTAAATTTCTGGTGCACAATTAGACAACCATAGGATTTCCCTTGATGTGTTGTGCATTTTTTGAAGGTTGAAATTTTTAAATAATAGGGATCAATTGTTCTTATAATTGCGCAAGCAAGGCAGGCTGAGAAAAGGCAAGAAATTGGCTAAGCGTTGGTCGATTTTTTCTGGATCAGTGTGAGACAATTGGTAGAGTGCAGCAGACTCTTGTGAGAATAGTGCATTGTATTGTTTCATGGTTCCTTGGTTGATTACACAATAAAGATAGAGGGGTTTCAGCAGCGAGCTTTCCCCAGGAAAAATATCGATATTGTGCAATTGATTTGCTTCTTTCTCTTACTTGATGTGTGTTGGGGCAAAATATTTTCCTGTCATTTAATTTTCAACCCGGGGATTTCATAAACTTGTGAAGCATGTATGCACTGTATATGCTAGAAATTAACTTTTAGTTTAGATAAATCTAACTACAAAATAACGAAAACAAATTCATCTAATATATGAAATCGAATAATGAAAAATGAAATTCAACTAACCTATGAAATCAACTGACGAAAAGAAAGAAAACAAATTCAACTAAGTCGACTGGAAATTTAATCTAAGAAAGCATTTCAAAGCATGTAAATAAAACTCAATTATTGTATAGGTTAAATACTCAAGCATCCAATTTCGAAGTATGACAGAGTCACCTTCTTCGCATGATCTTTAGGAGCATTCAATTATACATTTAATTGAGGATCTAATCTAGGAAAGTAGTATAAAGGCATGTAAAGTAAACTCGATTATTGCATAGGTTAAATACTCGAGCATCCAATTTGGAAGTATGACAGAGTCACCTTCTTGGCATGATCTTTAGGAGCATTCAATTATACATTTAACTGAGGATCTAATCTAGGAAATCAGTACAAAGACATGTAAAGGAAAACTCAATTATTGCATAGGTCAAACACTTGAGCATCCAATTTGGAAGTATGACAGAGTCACATTCTTGGTATGATTTACAAGCATCTAATTATACATATAATTGAGGATCTCATCTAAGAAAGCATTTTAAAGGCATGTAAAGGAAAACTCAATTATTGCATAGGTTAAACACTCAAGCATCCAATTTGGAAGTATGACAGAGTCACCTTGTTGGTATGATTTACAACTTAAAAGTGTGTCACATAAATAATTTTATCATGAGGTCTCTATTCTATCCCTCTGGAAACTACTTTATAAAACCCTTAATGATCTGGAATAATAAAAAATTTCACAATGCCATTGACTGCTTATATCTGAATGGGAAAGAAGAACTATAGAGGAAACTCAAAGTAATATGTTGTAAACACAGAATCTATTACTTTTAAGTTTCAGAGAGAATTCATGGAGAGAAAGGGAACTCAAAATAATATGTTGTATGTTATTGCCTAAATCTACCTCATGCTGAAAAAGGCAGAGTTCAGGGTAACATCAAACCACGCTCAGTCTGGTAGCTAGCCCTACCAGAACAGGAGAGGACTCTCTCCGGGTCAATCTCAGCGAAAATTAATCAATAGGGCTTGAGATGACTGAAATAAAAGCTAATTTTAGGCTAGGTATATAAGTAAAGGAGTTTGATTTTGTTTTTGGGGTTTTTTGTTGGATCAAAGGGAAAGGCAGTTTTGGGTGCGGGGATTAGGCCTAGTTTTTGCAGAGTTCTGATTGGGGCAAGGAAGGCAATAGTTTTGATGCTTTAGATTGAGTGAATGGATGAATCAGACCAGTGAGGAGATGAAGAGGGAAAGAGGGTCTCAAGATTCCTCCTCAAACAGATGAAAACATGACAAATTAAACAAAACTGAAGGCAGAGCAAAGCAAGCTAATGAATTCCACCTTTAAACACTGATTTGTTTAATTTAAGAAGCAAGAGAAGGGAAAATGATACACATAAAAATCAGTGAACTTACAGTTACAAAGAGAAACACACCATCAAAACACAGAGCCACATGGATCCCAAAAAGTGCTGCAAACCCTGGTCTATTCCTTTGCCAAAAGTGCAGAGATGAAATGTACAATGAAGTACCAAGCAATCCCAAGTGTCCAACCCTGAAAATGACTGAGAAAATACATCATATAGACAAGCATAACTCATTCCCATGCCTCTAGGGGTCGATCTCATCATTCTAGGAGCTGTTTCAACCATATCTAAACTAGCAACTAGAAAATAGGCCATGAAACAACTTGCCTCTATATGCTAGGAAACTGATCCATTCACTTACATTTCACCTTTTGGTGAATGAATATTCTATAATGAGTAAAAATGTGCCAAAATTACATCATGGACATGAAATTACATCAATTTACATCAAAAATTACATGAAAAAGTGAAACTGGCCAAGACTAGGCGAAATTCTGAGCTGCTGAGTGAAAAATAGGCCAAAATTCTCTATGCGCCGCGCCCAAAATCTCTATGCGTAGCACAAGTTTGGAGCTGATTTTGAGGCCCTTCCCGAAGTCCAAATTGTGCTCATGATAGCTTGTTGGAAATCCCTGCATGTATAATTTCCAACCCAAGTGGAATTTCTGGATTTGGTTTCCATTTTCCCCTCCAAAAGTTCAATTTCCCAACACTGCTTCCGGTGGGTGCAAAAGGTGGCAGAAAGGCCATTTTTAGGGTGTTTTTGACCCTTTAGGCAACCCAGAACTTGATGAAATCCTTAGGTAATCCATAGGCATGCATAAATTTTCATGAAAAACTCAGAAATGAAAATTTTCCCCCCTAAAGAGCTGCCAATTATAAGCGCGCGCCAAGTGGCGCTATGCGTCGGGCAGAAAAACCTGTTTTGTGACCAAAAAATTCAAAATTGACAAAATTTTTCCCAAATTTCTTGAAATTTGGGCTGAAGGTCCCTGATCAAATTCTATGCTCAGCCAAAGAAGCTTCGGCCAATATTTGGAGCTTATCATGCCTTCTGCGACGCTTCAGTGCCCTCCTTAGCCTTGCCTTCAGGATTTTGATACGCACCTTGCAAACATGATTGCGCGCCCAATAGTGATTCTTCATGTGGCTGAGCATGTCCTTATCCTTGTTTGCCTTCTCCAATAGCTTCTCAAGATGAATTTTGACCCTCTCAAGCCATGTCTCTCTATCAGCCTCGATCTCACGCTCAATAGGTGTCATCTCGGATGGGCTTCTTCGGGCAGCCTGTCGGTCCTCACGGATGTTTTGTAACTCCATGATCGTCTGCTGATCCTCCAACTGTTTGTTGCGTTGCTACAGATATTTTATGATCCACTGAGCTCTCTGCAACTTGTCGGTCAATGTGTCAATCTCAGCTTTCTGCTCTTGAATGATCTCTCTCAGTTTTGAGCTTGGAGAGTTCAAATCCTCATCAATCAATATGAAATCAGTATCCTGGCCTCCTGAAGGGCCCTCATCCTGCATGGGCCTCTTTCCTCTGTCCTGTACCTATGTTTTTGATGACGGCAACGAGACCCCTTCCACCCCGGGTGGATATAGTACTCGTCGGGCTGCTGCAAACAATACTCTCATGCCTCTCTGATAAGTGACATACACTGGCACACTGATAGGCTCTGTCTCGGGACCTTCAAACTGATGTGAAGGTTCACCTGCATCGTGAAAAATCTTCGGAGGAGGCTGAGGGGCTATGAAGAAGTCATGGGAAATAAAATCTTCCCAGGCAATGCCCTGCAATCCAAGCTGATGTACAACAATGATCTTGATGAGCGCATAATGGTAAATGTTGTTGTACTGCTGCTCGGGAGTCTTCTTCTGCACAAGAGTGGTCATTCTCTCGATGTTGCGGCACATGAAATACGGTATGTTCATCATCCTCACTCTCATGAATTGCATCAATAATCTGATGTGGTATGCATACAAGCGTGAGAACCGGCCCTCACAACTGAAGTATCGGATAATGAGTCTCATCAAAGGCGCGTAGGATTCCTTCAGAAACCGAAATGGGAATACCCTGCTGAGCTGCCTCACATAGCTAGGCCTGATGTAAGGTTCGTAATGTACTCTGTCCACCTGTTGTCTCTTGTTCCACTCTTCACCTACATTTGGTATTCCTGTTGCCTGAGAAATGGTTTCTGGTGTCAAGGTGAAGTTTACACCAGCAAGAGTTACCTGACCATCATGCAAATGTAAAACAAATAACCGAGCTAACTCCTGATGATGCTGAATCCGAGCAATCATCTCACATGTTTTCCACCTTTACGGGGCCTTCTCGGTGCATGCAGCTCTGTGGTAGAATCATTGTCTTGTTCATATGAAGAATCAGTGTCCGTCATGGTGTTACAAGGTGTAATATCCCCAAAGGGAAATAACCAGTAATACACAAAAATATGCCAGACAGAAATACATAAAACAAATGCTGGAACCAGATAGTAGATCAAGTACACATAGAATGCCAGAATGCTAAGCCATTTTATTAATTTCAGAACATATAGGTAGGAGTACAAGATAATCAGAGTAAGTGCACCTATCCTTGCCCCAGGCAAGTAGAAACCTCTCAGATAGACAATGGCTGCAAATAAGGACAGCGTCCTAGCTGGCTGTAGAAGAGCTGCTGCTGGCATGCACTGGAGCTACAAACTGAAGACTGAAAAAGGCTGATCTCAATCCTCCAAACCCTCACCCACAGAAACGCTGTCTCTGCTAGTGACAGCGCAGAAACAGATGGAAGGCTGGCCACAAAACCCTCCAGATGAAAAACTCAGCTCCTCAAGGCTAAAGACCCTGGAAAACGCTGTCAAGTCCTGCTCACATAACCCTGCTCATCAAATCAGCGTCCCTCCTGATGGATCAGCGTCCTATATGCTCAGATCTGCTGGTTCTGAAGCCTTCAATCCAGATCTGCGTCCTCCTCCTCCAGATCTGCGTCCTCCAAGGGCAGATCTACCGCTATCTCTTCAGATCTAGGCTGGATCTGACAATATCTCCTCAGATCTGAACCATCCAAGGCTGGATCTGATGCTATCTCTCCAGATCTGCACTCTCCAAGGCTGGATCTACCAATATCTCTTCAGATCTGAATCATCTAAGGCTGGATCTAATGCTACTCCTCCAGATCTGCACCCTACTGAACTAGATCTGCAAATATCTCCTCAGATCTACAATCCCCAAGTCTGGATCGGTCAATGTGCCTTCAGATCTGCGTTCTGCTGCTTCTGGAACAGCGTCCTCTCTCTCTAGGCTTGATCTGCGTCCTTTCTCCCCCAGGAACAGCGTCCTTCCTCCCAGATCTAAACTGCGTCCTTCCTTTCCTTGGAACAGCGTTCTGCCTACTAGATCTACGCAGCCAAAGAAGGGCTTCTTCCTCTCCAAAACTCCACCTGAAAACTGCTACCAAATCTCCACTGAAACTGAAGGGTGTTACTCAGAAATTAACCTTACTAGGGCAGGCACTCGAAGTCCCCCGAAGCTAAGGGTGAAACCAGAAATAACCTTACCAGGGCAGGCACTCGAAGTCCCCCGAGGCTAAGGGTGAGATCTTCGACCGGAGACACTCGGTTGCACTAAACAGTGCTTCAGACCGACTAAACAATCGGCGTGCTGAAGCAGACAGAAGTCTAGCTCTCAATATCAATATCAAATCATGAATGCCCAAATGAGGTGAGAACCCCACCTTTTATAGTGCTAAACTCCCTCCAAAACCTTAACTGCGTCCTTCACTCTCCTTAGCCTGCGCAGTTAACCTTGGGTCAGCCTGATGCCTCCCCATCATACTCATGTGGACCCCCAAGGCCCCCTCTTTAAGTTATAACGTTAATCAACTAGGAAAAACACTTTATTTATAAAGTGAGGTGACTAAAGTGAGGTAACCCCTCTTATTTCTCACTTTATTTATTACTTCTAGCTAAAGCAGCAAAATTAAGCAAAATTGAAATATTCCAATTAGCAAAGCTAATTGGGAATATTACAGCAAAGGCCCAACCACTACACCAAAAGCTCGAACTGTTAGTGAGGGCGGCATCCCAGGGTGTTAAGGGTGGGGTCTTAAGGCCCACCGGAGCATCTCGGGACGGGGACCCTCTCGATCCCCAATTACACGACCCCGGCGGCGTGTCAAGGCCCACCCGATCCTCGGCCAGGGAGGGCGCACACAACGGATATTACGGCCACCACGCCCGCGGGTCTTGACCTCGAGACCTCGGCTCTGATACCACAAAGGCCCAACCACTACACCAAAAGCTCGAACTGTTAGTGAGGGCGGCATCCCAGGGTGTTAAGGGTGGGGTCTTAAGGCCCACCGGAGCATCTCGGGACGGGGACCCTCGCGCAGTCCCCCAATTACGCAGACCCCGGTAGCGTGTCAAGGCCCACCTGATCCTCAACAGGGAGGCTGCCCTAAACGGGGATATTACACAAGGTGTATGTCAAGTGTATGTTGATCTGTATGACGTGAAAATAGGAATTTGGTGTATCTACCTCCAATTGCCAAATGTGTGCCAAAATAGGAAAGGACTGTGGTAAATATGGAAAGTGGGTATAGTGGAGTTTTGTCAAGTGAAAATTTGAGTCTGAGGACAGTCACTTGACTGTCTTTGGGAATTTGGGATTAGTAATTTTTGCAAATGATATGGGGAAAGGAATAAGGATAGGGAATGAAAGGATTTGAGGGGTAGGGATAATGGGATGTAAGGGAGTAAGGGAGGGACTGTATGATGATATGACAGTGATGGGAAACACAAGTGAAAAATGGAGTGGGAGTGTTTTGGCACCAAAGTCAAGTTTTAACACTCAAATTCAAACCCTAAGGAGCAGTTTTTGACCACATGAGAGGGTTTATAATTTCACCAATCAAACTCTCCAAACCAATCTTTCCAACAACATCAAACACTGACCAAAGGTAATAGTAAGGTGTTTTAAACTTACATGGAGCAAATAAGGTTGAGTCAATTTGATTTTTGATGAAGCAGTGGCAAAATTTCACTTGACAGCTTTGTGCGCCGCGCGCACAACCCTGTGCGCCGCGCCTGGTGTATGCACCGCGTACATTCAAAAATACACAGTGGCAAGAGGCCCTGTGCACCGCGCCTTCCAACCAACGCGCTGCGCAACAACTTCAATGCACAGTCCAGCCTCCAACTCACTAATTCCACTTCCTCCACGATTTTCTTGGTTTCCTTCTTGTCTTGGCTTGCAAATGGATTATAGAAACAATGAAAATATCTTATATAGTGAAGAACTTGATTTTTGCTTCTTAAAAATCCACTTTCTAATGTTTTGGCTTTGGCACTTTTCACTTTTTAATACAAACTCTGTTTTGCTTGTTTCCTTTTGACTTTTTGACTGAATTGACGAAACTCTTGTCTATTTTTTGCAGGGATAACTAACATGGATTTTGGCAAAGGCGACCAGGGCTACGCCTGAAGATCTTCACCACTAAAAATTTTGAAAATTACATGGCAATTTATTACAAAAGATGAAATTTGACGATTTTTCTTCAAAACAGAGTTTTGAAGAAGAATCACGATCAATCAATATGACAATGAAATTTTCCGATGAAAACTTATTTCGAGCCTCCCTCATGTGCCTACTAGCATTATTAGTCATTTTGAAGACTAAATTTGCGAAACCCTAGACCTAATGACTAAACTGACTCTTTGCTGACTAAGAGACCAAAACAGGACTATGAATGACTTTAAAATTGATTTTGATGAACAGACACGGACCAGCAGGTACATGACATGAGGGACATGAGTGACAAAACCCTTCCGTCAGAAGACCGATGCTCCTAATGGAATGCAAATGACTGAACTGAATGAGACACCTAAAAATGAAATGCAACAAAAGAGATTTTGATCTCTGACGGAGGGATGAAAAGACCGACTCTAACATTGTAAACACAGAATCTATTACTTTAAAGTTCCAGAGAGAATTTGTGAAGGGAGAGGAGATGGAATGAAGGAGCACTCATTAAGGTTATTTAACTCTTACTTACAAACGTAAATCAGAGACCAACTGCTTCTTTACTTCACTTCATTCAAGGAAGAAACAACATAAAATGACACAAGAAACATGAATCACCATCAACAGTTGCAGGAAAATTGATGCTTATTTCATTCACCCATCAGAAAGAAGTACAAAATGTAGTCTCCAAGAGGTCCAGAACTCGGAACCCTTCCTCTCTCTTTCTCTCTTCCTTAAATACAAACAAGAGCAATTTGTAACTGCTCGAGCTTCTTGAAACTCCTAGATTGCCTAAACTGTTAAACTACTTATTACACTGCAATCGAGGAAATCATTGTAGCTTCAATCTTAACAAACAAAACAAAACGAAACTTGAAATATAATCCTTTTATTGAATTTGATTTTTTTCCTGATGTGTCTCCATCCGTTTCTACAGTGATATCCTAATAGTCTGTGTAAACGCATCTCCACCTGACTATGCCCATGCTTTTGTGTTTCGAACATTGTCATCATGTCATCTACCACCCGACTCTGCCTCTTCCGCTCATGCCCGCGGCGTTTAGTCTTTGATTAATGAACTTCCGCAAATGCATATTGTTGTTCTGCACATAGCGTCAGGTCTTTTCTTACCCGAGTCTACCTTGCATTCAAACTTTCCTTTGTAATTTCCGTAAGACTGGACTTTAAAAGATATTCCGTTACCTTTGAAAAATTGTATCACGTTCGTTCTCTGACGCATTTCAACATTCCAACGTTCTATGTTATAATCCGCTTTTGCCCTTCGATGTGATTTTTACAAATGAAAAGCCCATGTACCCAAACTTAAAAACCTTTATACTTTAGCGATAACTTCCATCGTGTCCGCTTTGTTATCGCATTTCACATTTTGGAATTCATAACATATTCATGAGCGCCATTCCTCCTGAGCTTGTGATGTGCGATGTGTGATGTGCGAGAGGGTCCCACGACCAAACTTTAAATAATTTAGATTCGAGCTTCAAACTATATCGCATCCAATACTCGTATCGCATTTCGAATTTCGACATTTATAACATATTCTTTAGCGCCATTCCTCCTGAGCTTGCGATGTGCGATGTGTGATGTGCGAGAGGGTCCCACGGACGAACTTTAAATATTTTAGATTTGAGCTTCAAACTATATCACATCTGGTCCTCACATCGCATTTCACATTTCAGCATTTATAACATATTCCTTAGCGCCATTCCTCCTAAGCTTGCGATGTGTGATAAAGGTAGGGATGACGTAGCAAGTGGAGGTGGGGCTGATCGCAAATCGCAATCAGCGATATGAAACATTGTTTCATTTCGCATTTTGACATTTATAACATATTCCTTAGCGTCATTCCTCTTGAGCTTTGCGATTGCGATTTGTGATATGCGATCAGGCCTTCCTCATGCGATTGCAATAAAGCCTCCGAACATTGTTATGCACGTATATTTTCATGACTCGACCCTGACCTGTGTGCAATGTTCTAAATGCATCAACTGGCCTGACTCCTGAACTGTTCTACACGCAAATAAGCCTAACTTGACCCTTGTTGCACGCTTTTCTTCTTTGTTGCTCCTCTAGCTTAGATTAAACCTCCAATGTTGTTGCTTCCCTGATTTTGGTTCCAGTGCACATGTGTTGATAAATCCTCGTTGAGATTTTGGTTATCCTTTTGAGCATGTTGCAGGTCTTCTTGAAATTTTAACAACTGTTCCTCAACAACCTTGAATTTCTCAAAAACTCTCTTGACTTTTAGCTGAGTCAAATTATGCTACAACAAATAACATGATCCAATATTGGAGACAAGAAAATATTTTTGCAATCATGGACATTAATTACACAATAAATCACAACAAATGAGTTACCAAACAACTAAATGTGTGAAATCCCATGTTCAATAGCAAAGGAAAGAACATTTATGCAAGGTTGTAATTTCCTAGAGTTGTTTGTCCCGACCCATATCCCATTAAAGGAAAGAGTGAGAATCAAATATGTGTAAAATAAAGCCGCCACCTCTATGATCCACTGAAACATCATAGGTTCCGTAAACAAAATCCCATGGAAAAGATTGATTTGTATTTGCAGCTGCAATTACTCTATCTATGTGCACATCCTTATCCTATGGGAAATGACTGAGAATTTCCATTACTTCAGTAACAACCAACCTGGGAGAGGAGACCTCATATCTAAATATTGAGTGATTACGAGAGATCCATATCCCCCATCATATAATCATAAGCAAAGCTTTAAAAGTACGAGAATAAGGGAAATCTAACCATTGTTTCTAGGAATCATCTATAGAAATACCATTCCATGAACCAATTAGAGTCTCAACTGATCTACAATGAGACCAAATTTGTTGACCAAATGGGCACTATAA
The DNA here is from genome assembly GCA_034641835.2 of Pinus albicaulis. Lineage (NCBI taxonomy): Eukaryota > Viridiplantae > Streptophyta > Pinopsida > Pinales > Pinaceae > Pinus > Pinus albicaulis. Next base: position 61,186,243 of record CM076571.1, read on the forward strand.
TAAAAGGTGAGTGAATGATTCATCATAGGTTTTACATTGGGAGTACTAACACAGACAATGAGAGAAGTGTTTGCGAAGAACAACCTAGGTCAAAAATTTCCCTGACATAATGCACCACATTAAAATCTTCACTTTTGGCTAACAATGATATTTCCAGACAGGTTTCCACCACCAACGAGGATCGAAAAGATTGTGTTTACAATTTATGTATACATAACCTACCTTTGGAGTATAAAAACGAGATGAAGACACTGACTACACCAATTCATCCTCCTTGTCATAAATTGTAATATGACCATGTTGTAATTCCTAGAGGAAAATTTTCAACGACTCATTAAAGTTTTTAGGAATGTCCAACTCTTTTGAAGATTTCTAGCTTTGACACCAAATTGTAGTAGAAATTAGATTTTCAATATATGCCAAACCTAAAGATACCCTAATCCCCAAGAAATCAATTAGAGGAGGAGGAATAATGTGATCTCTCCAATCCCAAGCTAGGGATCATGACCTATATGAACTTTTTCACCTAAGCCCACTTTCCAAGCCAATCCCCTATGGATGGTCTCGAAGGTATTGATCAAATCCATCTAAATAATAGAGATTTTCCCCTTGGGTTTATCAACTCTACGAGCCCAATCTGCCACATAAAGTGGAGAAATATATTTTGCAATAACCATCGAAGACCATGAACCTTGTGAGGCTAACAAACACTAGACAAAATTTGCAGCTAATGTATGAGAGAACGTGAAGATGTTCTTGATGTCCCAACCTCCCTCAGCTTTTGAACGAGAAATCCACCCCCCCCCCACCCCCCCCACCCAACCCAAGGCAAAGTAGAATCCTCTTTTTATCGAACCATAGGAATTTGAATCAAATACACCTAATATTTTCAAGAATAATTTTTGGAATCCAAGCCAAGGATGCCTAGCATACAACATTGGCTTCGAGGACAAATTTTATTAGAACTAGATGCCCTACCCTGGAAAGCCATATACAGCTTCAATTTTTAATATTCTTATCCACTTTTGTAATCATCCATTTCTAGTCCATTATATGGTATGTATTAGGTTTTAAATGAAGGCCCAAATATTTTATGCCTTCATCAATCTGAGAAGAAGTCATCAACGAAAAATTTAAAATATCTTGAAGTTCAACAACCCCTAGGTTTGAGACTAGAAGGGTTCATTTCTGAAAATTTATAATCATTTTGGTGGCTTTCCCAAAAATAGAAGATTACTCTTCAATATTTCCTCATCCTGAGGGGAACCAGTACTGAAAATTAGAATGTCATCAACAAATAGAAGATGTGAGATAGTCAATGACCTTGTCACCATACAACCCTGAAAGTCATCCCTATGATTGCCCTCCTCCAGTAAAAGACTCATACCTTCTACCACTAGCAAGAATAGAAGAGGAGATAGTGGAGAACCCTGACAAAGTTCATGCTCTGCCTGAAAAAAAAAGGATAGGTCTCACCATTTATCAACACAACAAATGAGACAGTTTGAAGAAAAATTATCACTTGCATTACAAAATCAAGAGAGAAACCAAAATGTGTGAGGAGAAACCTGAAGTAGATCCAACTAACATGGTCATAGGCTTTTAATAAATCAATTTTAATCACTACACCTTTGAGATTCATTGTTTTCAAACTGTAAATACCTTCCTACGCAAACCTAATGGCTTCATGCATTTCTCTGCCTTTAAGAAAACTGAATTGTTTCTTTGACATAGAGGCTAAAAGAATAGGCTTAAGCCTTAAGGAAATCACCTTTGAAATAACTTTGTAGATAATGTTACATAGAGATAGGTTGGTATTATTCGAAATATGTGGAGTTGTCCACTTTTGGAATCAAAGAAATTAATGTTGAATTAAAAGTAGGAAGCATCCTACAATTCCTCCTAGTTTCTTCAACCACTGCCAAAAGGTCAGAGCCAAGAATATCAAATAGACCCAAAAAAATTAAAATCCCTATCCATATGAACCAGGACTCTTATCCTTTTGGAAAATGTTTGAACCCTAGGGAGAACCTCTAGCTGAAAGGAGGTCAATGCCTAAGAAATCTATGTAGAAAATTAAAAGGCCTTTGTTTCATCATCTCGTACATGTTTTCCCAGAGATATTCTATAGAAGTATAATGTGTGGGTAGTTGTTGGAGAAAATACAAACGCTTTGAAAATGGCCACGCTATCTGTGAAAATGACTTTTTGAAGTTGCGGTAAGGGTGAAAGAAAGAAAAAGTGGAACATTCAATGTATAAGACTACAAGGACATAATATTTTACACCAAATCTTAGTAGAAACCATGAAAGATTAAAGAAATGGAATGACGAAAATATGGAACACAGTTTAAAGCTACTTATAATAAAGATACACATGTATTTTAAGTTATTTAAAGTAGAAGTAAATTCATTTGATTAAAAAGAACTGACAACTTCTTTACACATTTTGAAAAGAAGAATAACATATAATGACTTACAGTGAGAGAAATAATGCATATCATACTCAACAGATAGTTGGAATCATCTAGAAATTTCTATTACATCTCCAAGAAAGTCTTGTATAGTACATAACAAAATTGTCTCTCTGAGGCCAAAATTTAGAACCCCAAAATTGGTCCCTTCATCTCTTTTTAAAGAAATTGTTACATTGAAAACAATTATAAAACTAATAATTGTCAAACTACTTCAAACTACCTTTAACTATTTTGTCCTTATGAAAACTTAAAGACTAAACTTTTTTTTAACTTTGAAATTACAAAAACAACATATTTTCCAAAATTGAAGATAAGTGAATCATCATTATTCAATAACTTGAGACTCTTATGTAGCCTCGCTTGATGAAGCTCCAGGTTCCACAACTAGGACCTTTGATGGGGAAATTAAATTTTGACATTTCTTCCAAAAATTTAAGTCTAAAGTTGGGATCTGCATCATCCTGGTAAACTTTGCAAGCAATTTTGTGACAGACTTGACTTTGTTGAAGAAATCAGCAGTTCTCGTGGAAACAACAATTAAAATTGAAGAATTTGGCAAAAACAGGGTTTTATAGGAGGGAAAGCAGGAAAAAACAGAGCTATGATGATGACGACAAAGAAGTATGGATGGATGATGTGGCAGACAACATGGCGGATGATTTGGAAAATGGTGGGTGAGGTGGCATGAGGAGGGGTGACGTGGAATGCTGAGAAGGATTCTCGCTCACCTAATCTTGCTCGCTTGCGGCAGAGTCATGGTATGGCGAAAATCGCTACCGCTCCCAAGGGCACACAAGGTGGTAATTTATTTCACAAAGGAGTGTTGTCGGGGTGAATCTTAGCCATGCATCACCCCGGCGAGGAATTTCATAAGTCTTCCCATGGGGGCACTCTCCCGTGTAACGATCGATTCACTTGTGATGTCAGGTTCGCTATGCACAAGGGCCAAATCTTCGCGACGACATTATGCCACAAAAACTGCATGCTTTTTAACCCTTTACTCCGACACCAAGGTTTGCCCACTTGCACATAAATATATTTTATATATTTTCTCTAAAATTTGGGTCTGCTCCACTCTTTACAGCAAAACATTAGATCTTAAAAACATATGCACAAATAGTCCTTTAATTATATTTTTCTCCTTTTTATTTTTATTTTTATTTTTTTTGCATATATGATTTTTACCATTTTATTTTTTAAGAATAAAATAAAACTAGCTACAACACTGGCTCCAGCTGGGGATAGTGTTTTGGAAAAAAACAATAAGAACAACAAATTAGTGCCTTCACCTCAGGCATCGAGTCATATTGTAGTTGTAACAATGCATGACTAAATTTTCAATCACATGTTCTCTACTTTCATTCAATTCCACTAGCTTATTTTTTCTCCTAGTCAATGCATTCGGTTCTTCTATAACATATTGAATCAATACAACTACTGGCTTAGCTAACTGACTAGGAAATTGGGTTGTCATTCCCTATACCATTTCAAAAGGTGACTTCCCAGTGGACCTTTTGGTTGTCCCCCTATTTTCCCATAAAGCAAAATTAAGTTGGGAATCCCAATTCTTTTTGTTTTCTGCAATAGTCTTCTTCAAAATTCTTACCAGAGTTTTATTAGAAGACTTTGCCAACCCATTCCCTTATAGATAATAGGTAGTAGAGTGACTGAGAATTACATTATATTTCTGGAAAAAGTTAATTAATTTTGCAAACTTAAATACCTTAGCATTTTCTCTCACCAAGTTTTTTGGACAACCAAATCTAGCAAATATATTATCTTCCAGAAATTTGATCATCACTGAATTTGTTGCATTCTGGGTTGGAATGGCTTCCACCCAACTTACAAAATAATCAGTGTTTATTAAAATCCACTTGTGCTTTCCACTAGAAGGTGGGTTGACTACCCTATGAAATCCAACCCCCATTGCCTGAAAGGCTCTTCTACAAATACTGGAATTAATGTTATTGCTGCCAACTTCTTATTTTCAGCGAAAGCTAACATAATTTTCAGCATTTGACCAATTTATAGACATCAGAAACAATGTGGGCCAATAAAATCCAACCTTCAAGGTTTTGTGTGTTGTAACTCTCCAACTGTAATGACCCCCACGGGAACAACAATGATATTCATTTATGATTTCAGTCATTTCTTCTTCTGTTAAACATAACAACAAAACATTAACAAGATCCCTCCAGTATAACTGACCATTCACAATTACATACTTTTGGGATTTCATTCATAGAGCTTTGTATTTTGCTTTATCAAGATTTGATAGTCAACTAAGAAATAATAAATAATGGACAATGTTTTTATACCAATCCAAACAAAGATACTTATAAGAAATTTTGTTATCTTATTCATTGGATTTACATTCTTCACCAACAGTATTCAATTCAAGAATCTTAGCCAACATATTTATCCCCATTTCCTAATAATTGGCTTCTGTCAAGATCTTGGCTAATCGATGTTCTTTTATCAGTTTTATTGGCTTGATATCCGTTTCATACTCTTGTATCTTAGCTATCCATTTACCTCTTCTCCCTTCATTGTCCCCCTGCATTAGTACATCTTTGAAATTTAAATTAGGTATATATGCAGTGATATTGGATTGTAAAATATATGTCCTAAACACCTTCAAAGCTTTAACAAGGGCATAATTTTGTTTCTCTAAAATGTTGTATTTTAGCTCTGCATCCCTCAGTACATGATTGAAGAATGCCACAGGTTGCTACTTATTATCTTCATTCTTTTACAAAAGCATTGTTGCAATTGTAGTAGGGGAAGAAAAAAAAATATTGAAAAGGCTTTTGATAGTTAGGGCTTACCAAAACAGGAGCTTCTCCAAAAGCCTTCTTGATCCTTAAAAAATATTCTCTAGCTGCTGGAGTCTGTAAACGCCTCCTCCCATATCTACCCACTTTAACCGGCCTGCCCGGGGTAAACATGAGTTGAGGGCTACTATGACATGACTCAACCTCCTAGATAATCTAAGGAAATGGAGTTGACAAAACAAGACCTTATTGATTCCCTCAGGTGCTACAAGACCCCCAAGAGATAGACCACCCTTCTAAGTGCCAAAACCTTGATTTAACTTGCTTTTCCACTGATATGAACTCCCAATTGCATGCACAAGCATGCATACATGTGACTAAAAGCCTCCAGTTGCATGCATAACCACTGCAAGGGTGTAAAAGTAGTTTTTTTCAGCCATTTTTTTGCTTGAGAACGCAAAATTTGTGCCACCTTTTCAAGGCTAGGCTCCAGGTTATTTCCCAAAACATGACAAAAATTTCTAGAATGATAAATGAAACAAGGAAAAATCCTCTAACAAAAAAATTAATCAAGGAATAAGGCCTAGCCATGACAATCATTTCGTCAAACGCATAGTAAACATGAAATCTACAGTTCATGAATGCATATATGAACATAGGAATCTGAAACTTATTTGAGGTTTAACAAGAAGGACTAATGCCCTCTCACAATTTTTTGTCATAACACGAATTAGGCCATGCATTCATTATTCATTCATTTACTAATCAAAACCTGATGATATCCATGACTAAGATCTATCATAAAACCATACTTATAACCGAATAATTAACAATGATAGAATAGGAATTAAAGCCACATAATAACAAGTATAATTACTCGTCAATGACAAGAGAAACTTAGCTCTTATTAACCATAAGAAAAATCCAACCAAGTCTGGGAATTCCACGTACCACCTGACCATAGATTGGGTTGAACCAAATATTTATTTCATCCAATCACCCCTGTGCCATATTCCAAGCATGAATGTGGGATCTCATGGGATAAACCAATCCATAAAAAACCAAAGGAATCCATAGGTTAAACCACGTCAACCCTCACCGTATCGTGATCTCACATAAACTGGTTCTGAGATCACAAAACCAAACCGATCTTGGATGCCTCAGATTTCCTTCACCATCCCTTGAGGAATTTTCATGTCTCCACCCACTTGTTGACGGCTTCCCGGAGAAAACCATCTCCACCCCCAACCCTTGGGATTTTCTTGATACCACCTCACCCGGATCCAAAACCTTCCGAAAATCTGAAGATCACCTGAGAATGAATCTTATCACACCATTTTTATCTGGAAATGGCAAGGCAAGGCTGAAATCCATTGTCAAAACCCGGAAAAATGCATGTCAATGACAACAAAAGAACCAAATATCCACATGCACATACCATGCATGCCAAAACCAGCTAGGAAATCATACATGAAACCCGTTACCTACAAGTATTCCTGTTGGATCCTCTTGATCCAACATTTCCTTGCTTGATCCTTGATTTCCTTGTCCTTCCTTTTCTTTCCTTTCATTTCCTTTCCTTTGTTTTCTTGCTTGCTTGCTTTCTCCTCTTGGTGCTCTTATCATCTCTAAAACCAATTGCAAAACTGAACTGACAAAAAGCCTTGAATTGATGCTCTAATGTATTTTTATTATTGATGCCTCTAATTTCCTCATTTTTCCTCTATTTTCCTTCAATTTCATCCTCACATGCAACCTGTGACCTTTCACCTTCCTTTTCTCCTAATTTTTTTTATTTTCATAAATAAAATGCCAAAAATACCTTTTTTCCTTTTCAATTCCTTTGCTATTTCCTTTGCTAATTTCCCTCAACCATAATAAACCAAATGAAAACCCACAGTAGGATGTTTTTCCCAACATTTAGCTTGGAATGCGTGTCTCATGAACTTGGTCTTATTTTGCGTTTATTAACTTTATTACATGAATTTTTAACCTGGGGTTGTTACAGACCCCTCCCCCTTGGGGGAGCACTGTCCTCGGTGTTCTATGACACCTACAACTAGGAAAACTGCTGAAAAGAATTATGGACATTTGCTTCAAACAACAAATAATCATACTATCTATGGAGCTTTATAAATCCAGATCAATACAATATTTACAATAGTATACACATATACAAATATGCATATTTTCTCAAATAGTAAATAAAAGGATACGGTTCCTGTATATGCAATAAGGGAATCCAGAGGCTCACACCTACACCCTCAAAAGTAGTACCAGGATTCACCTCCTTCCCAGGAAGTCCAAAATCCACTGCCAAATTCAAATCTACATCCAATTTTTAGTGCCACAATTTGTGCACTACCTGTTCTCTCAGTGAACAATTAGCGACTCATTGTTCCAAGGCACACTTCGAATGTGTATCTGATTCCATCTAGAAATTCTAATGACCAAAACAAATGCATCCCTCAATCTTCCCTTCTTTGTTGCACATTCCCTCGGGAAATCCTGTCACCCCCTTCCATGTAGTCACTCACCTTCCAAGTTCCCCAACATCCCCTTTCCCTAGCGATGCATCCCTTTCCAAGGTTTCCTCGCATCAAAAGATACAAAAACCAAGGCATATCCACGCTTTAAAAAACCATCGTAACAATCATAGCATGCTCATGGAAATCAATGGACACTATTGGGTAGAAATGTCCCACATTGGCCCTACTCCTGAAGTGATTTACCAACATATTGATGCCTCTGCCATTTCCTTTTGTTGTTACTAATTCTTGCAGTCAGTTTCAACCACCCCAAACTAGACATTTTCATTCTTTCCTATACCAAGCACATAATTTCCATTAGACTCAAAAGGAATTGAAATAAACTCAAATCATACCTCATTGGTAGCTCATCGATAAGGTATACCTGCAATTTCGCTTACTTCCTATCACAACAAGTCAAACTAGCTCTTTAATCAAATCATCGTGTATAAACATATCACATCTGGTTATCTCAAAATGCAACCATCATAAATCAAAATCATATATCACATGTAACCATCATAAACCAAAATCATAGATCACATGCATAATTTAAACTAAAGTAAAATATTGATACTTATCTTTTCATGATTCTTTGCTTTTGCCTTTGTTCTTTATCCTTTTCGTACACACACTAAATCGGTTTCCAAACCCAAAAAGCACCCAATGCCTTCTCTTCTCTTTTAGAAACAAGAGAATCAAAGACTAAACCGACTCAATCCTCAATATCAATAGCAAGGGCATCCAACTACCAAAACGCTTCAACCCTCAATAGCAACAAGGGTATCCCAAGACTAAATCATCTCAACCCTAAATATAAACAATAAGGGCCTCCAGAGACTAAAGCACCTCAACCCTCAATATAAAAACAAGGGCCCATATATTCCCATACATGCTTATCCCATCACACTGTGCAACATATACACATACACAGTATACAATGCAATACATACACCTACACCCAATGTACAACACAACACATACACCTACACCTGGTGTACAACACCACACATACACCTACACCCGATGTGCAAAACAACACATACGCCTACACCCGGTGTACAATACAACACATACATGTACACCCAATGTACAATACAACACATACACCTGAACCTGATGTACAACACCACACATACACCTACATCCGGTGTGCAACACAATATATATATACATACACACCATACAATACCATGAATATGCATGTCACTATACAATGAATACATAATACTCGTAACACAGTACCACATGTACATAATTTCATGCACAACGTGCACACAACACCACATGTACATAGCACCACCTACGCAACATGTACACAACACCACCTGTACGACATGTATACAACACAACATGTACACAACACCACCTACACAATGTGTACATAGCACCACATGCACACAAAACCATGTGTACCACATGTACACAACACCACATGTACAACATGCACGCTGCATGATATGTACACAACGCCGCATATACAACATGTACATAACACCATATGTACACAGTATCACATATACAACATGCACATAACACCATATATATAACATGTACCACATATACAACATGTACAACATATACACAACAATAGTAATGCACATCCAAAGACCACACTATCTCTACTATGCAACCTTACTTCTAGTGTCTTTCCAATATTCATGCTTGTCCCAACATGTCGTAGATCACATTGCTCTCATTCCACTGATGTATCCCTCAACATTACCTGTCATAGAATAAACATAGGCATAGTATAAACACACGATATAAATTCATACCCACCTGATACTAACCTCATAAATTTGTCAGGCTACTCTTCCCACTTGATTCCTCATAAACCAGGAACCTCTTCATGCCATTCACCTACATAAACAATCATTATTCCAAAAGAATGATTCCTGGTGACCCTACCATACAACAACATACATACATACATATATACATATATAATCATCAGCATAAAACAATCATGATTCATGACGACCCTATCGGAAAATGGCATACATACATATATACACATTAGCATAAAACAGTCATGGTATTTGACGACCCTATCAAACAACAAGATACACACATACACGTTACATATAATAATCAACATAAAACATTCATGATCCCCAAAGACCCTGTCAAACAACAACATAAGTGCATACATATATACATATATAGACATTATCATAATCATAATCACAACATAATTACCAGATATCGTAATGTCAAGGTTAAGAGAACTCCCTTTATACATGCACAACATTGACAACATCAAGAACAACATTTTCCAATGTAGCCAAGGCATCTAATGCCTCAAAATCCATTTACTTTACCTTTCTGCTACCTTTCTCATGACTTTCCTGCCACGATCTACTTACCCAATGGACCCAACCAATCCAACTAGATGTCATACTCTTGCCTCCAATTTCCCTTTACTTATGCACCACTCTTCATCAAGCCTTGCATTACATGTTGGGTTTCATTAAGCTCTCCCCAAGCTCCATTAACTTTTCTATTTCCCCAACCAATTCCTAATATCCTCAAAATATAAAAGAAAAGAACAAGAAACAAACCAAAAGAAAACCATGAAAACAAATAACAATACGACACCACAAACAAAGTGGCATGTCCATGCACTAGACACAAGCAAAGTTCAAATCATATGCAAACAAATCACAAAGCACTGAAAGCACAATAATCTCAACAGACACCACGACTCAATCTCCATGGGTTCACAATGCTTCCAAGGGAAATCTCAACTTCGACCTAATTCAAGATATCAAGGCAGTCTCTTTTGCCATGCAATCCCATGCATCATACTGCCATAGACACACAACTGTCATTGCATAAATAAACATAAAAATATATCAGTTACCTTACTTGGTTGTGCCAAGCATATTGCTTTGTAATTGAACACATCCATGCCATTCCTCAAGGGACTCCAATTCCCTTGACAGGTCTAGCTATAACAGAAACCAAATGCTATACCTGTCAAATACATATTCATGAATATAGAATATATCGACGTAATGTCAAACAAAATCAAGGTTAAGAAGACTTCATGTATTCATGCAAAGCAATCATTCATTTGGATTTGTGGTTTCCAAACATATCCAAAGGAATTTTTAGCCAATTCATTTATTTTAGCTTTTACCTTGTTGCTATTGAGTCTTATTACATACTATTACATCACCGAGTTGTTAGTTATATAAACAAATCAACTGTTACCTAGTCATGTTAATACCAAGCACATTACCCTACAACTGTTCACACATTTCAATCACACGTTCCAAATATCAAGACATCATATATATTAATTTGAAAATGACCTTTACCAAGACTAACAACCATGTCATAATCAAGTCACAGTCTTAAGTCATGACACTACAACTAGCACCCACTTGCACTCAAGTACATATCAAATATTTCAACACATAATGTGTTAGTACAACCATCTTAAAACAAGATCATTACTTCATGCAATCTTATAGACACATACTCATATCATGCAATTATTCAAACATTCAACCAATCTATAAACATACCATGTTAGATAAACCAATTAATGACATAATCAAACTCATACATAAATGTATCTCAGGGGAGGCTATGATATCTGCACAAGTTAGTCCAAATTAGTATGACACAATATCACAAATATATTGACTCATACTTGAATGTCATAACCATAACCATTTGCACAGGCCAATCCAGATTAACATGATACATAATAACATTCAGATCTTAGATGCAAGGACCATAATCATCATGTGTATGACCGTAATGCATATAACAACAAGTTATCTACCATTCGTGACCAACCGACGAATGTACATATGATCGCACTGAACAACTAGCATCTATCATGCATGTATCCATAATAGCAATAGGATGACAAGCATGTACATAACCATAATGGTTATAACAACTATTAACCAACATACTTGCATTCTCAATATACAAACTTGTATGAAGATCTACTATTTACTCTGAATTCTAGTGTTGCAACCTCACTCTGATGATCTGCATCTCCTGCTCTATCTCAACCAACATATCAACATCATACACGATAACATAAACTATGACATCTGCTATATACATGATAACCATAGCCACTATCACATGTGCACATGACTGACATGCATGCATAAAAATCACATCCTGCCCATACAGTCCAAGTATTGAACCATGCTCTGATACCACCTTGTGGTATCATATATCACCTGAAGAGAACAAAAAATAGACACCACCCAAAGAGAACGAAACCCGCTCTCATACCACCCTGTAAACGCCTCCTCCCATATCTACCCACTTTAACCGCCCTGCCCTAGGTAAACATGAGATGAGGGCTACTCTGATATGACTCAACCTCATAGATAACCTTAAGGAAATGGAGTTGAAAAAAAAAGACCTTCTTGACTTCCCTCAGGTGCTACAGGAACCCCAAGAGATAGACCACCCTTCCAAGTGCCCAAACCCTAAGTTAACTTGCTTTTACATTGATCTAAACTCCTAGTCACATGCACAAGCCTGCATACATGTGACTGAAAGCTTCCAGTCGCATGCATAACCACTCCAAGGGTGCAACTTTGGTATTTTTCAACTAGTTCTGTGTCTGAGACCGCGAAATATGTGTCACCTTTTCAGGGCTAGACTCCAGATTACTGCCCAGAACTTGAAAAAACTTTCTAGAATGATAAATTTCACAAGGAAAAAGCTTCTAACACAAACTTAATCAAGGACTTGACCTAACAATGCCTACCCATGAGAGTCATTCCGTCAAACACATAGTAAACACGAAATCTACAAGTCATGAATGCATATCTGAACATAGGAATTTGAAAGTTATTTGAGTTTTAACAAGAAGGACTAATGCCCTCTCAAAATAGCTTTCATAACACCAATTATGCCATGCATTCATTATTCATTCATTTACTAATCAAAACCTGATGAGAGCCATGACTAAGATTTTTCATCAAACCATGTTCATAACCAAATAATTAACAATGATAGAACAAGTATTAAAGCCACATAATAACTAGTATAATTACTCATCAATGCCAAGAGAAACTTAGCTCTTATTAACCATAAGCAAAATTCAACCAATTCAATGACTTCCATGTACCACCCAACCATAGATTGGGCTCCACCAATATTTTATTTCATCCAATCACCCATGTACCATATTCCAAGCATGAATGCGGGATCTCATGGGATAAATAGATCCATAAACAACCAAGGGAATCCATAGGTTAAACCACCTCCACCCTCACCGTATTGTGATATCACCTAAGCCGGTTCCAATATCACAAAACCAAACCAAGATTGAATGCCTCAGAATTCATTTACCATCCCTTGAGGGATTTTCTTGCCTCCACCAACCTGTTGAGGATTTTCTGGAGAAAACCATCTCCACCCCCAACCCTTGGGATTTTCCTGAGACCACCTCACCCAAATCTAAAACCTTTATGCAATCTAAAGCTCAACTGAGAATGAATCCCATCGCACCATGGATATTCGTAAATGGAAAGGCAAGGCTAAAATACACTGCCGAAACTCGACAAAACTCATGCCAATGAAAACAAAAATAACCAAATATCCATATGCACATACCATGCATGCCAAAACCAGCTAGGAAATCATATATGCAACCTATTACTTGCAAGTATTCCTACTAAAGCCACTTGATCCAACCTGTCCTTTCTTGATCATTGATTTCCTTTCCTTTCCTTTGCTTGATTGCTTGATTTCTTCTCTTGGTGCTCTTCTCCTCTCTAAAACCAATTCCAAAATTGAACTAACAAAAATCCCTAAATTGATGCTATGATGTATTTTTATTATTGATGCCTCTAATTTCTTCATTTTCCTCCTCACATGCAACCTATGACCTTTAACCTACCTTTTCTCCTAATTGCCTTTATTTTCATAAATAAAATGCCAAAAATACATGTTTTCCTTTTCAATGCCTTTGCCAATTCCCCTCAGCCATAATACACGAAATGAACACCCACACTAGGATGTTTTTCCCAATATTCATCTTGGAATACGTGTCCCAGACCTTGGTCTTATTTTTCCTTTATTAACTTTATTACATGAACTTTTAACCCGGGGTTGTTAGAGAGTCCACCTTAATTCTACATCTTTCTTCAACATATTAGTAATTTCCTTTACAATATCTGCATAGTTTGGAATAAATCCCCTAAGAAAATTTATTTTACCCAGGAAAATATGTATCTCCTTATTTTTCAGTAGAGGAATATTATTGATTGCTTCCACATGTTTTGGATCAATTTTAACTCCTTTTGATACAATATGGCCCAATAACTTTCCTCCTCTAAGAGAAAAATGTGACTTTTTAAGATTGAGAGATATCCCATATTTCCTACATTTCTCAAATTCTCCTACAAGTATTCCAAATGTTCATCATCCAATTTATAAAAAATTGTAATGTCATCCAGATATATAACTACAATTTTATATTTTTCTTCAACAAATGTTATGTCAATATCCCTCTAGAAGGTAGCTCAAACATTCATCAAGATTCAAACCAAAAGGCATATTGGCATACATAAAAGTGCCCCATGATGTTCTGAAGGTTGTCTTATTTTGATCATCTCGATGGAATGCTATTTGGTTATATCCAGAAAACCCATCAATCATTAATAACCTTGAAGAGCCTATAACTTTTTTCAGAATCTGATCCATTTTGGGAAGAGGGAAATTGAATTTTAATGATGCTCTGTTAAGATTTTGGAAGTCTACACATAGTCTAATCTCCCCATTCTTCTTCCTTACCGACACTAAATTTTCTACCCAATCCAAATATCTTAATGGCACAATTATTTTAGCCTAAAGAAAATTCTTCACTTGTTTTTCAATTGAAGGAAGCAACAAAGGGTTAATCTGTCTATTTTTTTGCTTGTATGGCTTGACCCCTGAATTTAGTGGAATCTTATGTTGTATAATATCTTTATTATGTCTTTAGATCTTCATAATACCAACCAAAGATATCAGAATATTGCTTAACAAAATCAACATACCTATGTTTGTAGTCTTTTGAAATACCCTTCGCCAATTTTATAAGCTTAGGCTTTTGTTTAGTCCCAATATTACAATGATCCACATCATCTTCCCAATTTTTTGTAGTAACATTGACACAAACATCATTTGCATCAAACAGTCTCTCCAAAGGAACAAAACCTTTAGGAATCAAATTTCCTTTGAGTTGTACAATGTTATGGTCTACAATACAATTCATCCAAGGTGAATCCTCTTCAACTTCTTCTTCTTCTTCTTTGTCAACATTCTTAGTTTCTTCTTCTTGATAGATTTTTCAATTGGAAAACTCCCCAACTACCTCCAAAAATATTTTAATTTTTTCTTCATCTTCAAATACCTGTCAGTACCTTACATTGTCATGTATAAAAGGTTTGCTTATAATTTCCACTTCATACCTCAATTTAGGATTTTGTGGAGGTTTAAAGGTATTGGCTGCCACTGCAAGTGAATTAGCCAACCTGTTGTTTTCCCTTGGAAAAAACTGAATATTAAATGTTGAAAAGAAATTTTCCACTAAGTCCCACACTTCGTTCTGGTAAGCTATGAGCCTTGGGTGCCTTGTTTTACATTGACCCCTTATCAGATTCACCATCAACTCTGAGTCTCCAAACACTTAAAGACAATCAATCTTCATATTTTTTGTGGAACCAAATTCTAACTTGTAGGAAAGATGGATCATTTCACTCTTTAGGGAAAGAAATAAAACCCCTGCACCATTTCTCTCCTTGGAATATGCACCATCAAAATATAACTTCCAAACACAATTTTGTACTGCTTCTTGTTTTTTAATTGTTTGAGGAACTTGCACCTAAGTTTCCTCAGCAATTTCATCATTCATTTCCAACATAAAACATGCAAAATCTTTATTTTGGCTATAAATTGGGGAATTAGTTGAACCTCCCTCTTTTTTTATTGTCTTAACAAATCGAGACTCCCGATATATCCTCCTTTCTTCTCCACAAAATATTGGGATTATTGCATAAGTTAAATCCAACTTCAGAACACCTCCCAGCTTCAAAGCCGAAGATTTGGAAAGCAACATTCCAAATATTATTGGGATGTCTACAACTACTACATCCATCACAATGCTCCTGATTGGAATCTGCGCTAAGGAAACAACCAGATACTTTATCATGCCAACACACTTTACTCTATTTTAGTCAAAGGAATCCAAATGTTTATATGGTTTAGTGATCTATAAATTCGGTTGCTTAATAATAGAAAGAGACATCAAATTATGAGAGGCCCCTGAGTCAAGCATGAAATTGTGCAACATGAAATCATGAATTAAAAGAGTAATATAAAAGGGAGGTGTGGTCAAGTCTTGTTCCTCCACATGAGGACCAAACATCACCGCTGCACTTTCTTCTCGTGGATTTACTATATCTACAATAACAGATACTTGAGATAAATTGATGAAATTTGTAATCTACTTTTTATAAGCACACTGCTTTTCTAGCTCGGGCAATGGATTAAAATCTTCACTTTCTTCAATTATTTCTCAAAATTGAAAGAGTGCACATTTTTCTTAGCCTTTGCTTGCTCTTCCTCCACTGTTTTATCTTTTTGAACTTTCTACTGACCTGGAACAGGCTGATTTGTTTGTTTCTCCTTATTTTCTTTGACCTATTGACCTTTGGAGAGCTCTCCTTATTGGACTAATATAGTCTGAATTATATGCTTTCCCTTATCATCAGCTTTCTGGACAGGTTGCTTGGACGACTCCTCATTCTGGTCCTGAGTTCTGGGTCTCTTCATCGATCTCATATCATACTTCTTATGCAATTCGTCCTACATCATATCTGCAAGCTTTCTACAGTAATTGTCAATTTCTTCATCGTCCAAAGCAACCTAAGGATCCAAATCAATATTATCCTCACATGACTCTTCACCTTATTCTTCTTCTGATAAGGTGGAATATTGATTTTCTTGAAACTTTAGAGTTTCTTCCAGTATTTCCTCTCATTCATATTCAAGGTATAATGGAGGTTGCACTTGATCTTGATCCTTCTTATCCCTCTGCATAATTTGTAGAGGAGGTCTCCTGAACTGGGGATTAAAATTAATGTTTTGTGCCTCTTGAATCTGCCTAAGTGGACTCTTATTCTCCGGCTCCATTTTTACCAATTTGTTAGACAAATTTCTGATGACCTTAGTCATCTCGTCCAATTTATGTTCTTGTGAATCTTTCCATTGACTTGAAGGTATAGCTTCTTCTTTTCCCTTTTTATAACCTGTATGGTTAGTTTTTGGTTTTAGTTTTCCAGCAACAGATGAATTTGCCTCAATATCCAAGGCATTTGTTTGAATATGATCAAGAGTAGGGGATCTCCTTTCCCTTAAGGTGAATCTAAAATTCGATTCAAAATCTCATGGAAAAACCACCTTTGCACCTGCAGGAGGAGGTTTAATTTTTGTTGGAAGATTGTTTTAGAGCTTATTAACTATTTCAATGAACTCAACAACTTCTTCATTAGGCTTCCTTTTAATAACATTAAACTTTGTCAGGAAATATCCACGATCTTTTCCTCCCCTCATATTTGTATGAAAACATTCTCCAACTCTTCCTAGGTATTAATTGAATTTTTTGGGAGGGTTTTGAACCATTTTCTAGCCTATCCATCCAGAGACTATACTAACAACCGCATCACCACATCCAAATATTCAACATTTAAGTTCTATGAAAAGGCACATAAAGTAGCCACATGTTGCTTCGTTGTAAGTTCATCCTCTCCTATAAATCTTGGCATTAACTTGAGATAATTTAGAGGAGCATATCTATTTAACAAAAATCTTGGAATCGCCATGTTTTGATTTGGGGGATGAGGAAGGTTTCTTGTTTGAGATGCAGAGGAGGCTGAAGGAATTACAGAAATTGGAATAGGCTGAGTAATTAGAGTAATAATCTAATATGAAGTGGAAAAATCAACATTCTGTATATCTTAAACTTCTGACACAACTGGGAAATAAAAAGAAACAAATTCAAAGGATCTTTCTTCAAGAGTAGGTTCTAGAAAATAAAGTGAGGAGGAGGAAAGTTCCCTTTCAAAAATCCAAGTTTCTTGAAATTTCTTCAAGGTATCTTTCTTCGATATTATGGGGAAAAGAACTAGAACCATTGGTAGATAAAGTAGGACTTCGGGCTTAGGAGACCTTTTTTCTCTCTAACCCTTATGGAAACAATTTTTTCAGGATCAGATAAGGCTAGGGTTTTTTGCTGGGAAGTATTTCACCATGTGTGTGGTCTTCTTGGAGCCATGATTGCTATTTTAATTCCCACACTTGGTGAGAAAATTCATCCAACACACTTTCTTTGATCACCAGGCAAATAAATGGTTTCAAGAAAAACCTAGGGAAAAATAACTTCGTTCTCCATTCCCCATAAATAGTGCGCCAAAAAATGTTGTAACCATAGGACAACCTTTGGCTGAAAGGATGATAATTCCTAGGACATCTATGCAGAAAAGTAATAAGTCCTTATTTCATCATCTCATACATGGTTTCCCAAACATATTCTATAGAATTGTAATGTGTGCGTAGCTCTTGGAGAAAATACAAGTGCTCCCAAGATGACCACGCTATCTGTGAAAATGAATTTTTGAAGTTGCAGTAAGGGTGAAAGAAAGAAAACGTGGAAGATTCAATGTATAAGGTTGTAGGGACAAAATATTTTGCACCAAATCTTAGTAGAAACCATGAAAGATTAAAGAAATGGAACGAAGAAAATGTGGAGCCCGGTTTAAGGTTACTTTAATAAATATATACAGTTATTTTAAGCTATTTAAAGCAGCAGAAAATTTATTTGGTTAAAAAGAACCGACAACTTCTTTACACATTTTCAAAAGAAGAATAACATATAATGACTTACATTGAAAGAAAGAACACATAACATACTCAACATATAGTTGGAATCATCCAAAATTTTCTATTACACAACAAAAATTGTCTCTATGAGGCTAAAATTTGGAACCCCAAAATTGGTCCCTTCATCTCCTTTTAAAGAAATTATTACATTGAAAACAATTATAAAATTGATAACTGCCAAACTACTTCAAACTACCTTTAACTATTCAGTCCTTGTGAAAACTTAAATACTAAACTATTTTTAACTTTGAAATTACAAAAATGGCATATTTTTCAAAATTGAAGATAAGTGAATCATCATTATTCAATAACTTGAGACTCTTTTGCAGACTCGCTTGATGAAGCTCCAGGTTCCACAACTCAAACCTTTGATGGGGAAATTAAATTTTGACATTTCTTCCACAAATTTAAGTCTGGAATTGGGCTCTCCATCATCCTAGTGAACTTTGCAAGCAATTTGGTGACATAGTTGATGTTGTTGAAGACAAGAGTATTTCTTATGGAAACAACAGTTAAAATGAAAGAATTTGGAAAAAACGGGATTTTATAGGCGGGAGAGCGGGAAAAATAGAGTTATGATGATGATGACAAAGGAGTACAGATGGATGACATGGTGGACAACATGGAAGATGATGTGGAAAAGGGTGGGTGAGGTGGCGTGAGGAGGGGTGATGTGGAACGCTGAGAAGGATTCTCTCTCACCTGATCCCCCTCTTTTGTCGCAGAGTCGTGGTATGGCAGAAATCACTACCGCTCCTTAGGGCACCCAAGGCAGTAATTTTCTTCACGAAGGAATGTTTTTCGGTCATTCTTAGTCGTGGATCACCCTGACAATGGATTTCATGAGTCTTCCCAGGGGGCACTCTCCCACGTAATGGTCAGTTCGCTTATGATGTCGAGCTCACAGTGCGCGAGGCCCAGATCTTCACGATGACATCGTGCCACCAAAATCACATGCTCTTTAACCCTTTACTCCGACACCAAGGCTGGCCTACTTGCACATAAATATATTTTATATATCTTCTCCAAACTTTGGGTTTGTGCCACTCTTTATAACAAAACATTATATCTTAAAAACATATGCACAAAGAGCCCTTTAACTATATTTTCCTCCTTTTTCTTCTTTCTTCTTCTTTTTGTTTTCATTTCATATATATTTTTTTATTTTTGCATATATGATTTTGACCAATTATTTATTTATTTATTTATTTATTTTAATTTTTATATTATTTGTTTATTTTATTTATTATTATTATTATTTTTTCTCATAATAGAAGAAAAATGACTACAACAAAAAATATGAAGGACTTTTTTCAGTTCATCTCCAATAACTTTGGGCATTAAGGAACAATTTCCATCATCATTTATGAAAACGGGAAAAGGAAGGGTAGTCTAAATAATTCAGCTATGGTAGCTTCATCCCGAGATTTAAAAATATGTTCAAAGTGATGTTTCCCCATGTCAGCTAAGGAGGGAAAGTGTAAGCCACCCTACCATCTTGATCTCTTAGGGATGAAATAGTATTTCCCATTTTACACCCTTTAGTGAAAGCCTGGAAATTTTTTGTATTATTACCCCCATTCTCAAGCCAAATGGCTCTACTTTTCAACCTTCATTCAACTTCTCAACTTTCTAATATTTTTGTTTTCAGGACTCAAGACAAAAGAGACAATATTTCAAGCCAGATTATCCAGATACGTCCTCATCCTGATCAGCAAAAACCTGAAGTTGATGTTCAATCTCTCTGAGTTCCACAAATTCAACCTGCTTTTTAGCCAAGGCCCATTCTTTAGTTTTCTGTGTGATACATTTTAGGTTGTTTGCAAAATGTTTCCCTGCTAAGGCACCCGACAATGCATCAAAAGAGGTCCAGTTCTTCTTAACCATATCCAAAAAAGATTCATCTTTGAGCCAATGCGAGTTCATTTTAAATGGAGTAATAGGTTTTTGAGAGGCTTCTTTAATTTGAAAGAAGCGAGGGGAAGTGATCCAAAAACCCACCAATACTGACCCATTGTTTGATAAAGACAAATTCATCCACAAAGATTTTAGTCACCAAGAAATTGTAAAGTCATTTGGCAACTTGGTTCGACCCTAATCTCTTATTTCACCAAGTATACTTTAGTTTGATAGGATCCATATCAATGAGAGACCGATTAGTGAGTCAATCGATAAAGTAATTAGACAAGGATCTGCCAAGACCCGATCGCCCCATGATTCAGAAGAACCAAAAGAAAAATTTAAGTCTCCTCCAATGATTAAGGAGGGGATTTGAACAAATGATTTTTTGAAGAAGGATTCCCAATAATCCTTCATGTTTTTATTGGACCCATAAACATTTAGTAGAGAGAAAGAGCTTCCCATTTCCTTGGAGAAAATTTCAACGCATAAACCTGATACAATGCTAGACCACCCGAACGACCAAAAGTGTCCAAACATAGAAAACCCCAACCACCCAGAAGAATTTCTAGGCATCGAGTGATTGAATCACTAGATCTAAGGTTTTCTTGGAGAAAAACAATATCAGGAAGATAAGATTCGATAATATGTTTGAAAGCAAGTCTTTTGAGAAGACTTACAAGGCCCTGCTAATTAAAAGAAAGGATTTTCATCTAAGCACATATAGAGGGGAAACTATTGCTCTAAGGGCCCTTTGAATGAATTTTTTTCTCCCATTGGCCATATCAACCTTGGAATTCTCCATGGATTTTTTTAGGTTTGATTTTCTCTCCCTCCCATAGTGATCTGAACAGTAAATTTGAAGCTAACACAGACCTGCTATGGGAGGATATCGAAAAAGGCCTTTACAATGAGGATGGATATTATATGAGGATGAACCGCCTTCGGAAGAGCGGGAGGGGGAGTTTGATGGAGTAATGACTAGAGAAGAGAAGTCACCCATTATGCGAGAATATGAACAATAAAATTGGGGAGGGAAACAAAGAAGACTCGAAGAAGAGGAGAAAGGAGTAGAAAGTGAACATGTGATGGGGGAAACAAGAGAAGAAGTAGAACAATCCATGCTTTGATTTAACATATGTGATGTGTAAGTGTAAATATGGATAGTACCTAGAACATGAGGCTCAGGGGGGACCTATAATCTACCGTCCACCATCATAGGATCCAATGGGGGCACGACTGCAGTAGATATGAGCTCTTTCGATCACGTGGGAAGTCCACCTGTCTCCCCACATGACAAAGGCATTTTATTGTATGGAAATAAGTCCTCCCAAATAAAATTTTCATCTCCCTCCTTCATCGAAGGAATAACAGAGTAATTTTTAACTAAATTACCATATCGATGACATTGGCAACACTGAAATGGGACACCTTATAATCCAAATCCTATATAAAACCCTACTCTCCACCGAGATCCATATCCTTCAGAAGGATATTCTTGAAATTGACCTTTATAAGAATTCTAGCAGTAACCATTAACCCAGAGGTGAGATATGAAGAATCATGTGCAAGGTACATACCAATATAATTCCCAATATCCTGAAATATTTCATTCACCTAGAAAGATAGTGGCAACCCTAGAAAACAATCACAAATAGGAACGAAGTCCAAGCGCTCCTCATGAGCATCAAACAATGGTGACCAAAATTTGAACAATATAGGGGAAGATTCAATATGCCAAACATGCTTTTCAACTATTTAAGCATCCTCCACATCCTCAAAATTTGAGATGAATCCACCCTTTAGCCAGGTTGTCAACTCCCGAAGGAAACTTCACAAGGGGAGCGATGTCCTTGTTGACCCAATCCCTGAGGGATTGAAAGGGAAAAGAACATCCCTGAACACGACCTACCAATAATTTTTTAGCCAGAGTCGAGACCATGTCCATCTTGATATCACCTCCCAAGACCATAGAAGCTTTGAACACTTAGAATTCTTAATGTAGTGGGGCTTCTTGACTGAAATGACCCTAATATAGATTGAATTTTTACTTAATATAACCTTCGAGGACCGTGAAGGAAAACCATGAGAGGGAACCTGCCTAGCCATAGGATCAATGTTATGGACTGCAGCTAGAATACTCGAACCAAACCTTAGAGGGTTCTGGGAGTGAAATGAATTTACATCTAGAAGGGGGGCCAAAATATGATTATCACCCACATGAAAAAACCAATTTGATAATCTCATCACATTCGGAAAAACAAAATCATTCGACTCATTGGGCTAATTGGATGGGAGTTAATGAGAAGAAAATCTGAGAGAAAAATTAGTCGAGAAGGACGTCCCCCAAAACCGGACCTAAGGAACTGAGGCTTCAATCCTTCGATAACTGTCATGCGTCCTCCCCGAAGCTGGAAGGGACTCGTGTGTTAAATCCATCATTTTCGCCATGGGGTACTGCCTTATCTAAGAAATATGTTATGCCCGGGATGAGATAACTACAGACACCTCTAGGGAAAAACTAAGAAACCACTTAAATGGAAGCTTTATTTAATCCATCGACGTAGTCCACATAGATATGCGAACACAGGGAATGTGAGGGTTCATAATCTATGAGGTCCAACTCTATACATCGCCAACGACATATATGAAACAAGTTATCGTGTATAGCCAAGAGTATCCGGTGCGAAAAGGATAGATAACCTCTAACTGTCCAAACAATATAAAATGGGAAAATCCACTTGTAGATATTTAAAAAAAAAAAGAAAAAAAAAAGCCATATCCAATAGGAGAATAATCACGCACTGGAAAATATTACAATAACCCCGACCATGGAGAAAAAATGACAAAAAATAACAAACCATGATCCCCCGTCACCATGTTTATGGTTTTCAGAGCTCCCTCCCTAATTTTACTCAACACAATATAATCTTCAAGTAAATGGATCATTATTCTTGCAAGTGCATATATCATTCTTACATATAACATTGGGGCTAGCCCTACATTAGGCTTAGCCTAGTGAGGAAAGGAAAAAAGAAAAGTAAATATCTAATTAAACAAACAATGATAATAAGGTTTAAAGGTTCATCTTTCTCAATTCTATTTGTGGGTCTTTTAAAACTAAATATTCTTACGAAAAAAAACAAAAACTATGGAAATATGTATTTTTAAAGAATATAAATAATTGAAAAAAGATACTTATATTTGAAAATGTGAATTTTCTTATATTTAAATATTCAAAATTAACCTTTCAAATAAATTTAAAATAAATTTATTATTATTATTATTTTAACATAAATAAGTGTATTTGTACACTATTTAACATACAAATATGTAGAAATTATACAAACAATATGTCTACCAATGGATTAGAGAGTTAAAGTGAAAATAGTTAAATAATAATAATAATAATAAAGTAATAGGTAGCAATACATGCAAAGCAAGGCTTGGACCATTTTTTTCTGCTGCGATGCTCTGTGCACTGCAGCCCTGACCTAGGCACCGGTGCACCCCCTGTTGTTCGTTGTAGCTCACTCTCGGATTCGTGGCCCCTCTGATGGATATCCCGGAGGTAGCCCCTCTGCCTAATCACGCCTAGGCATTCTCGGCTTTGATAAATTATTTAAACCCTCCTCTAAATAGACCGACAATAACCAAGTTCATCAAGAAACTAGAGGGCATTCAGGAAGTCTCTCTTCCCCCTGCAATCCCCCGTATGACAGCTCTCTCGCTCGCTAAAAAAGGACTCATTGGGCAATTTACAGGTCTGTGGTCTTGGTCTTCACCAAAGACGGTTCAAAAATTGGTCGAATGGAACTGGACATATAAGATCAATGGGAATATTTCAACTAGATTCTGTGGTAGAGGCTATTTCACATTCTATTTTGAGACAAAAGAAGGGACCCGATATTCAGAAATGGGCCATACTTCATGGACACAAGAGGGCTCTACCTAAACAAATGGATGCCAGATTTTGATCCCGAGCTTTACGTCCCTAATTTTGTTCATGTCTGGGTTTGCCTCCCTCACCTCCCCTTGCATTGCTAGGGTGACGACTCAATTCGGGCAATTGGGAATGCAGTATGAAAGTTCATAGATAGAAGTGAGCTGAAGGACAACATGCATGCATGCACCAGGATCTACATAGAAGTGGATCTGGGGAAAGGTATCCCAGAGGTGATCAAACTGAAGGTTGACAACTAGACTCACATACAACAGCTAGACTACGAACAAATTCCTTTCAAGTGTAAGGTATGCCATGAATACGGTTATTTTGCTAATAGATGTACCAAAGTTATTGAGGTTGAAAAAACTGATCCAGAAACCCAATGGGAAACCGTAAAAAAAAAAAAAAGACTGTTCTAAACCCAAGAAACTCAGGCATCCCTTCTGCCCAACCTTCTTAATCCGCTGCACCCCTTGGCTCTACCTTGTCCAATCCCTCTACAACCCCTCAGCCTATCCCTAAGCCTTCCCTCGACCCCTCTCCCAATCTCTCCCCCATCCCTCCTCTTGCCTCCTCAAACCCCTTTTCATCCCTCGCCTCTTCAGAGGAGGAGCCCCCTCAACCCTCCATTCCTCTTCTTGGATCCCCTCAGATCTCCCCTTCCAAATCCTACCCTCCTTCCTCCTCCTCTGAACCTTCCTCTGCCCGTATTATCACTAGGAATGCTATCAAAGAACATGGGGTCATTTTGGAGATCCTTAAAAAGCCTGGTGCTGGAAGGATATCTTCCAAACACCTTCGATATGAAGCAACCCATAAGGACATTACACTTGGAATCCAACACCCTATTGAATCCTTCATTGGAGGGAAAATCAACAGAGAAACAAGCTAAAATTAATTAGGAGGGAAGACAGGTCCACAACATGCATTCCTGAAATGATGAAAGCCCTCTCTTGGAATTTTAGGGGCCTAGGGCACCCCTCAAAAAACTTAGCTCTAAGAGACCTTCTCAATCAAGAAAAACCTGACATCATTCTCCTTCAAGAAACAAAGCAAGGAGAAAGAGACATAGATAATATTATAAACAAAGTGAAGAATTACATGGGCACTGTGATGGAGTCCAGAGGTGCCTCTGGAGGATTAGCCACCAATTGGAACCAAAATGCTTGGAAACAGATTGCAGCTGTCAAGACTCAAAACTGGATCAAAGTCAATCTTCAGAGCATTCAATAGAACATTGTGATCACTGTGTACAACATATATGGGCCAAATCATTACAAGGATAAAGAACTATGTTGGAGCACCATGAAAGCATATATAGACAGTGAAGGTAATAATTATATCATCATTGGAGAAGACCTTAACTTGATCCTGCACGCCAATGAAAAAATAGGAGAAAGCTTTAACATTGATTCCTCAAGAGATCAGCTTGAATCTATAATCCAAGACCATGACTTGGTCGATATCATTCCCAAAAATCGAAAATTCACTTGGAGCAATCGAAGAATTGTAGCTGGGAACATTATGGAGAGGCTTGACCGCTTTATTGTGGTTGTCCCACTAATCTCTCTTTTCTTTGTAGCCTCTTCTAGCATTCTTTCTTTCTCTACCTATGGCCATTGTCCCGTTACCCTCTCCCTAGGAGACCAGTCCTCCCTGGGACCTCTCCCTTTCAGATACAATCCTCTTTGGAATATATACCCTAAAGTTAGATAGATCGTGCTTCACTCATGGCAGCAGCATGTTGAGGGCTCCCCCATGTACATCTAGGAATCAAAACTTAAGCAAGTTCGTATAGCACTTAAATATTGGGCTAAATTCTAATACAAGGAACCTGACAAAGTCAAAAATGAAATCAAAAGGAAGTTAGAAGAAGTCCACAATGACATTGACACTCATGGAGTGAAACAAGAAAAGCAGGAGGAGGAGAAATGTTTATATTGGAACCTATACAAAGCTAACAGGAACGAGGAGGAGAAATGGAGACTTAAATCAAGAAACCTTTGGCTTGAGGTTGGTGATAAAAACACCTCCTTCTTTCATAAACAAGCCATGGTAAGAAAGACAAGGAATAACATCTCAGTCATTACTGATGATGAAGGGGAAGTTTACGAAGATCAGGAAGGTATTAAGGCTGCAACTTACAACCATTACAAAAATCTTCTCTCAGAAACAACAGCTCCAGAGGACTATTCTAATCTCCTAAATTTCATGCCCAAGTTAAGAACGGATGAGATTAACAATTCCCTCACAAAAATTTTTGAGGAGACCAAAATTCTCAAAGCCATTTGGTCCTTGCATCCAGACAAGTCTCCGGGACCAGATGGCTTCTCCATTAGTTTCTTCCGGACCTTTTGGGAATTCATTAAAAAATACCTTACCAAAATGATTAAGTGGGTTCAAAAAAAGAAGAAGATCAGTGGTTGTACCAACTCCACCTTCCTCGCCCTTATACCTAAAGAAAATCGTCCCTCCTCTTTCTCCAGATTTAGACCCATTTCTCTATGCAATTCTTCTTATAATATCATAACTAAAATCCTTGCAACCCGCCTTAAGCCTCACCTCCCTAAACTCATATCTGAAAATCAAGGGGGATTTATCTCTCAAAGAAAAATCTCTGATCTATTCTTTTGGTACTAGCAGCCATTCATTTGAGTATAACGAGATCTGAGAAGGGATTTATCTTGAAACTCGACCTTGCTAATGCCTTTAATAGAGTAAGACATTCCTTTCTCATTTATGTTCTCCAAACTATGGGATTTGAAACTGATTTCATATCCCTCATCAATGCCTGCATCTCCAACCCTTCGATCTCTCCCTTAGTCAATGGAAGGCCAGGGAAATTATTTCAATCTACTCGAGGTCTCAGACAAGGCTGCCCTCTTTCTCCCTTTATTTTCATCCTCATGGCAGAGTCTTTTAGCAGAGCCCTGGATCATAAGTGCAGATTCGGTCTCATCACTGGAATCAAGTTCAGCAACGGAGTTAAGAACATGAATCACTCTCAATTCGTAGATGACACCCTCTTGATTGGTGGTGCCACCTGCATTATTGCTCGGAGATTCAAAACTATTCTTGACAAGTTTATACTTTTTTCAGGAGGGTTGATTAATTATCATAAAAGTTGCATCTATGGGTGGAATGCAACAAATAGCACCTTGCATAACATTGCTCAAATTTTTGGAGTCCCCTACAAGATAAATTGGATCCATTTTAATGACCTTGGGATGCCAGTCAGCTCTGGACCCCTTAAGGCTGAGGTTTGGAACATCACCATCGACAAACTGAAAAAGAGAGTGCAACAATGGGTATCTTCCTGGCTTAATTTGGCTGAGTGCACAGTCCTCCTAAAATCTGTTCTCACTGCCTTGCCTCTGTATCACTTCTCCTTACTTCACGCTCCTTCTAGCATTCATCAAAAAATAGAAGTTTTTTTAAGGCACTTCTTATGGCAGGGAGGGAAAAATGAAAAGAAGAAATTCAATTTAATTAAATGGAGGCAGATCACCCAAAATTATGATCATGGTGGACTTGGTATTCACATTCCAAATCTTCTGAACAATGCCTTTGGGGGGGAAATTGTATGGCGCCTCATCACAGGACAACAATCTTGGTGGAAGCAAGTTTTGGAGACCAAATATCTCACCATTTCTAGACACAAACTTCTTGATCAGGCTATCCCAATCAGACCTTGTTCCAGAACTTGGACTTTATGCAAAAAATTCATTCCATTTATCCGCTGAAAATATTTCAAAAGTTCCTCAAGGAGGAAGCAACATTAACATCTGGGAGGATAAAATCATGGGGCAGTCTCCCCTCATTGAAAGCCAGAGCATCCATTGTATCCAAAAATTTCTCAGGAGCCATGATATAAATACCATGGATCAAATTTCTAAGTGGGATGAGCACTCCAATGCATGGAATGGGTGGGTCTCCCCTATTCCTCCCCCTCATCTTGAGGCCGAACTAGAAAATTTGAAAGCAATGCTACATGGAGTTGTACCACTAGTTAAAGGCAACCAAGATAGTTACCGATGGGATCCTTCAGGCTCAATGTACTCAATTAAAGTGGCTTATGGATCCCTTCTCAAAGATCAATTTCCCTCTCCTTTTATGGCCCATTTGGAAGCTCATTTGGAAATCAGAAGGCCTCCCTAAGATAAAAATGTTCATTTGGATTTTGCTTAAAGACAAAATATTGACCTCTAATAACTTTAAAAAAAGAGGTATCTGTGGACCCTCCAGATGCTCCCTCTGTCAAAAAAATGAAGAGACTACACTCCACCTCTTTGAGAGATGTCCCTTTGCCAAACAATGCTGGAGTGACCTCACAAATTTCTCCCAGATCGATTTATCATCTATCAATTCGATCTTAGAATTGATAATCAGCTGCAAAAAAGGATATCCCTGGGAAAATTAGAGAAAAAAATTTGCAATAAGGGTCTGGGACACCCTCCCATATGTACTTCTCTGGAGTATCTAGCTAGTGATAAATAAGATGATCTTTCAAGATAAAAAAACCCTGCCCAAGGATCTCTCAAAGCAAGACCTGGAGCCTCACAATGGAGTCGATTCTATCCAAAAACAACAACCATTTCAAATTCACTGACCTTCAAGCTGAAGAAATAATATTTCTGGGGAGAGCTCTAAATAATCTTGGATATAGCAACACTCCAATCAAGCAAACCCTTCAAAAAGAGCAGTGGAAGACAAGGCTCAAGGAAAAAGAATTCAATGAATGGATGGAGGAACGCAATAGACCTGCATTTTTCTTTGATGAAGCATCAAAGGCAAACCTAGGCATTTCTAGGGCAGGAGGCCTCATAAAGGATGAGCTCGACAACGTTTTGACCTCTTTTGAATGGGGTCTCGGCTCTCTTTCTAACAACAAAGCTGAGGCCTACACTCTGCTTAAAGGACTTCAAATGTTAAAGAGCCTCCTTTTTATCGGAAACACTATCAAAGTTGGGGACTACGCAAGTGATATTAGTATGATGATAAATGAAAATCAAACCTCCAACATAGCTCTCTGCAGGCTCATCAACAAATGTCATATTCTGATCAAAGATATGAAGGATCTCTCTTTCTACCATATCCTTAGAACTAATAATAAGTAAGTGGACAAGTTGGCTAACAAAGCCTGCAATAGACCAGCCGGTCAAATGCTCAATCAAGATGGTCTTTCTTTCTCACCCCTGCCAGCCATCATATCTATCTTGTATGATTCTTTGCAAGATTTTGTTTGTGCTGATCAGAACTCCCCATCCTTGCAGAATCGCCCCTCCCGTGACCCTATCCTCTCATAATCCTAGCCACGATCCTCCCATCATATTTGCCTGATCTATTTATTTACTCCCTCTCTTCGCAATGTCACTCCACCTCCTCCTCTGTGATTGCTCCCATCTATCCCAGCAAAGATTTTGGCTATTTCTACCTCCTAAGTGGCTGCGAGAATACCCCGTCTTTTTTTCCACGCGTTCCCTACCTCTCAAGTACCGAACTCCTTTGTGATCCAGAGGCCTCTGCCATATTTCCACACTTGTTGTTCTGCCTACCTTCATCCATGGCCCCCTTGTGAACTATCCCTGCACAAGCTCACCTCCAACCTTTGTTTCGTGAGCCCCTGCTCAGTTCACTGGTAACATGTCGAGAAGCGAAAACTGTTTTCACTGTGCAGATCTACAATAAGAAATGGAACAGATTCAAGGGCAATAGAAGATCATGGAAGAAAAAAATCAAGTGGATATAGCCTTCCTTTAGCAATGGGCTCAGTCGTTTCAGAATCAGCTCCTGGAGATCACAAACCGATGTGCTCACGTGGAAGAATCTCTCCAGATTCTGAAATACATTTTAGACGAATGCTCGGCTCCTAGTTCCAGCTCAAACAATGTAAGAAATTCGAGTCCTGACGACAACACTGATGCATCAATAGGATGACCAATCAACATAGACTAATCCTCATTCCTCCTCTTTCTCTTTTTTTCATGTCTTTTAAATTCACTCTCATGCTTTCGCAGTTTGTTAGAATCTATCTTGAATCTGTAATGCAATATAGTGTGAACAATCAACATAATGGAGGCTCACCATTTTGTGTTTGCATCCCTCCTTGTTTTTCCTCAACATCATCGGAATGTAACAAGGAAATCTATCCTTATTTTTTTTCGAATATAATATAGCAATTGACTTTGTAAAAAAAAATGTATACCAATGGATTCAATCTGATCATGCGATATGCTAAGGCAAGATATTGAATCCTTCTACAAATTAATTACGGAAAATAAACACGATCGCATAATCACACCAAGTAAGAGAAAGAATCAAATCAATCGCACAACACATATATTTTTCCTGGGGAAAGCTTGCTGCTCAAAACTCCTCTATCTCTATTGTATAATGAACCAAGGAATCATGAAACAATACAATTCACTCTTCTCACAAGAGTCTGATGCACTATCCTGACTGTCTCACATTGATCTGGACAAAATTGGGCTAGTACTTAGCCAATTCTCAGCCTCTGCTCAGCCTTCCTTGCTTACGCAATCCATAGGAAATTAATCCCTATTAATTAGGATAATTATCCTTCCTTGACTTCGCAGTACATCATGGGCATCCTATGGTGTATATAATTGCGCTCGGGCAATTTGCTATAAATACTACTGATAGATAACTTCCCTTTAACCTCTGTCTTCATTGGGTCTTCATCAGAACTGACATGCATGAAACTATTAATACTAAATCAGCAATCACTTGACATATCACTGGACGTGAATTAAATATGATTTAATTCACTTGACCTCTCACTAGTGCAACAATCAGTTACAACTAGTTAAACTTATTTTAACTCAACTAATTGAGTTAACTGATTTCTCATGCATTAAACTATTACACTAACTGCAACTTGGACTCTAAAACAAATAGAATCACTCTACATGCCTCACCAACCACCCTCAACTCGAATTTCATGAGCTAACTGAGTCTATCACACTCAGTTAACTATTACAAGTGATTATGAGATAAGATTACCATTTATTTAAGGGATAAATAAATTTGACACACATTTCTTCTAATTTAATTAAGAAATAATTAAATCAAAAGCCTCCATGCTAGCCATTTATGGATGCCAATTTCATTGTTTCTTATTGCAAATTTCAACACTCCCTGTCAACTAGAAAGGAATCAATATGTCCTGGTTCGGTACCTTCGAAATGTTCTTGCATGAAACACTTCTTTAGTGTTGTTCGCACATACAACTATCCCGAAACTAAATAGCCTCCAAACAACTTAATCAATATAATACATTTGTCATCAGAGTCTTCTGACTGCTGGATCCTATTGCACATGTCTACTGGACTCTATGCGCTATTGACATATGCATCCATGCACTCTGCACTGTTGCCAACTCTGATCTGCGCTCCAGTATCCAACACATGTCACTCTGATTTTTGTCCTCCTTGACATCTTACTGCATCAATCTAACTGATCCTTCCTGCTACTGCTATACTGTGGGTTCCTCATAGCTAGGTTCGATCCATGAGACACACCATCTCAATGAACCCTGCCCAAATTTCTTCTTGGAATTAATTATGCACATCGCCCCACCTTACACCTGTAGGTATAGATGCATGCACTCCCTCTGCCCATCTGGCTCAAAATTTTCCCCTCCTGGAGGTCTCTACTTGAGTGGAATCTTCCACTCAGTCTCCTCTCTGCTTCTCCAAATGTGGCTTCTCCACAACCTTCTGAGACTGCTTCTGAGGCTGCATGTTGAGAGATAATTGTTCCCTCTCAACCACCAAGTCACTAACCACTGCTTTGCTCCTCAAAGCCTTGCATGCATCCTCAACCTCGAGAGCATACAAGTTCTTGACTCTTGAATTGATCTTCTTCACTTGTCCCGTGGCTATGTGTTTAAGGAAACATTTTCCTTTTCTAAACATCACTTCATAACCATGATCTTACAATACCGCTACGAAGACAATATTATTCCTTAGGCCTGGAACATACAAAACATCTGCTAGTCTGAGATGGGAGCTAGACTCCCTTTGAAAGGTAACTGTACATATGGCGATCGCACTATAACTCCCGTCATCTCCAAACTCTATGTTTTGCTGGAGGTCCTTCTCCTCCAAGTCACTGAAGAGATATCTATTCCCCATCATATGGAATGAGGCACCGTTGTCTAAATACCATATGCATCCCATTATAGTGTTGGCCATGCATGAAATGAGAGTAAAATCAAGCTCGAACTGTGAATCCAATGCTTCACCCACTGCAACTGTAGGCTTCTTCTTGCTTGCCTTCTTCTGTGGACAATTTGTAGCATAGTTCCCATGCTCGTGATAGTGAAAACATGTGATATTGGACAAATATTTCTTGCTCGCTTTGCCTTGGGATTTATTTCCCTTGGCCTTCTTTGCATTACTGGCCAAGGCATAATTTTCCTCGTCATTAGTCTTGGATGAGGATCCATCCCTGGTATTCCACTTGAATTCTTCTTGTACCAAATCCGACCAAAGTCGCTCCCAATCTGGTAACTTCTCCCTCCCATTGATAGAGTCCTAATAACTATGCCAACTCTTGGGAAGGCCTAGAAGTGCTAGGCTCACCAAGTCATCATCTGTTATGGTCACACCTACACTTCCAAGCTCATCTCGACATTGAGTGAACTTCGCCAAGTATGTTGGTGCTGTCTCACCCTCCTCCTTCTTGATTTTTCTGAGCTTATCCTTCAGCGCCAACTTCCTTTGGTCGCTGCTGTTATGAAATAGATATGTCAAGGCCTTCCACATTGCATATGGAGTCGCATTACCATGGAGACTCGAGACAATGTGAGCTCAGACTCCCTCTAATAAGTTCCTCCTCACCCTTGCTACCTTCTTTTGCCAAGCATCAATAAGAACGATGTCTGCTGCTGCGGGCTCGGGAATATCATTATCAATGAATTCTTTCAACCCATTGTCCTCCAAAACTGCCTCCATTCTGTCTTTCCATGTGATATAATTAGAAATTCCCTCAAGTGCATATTCCAATCTTAATCCATTGAAAGCCATCTTGATCCGCTTGTCGCTCCAAAGAAAGTATCTACAAGTTTGAATATTGTTCAACACAAACTCAATTTCTTCTCCACTATTTTGATTCCTGGTGCTCTGATACCATGTAGAAATTATACAAACAATGTATACCAATGGATTCAATCCGATCATGCGATATGCTAAAGCAAGAGACTAAATCCTTCTACAAATTAATTGCGGAAAATAAACACAATCGCACAATCACACCAAGTAAGAGAAAGAAGCAAATCAATCGCATAACACATATATTTTCCTGGGGAAAGCTTGCTACTCAAAACCCCTCTATCTCTATTGTATAATGAACCAATGAATCATGAAACAATACAATGCACTCTTCTCACAAGAGTCTATTGAACTATCCTAACTGTCTCACATTGATTTGGACAAAATTGGGCTAGTACTTAGCCAATTCTCAACCTCTGCTCAGGCTGCCTTGCTTACGCAATCCTAGGCAATTATTCCCTATTAATTAGGATAATTAGCCTTCCTTGACCGCGCAATACATCATGGGCATCCTACGGTGTATATAATTGCGCCCGGGCTATTTGCTATAAATACAACTAATAGATAACTTCCCTTTAACCTCTGTCTCAACTGGGTCTTCATCATAACTGACATGCATGCAACTATTAATAGTAAATCACCAGTCACTTGACAGATCACTACATGTGAATTAAATCTGATTTAATTCACTTGAACTCTCACTATTGCAACAATCAGTTACAACTAGTTAAACTAATTTTAACTCAATTAATTGAATTAACTGATTTCTCATGCATTAAACTAATAAACTAATTGCAACTTGGACTCTAAAACAAATAGAACACTCTAAATGCCTCACCAACCACCCTCAACTCGAATTTCATGAGCTAACTGAGTCTATCACACTCAATTAACTATTACAAGTGATTATGAGATAAGATTAAAATTTATTTAAGGGATAAATAAATTTGACACACATTTCTTCTAATTTAATTAAGAAATAATTAAATCAAAAGCCTCCATGGTAGCCATTTCTAGACACCAATTTCATTGTTTCTTGTTGCAAATTTCAGCAAAATACATATAAGATAATTGTCCATCAGAATAGCTTTTATGCAAATTTTGAAATTAAGCTTGAAAAATTATATCTACATATTTTTTCTCTCAAAAAAGCCTCCTAGTTCTTATTATTCGTATATATTCTAACAAAAACTCCTAGCACTAAACAAACTTTAAAAAACATAGTACATTACTAGAGAAAATGTTGGATTATCCATTTACTTTATTCTAGTTCAATTCAACTTTAGTTTGACTATGCTTTACTCCACAAACTCCATTAGTTGGTTGCTACTATATTGTTTCATCCTTTTTAATAACATGAAGATCCTACATATAATTGTTTCACGGAGAATGCCATAGAATGGACGTTGGCCATTTTAGCAACTACTTGCTTAAGGGTAGCATAGTTAGCATATAACTGAGTAACTTGATGTCTTTGTTGTTTTAGTGTCTCTATCAATATGCAATATCACCATTTTTATTTTCTTCAAGGGTTTGCATTTGTTCGACAACACAGATAATTGTTGTTTTGTCCTTTGTTATATACACTTCTTGATATCTAAAACCTTGATGAATTTCCACCAGCTCACAAATTGGACATCGATTTGGATTTTTATGACCCATTTATGTTTCCAGGCTCATAACCAAAAATCACATAGGCTTACTTGATTTTACTCTCTAATTACACGAATCACCATCTTCAATCCAATATAACCATAAGCATTGTGAAGTGCACTTACCCAATGCCATCAATACACCAACTACACACCAAGAATGTCTTAGTCCCACTTACTATAAGAAACAAAGCATTTAGAATACCAATCCACCAATCCAACTTAGGAAAACTTGGCTCAAGAACAAATTCCCTTCAACTTAATGATTAACCCCCCCTCCAATACATGCCCCCAAACCATTGAATTGTTCGCTTCTAAAGGTATTATTGCTAACTCACAAACTAGCTCAAATCAAAGACATGAACTTACCAATAACCCAAGGTATTGTTTTTCAATAACTCTAAACCAAGGAAATTCCCCAAATGCATTTGATATAAAAGCCTTTTATTCACCACAAACATCAAGTCACCACATACTTTGGCCATGATCCCACTTGCATTGAAAGTAATGAGATGGGGTGTTTGATTAATCCACTTTGTTGAATGTTACATATGCTAATGAGCTACGACACATATCCACAACACTTGAAATCAATGTACATTGACATGGGGGTTAACACACCACGTGTTTGACACACATGAGATAAGCCTTAGACAATCTACATCATGATTATAATAGGTGTAAAACATAATACTCTATTATTTTCATTTTAATATATGTGCTATCAAATGGTTATGGAATTGGGAACCTTGATAATCATGATGTCTCTTCAAGGAGACCACACTCTATCCTGCTTGTGCAAGTAGCCAATGCAATAACATTCTAGTTATATGCTCTAAGCACATGGAAAAACTTAGCTTTATCAAACCTAACTACTTATTTTCAATTCCATTGAATATTCTTGATAAAATACTAGTGTTTTTGTCCTTTTTTTTGCATAGAATTGATAATCATTTCCAAATATACAATAACAATTATTCTCATGTAATACCTTTCATTAATGGTTATTAGCCCTTGAAATAAAGCAAGACCTTCAGTTTAATTATTTGTGGTCCTTCCTAGTCCCCATGCAAATGTGTTTTCCTCATTTACCTCATAATTGAAAATGAACCCCCCACCTCCCACTTAGATCACCCCTTGAGTGGGCCAAATGATTAAGAACATATGCTTCCTTGTAAGAGGTTATAGGTTCAAATCTTGAAGGAGGTAGAGTATGTACACCTGACTTTAGCACTCAAATTAGTGTGTGAAGGTGGGTCCCTTTTCCCATAAACAAGGGGGTCTCATAAAGCAATGTGGCATATGGATTGATGTGACCTTAAAATTAAATTATTATTTTTATTATTAATAGTAGATATAGTTAACTAAATTTTGTCACAACATTTTATAATTCCAAACCAAATCTTCATGTACTCTCAGTACAAATTTTTTAATCATTTAAATATTTTTCCTTTTGTACTCTCAAGGTATTCAAGAAAGTGCTATATAAATTGATTGGGAAAATAGCTTCGCATACATGCATTACATATCAATGAGCTAATTAAAAAAAGAGAACATCATTTCTTGACTTAAAAGGACACATATCACATCTTTTAAAAGCAATATTTGAAAGGTATCTACTATCACAAAACTTGTTAGCTATGTTAGCATAAAAAAAATTGTGCATGGCTTTAATAAACAAAAATACATCCTTGTAGTGTTCACAGTTTGTAATCATTTCACTATCTATAGAGAATTTGTAGCTACGTTGTATGGGCAAAATTTATATGTCCATCCTTAAAGATGGAAATGGTCCAAGTACCCTGCTCCAAATTTAAGGCCTTTTTTGAAACTTTGTCAACTATCTTGTTTCTTTCCTTATGTATATGAGAGAGATAAATGTGTAAGAAAGTTATCATTTTTTGTTATTGTGTCGAGATGCGCTCTCCAACCGAGTGTGGTAGAGATGTTGTATAGTAATGTAATGTAAACGTTTTAACTCTATCAAAATAAAATAAAAATAAAAATAAAAAATAGTAAAATCCATAATAGTAAAAATAAAAATGACCCACAGTAATGCAAATCCATAGTATTGACCCATGGTATTCATGTGGTATAGTGAAAATAAATTTTACCCCTCTAGGCACTTGGTAGATCCAAAGTTAAAATGGATCTAAGCCGATTATATATTAATAGTTGCAAAGTGAAAATTTGGAATATTACTTCCTTTTTTTTCCCCGAAGAAAAAATAAGGTATAAAAAGTTGCATATAACAGATGCCACACATTGCATTCTTCAGTTGTCTCGTGGACCCAAAAAAATATACATGAAATGGGTTGTTAATAGAGAATAGCCCAACTATCAAAAAAAATATAGTAAAAAATAGCATTAATGTAACATAGGAGTGTCAGAAATAAAACAAAATATGATAAACAATGTATGCCTGTCGATAGATGTCTCGATCATAAAAAATAAAGCAAAACAAATTGTTGCTGTAAAATATGCAAAGTGACCCATATCCATTATTGTTATATTTTAAAATTTAAGCTGCAATAAAAGATTGGTGTTGATATTCCTGTATCTTCCCATTTGTATGTTTTAGAACCTGCCAGGTGCCCATATACTGTGGAGCCCTCCTTAGATAAGACATCTACTTCAAAATTTCTTTCCTCGTAGATGTGATAGTAGGATACATGGTCAAATAATTGTTTTAACTATAAAACTTCTTCAAGAATAGGAAGCAGTGTGTGGTTATTTCATTGCTTAGTGGCATTGAACCAATTAATACCATTCAATGAATCCCCAAAGATTTGTAAATATTGGCGATTGCTGTTCCGGAACGTTAAGTAGTTTGAAGAGAGTGTAAAAATTTGAATAATAGCTGAATTATTCACTGAGATTATCCTGATTACACACTATTTAAGCTTCATGCATAATACATAACCTCTTCTACAATTGATCATCAATATGCGGAAATAGAAAGCAGTCGCATGCGCTCATTAAAACATAATCAATCACA
Source organism: Pinus albicaulis (assembly GCA_034641835.2). Classification (NCBI taxonomy): domain Eukaryota; kingdom Viridiplantae; phylum Streptophyta; class Pinopsida; order Pinales; family Pinaceae; genus Pinus; species Pinus albicaulis. The sequence continues at coordinate 61,224,504 of CM076571.1, forward strand.
CATATCAACACAGTATGTAATGGGGAAAGCAATAGCTGAAAACCCCCAACTGTCTGTATATTATAATGATAGAGAACATGTAACAATACATAGCACAAAGCTCTCACAGCTCTCAGCACTATCTCACATGCTACACACAAACTAGTATAGAAGGTGAACACGTCACAAGTTCAAATCTCCTCCACAAGACTGCTTGCCTCTACTGCACAATCCAAGATGAGAATGAATGAGATCCAAGTTCGAATCCCACTAGCTCCAACTGCGCAATCCTCATTGGTAATCTCCATCAATGTGTGTGCAAATCTCATGCACAAGTATATTCACAACTGATAGTCACACTCACCCTTTCACCCACCTCTAACACTGGTCTCCACTGAACTGTCCATGCATTGCAGTTAACTGATGTGTTCTTTAGTTGATTTATGAGTTAATAATTAATTCACACCACTCATCACTAGTGTATTTATCAGTTAGACTAAATACAACTAGTTCAACTAAGTTAAACCGAACACAACTCCACCAACTGTCTCGTCAACTCCACCAAACTCTGCCACATGAGTTCTAACTGAAGTCAAACATGCAATAGCTCAACTAACCCTTAGGAAAAGCGTATTTCCTTCTGTCAGCTGCATGTGCCACATCCAAGCATCAAACTGAAGTGCTCCAAGAGGATAAGATAATGTTTATAGTCTAAATATTGTTAAGGGTTAATAATATTTGACTGTTCTATTTTTAGCCCGGCAGTGTAAAAATAGAAACCGCCCAATGTCTAAAAATAGAGGTCCATCTATTTTTACCAACTCGACCAATCATCCATAAATAGCATCCTGCAACTCATAGACCATGATCCATGTGTCTAAAAATAGACATAGTCTAAAAATAGACTTTGCGCCAAAAATAGCCTGCGGGCCCACTTAGTGAAGGCGACTTCATTTCACTAAGCTCCATCATCTTGCTGCATTTTCAACACTCCCTCTCAGCAAGATATGGATTGTCTGCAACCCCTATCCTGCCTCTGTGGAATTCGAACTTGCTCCTGGTGAGCGCCTTCGTCAGGATGTCGGCATCCTGATCCTCCGTGGGAACATATGAAAGCATCATGATTCTCCGCTGAACACAATCTGATATGATGGTGCACAATGTGATGTGTTTGGGATCTATCATGAAATATTTGGATTAATGAGAGTTGTACAACTCTTGGTTATCAATAAGTACAGTGAGCTCAGTGTGGGCAGGAACAACTTGAGCCCGGGATCTTCCTCCCGTATATGGCCTCGTGTACGTAAACGTGCCATATGCTCGGCTCTGGGCGGTGCCACGGATCTCTGCGCACTTCTTTCTTTGTGCCAAGAAAGCTAGCATCGACACGTCTTGAAGATCCCTCCCGAGATGTGCTCTTTGTCGGGTTGGGCTCACCTTGCCCAATCTGCATCGTGAAGCCCGGCGACTGCCTCGTATACATGCCCCCGACACACGGAAACCCATATCCGATGTGCCTCTAAGATAACGCAATACATGCTTGCTGCCTTCCGGAAGAGCTTGTTAGGCTTAACCATAGCTTGTGAAAGCTGGTTAACAACATAACATATGTCGGGTCGTGTATTGACCAGATACATAAGTGACCCCACCAACTGTCGATAAACAATGGCATCCACTACCTCCGCTGAAGTAGCATCCTCCTTCCTCCAACCTCCAGGAAGAGGAGTATCAACAGGCTTGCAGCCATGCATGTTGAACTTCTCCAATATTTCTCGGGCATACTTACCCTGAGAAACAAACAGTCCATCACTACGCTGCCAAATTTCCAATCCCAGGAAATAATGAAGGAGGCCCAAGTCCTTCATCTCAAACTCTCTTGCAAGATCCTCCTTGCATGAAAGTATCAACAGCTCATCTCCCGTCAAAATCAGATCATCTACATACAGTACAATGATCAGCAACTTCCCCTCAACCACAATCTGGTACAGGTTAGGATCCGCCTCACTCTTGGAGAATCCAAGTCCGGTGAAATAACTGTCTATCCGTGTGTACCAAGCACGAGGTGCTTGCAACCCATACGGTGCTCTGCGGGTACGCACACACATCGACTCATGTTTGAGATCAAACCCCTTGGTGCTCCTATGTGCCCACCTCCTCCTCAATGACTTCCATTGAGGAGCACGGTCTTCACATCCGCCGATGGATGTGCCACCCCATCTGCGCTGAGAGAGCAAGGATCGTCCGTATGGAAGAGTACCTTGCAACAGGTGCAAAGGTCTCCTCGTAATCGATCCCCTCGATCTGTGAAAAGCCACGGGCGACAAATCTCGCCTTGTACTTCTCCACACTCCCGTCAGCCGCCTGCTTCACTTTGTAGATCCATCACGAACCCACCACTGATTTCCCCTCCGGTCTTGGGACAATCTCCCATGCACTGTTTCTGACAATCGAATCATACTCTTCCACCATGGCATCTACCCATGCGGGGTCCTCCACAGCTTCCTCGAAAGAGGATGGCTTTGTCACGACACATTTGCTCACTTGAGCCATGTATCCAGTGTACCGGTCCGGTGACTGTCTCTGTCTGCGCTGTGCTGTAGGTGGTCCTACAATCTTCTCTGCATCTTGAGCTAGTCGCTCAGCTTCTGTAGTGCGCTTGCGCCCTCTGATGGTTGGCGCTGCATGAGTGGTCTCTTCCACTCCATGAACCTCATCTTGTGGCTGATCCACATCCTGAGACTCATCCTTAGGAACTAATAGCTCCTCGTCTGCATGCAAACTAATAGCTCCTCGTACGCATGCAAGTGTGGCTCCCTCTCAAGTGAACACTTCCTTGCTTTCTCCTCCCTTCCTGAAATTTGATATCTGGTGCAACAATCTTCGCGTTGTACGGAAAAATACCGATAGTTGTGGGCGTATCGATGTACACACAAATATCGCCTCTTCAGTCGGATCCCGATTTCTTCACGGCATCCTTCGTCACATGCAAGTAAGCAGGTGAACCAAGTCCTCAAATGGAAATATCCTTGTCTCTTGCCAGAAAACGCCTCCTCCGGTGTACTCATGCCAAGAACCTTGTGAGGACAACGGTTCTGCACATACACTGCTGTATTGCATGCCTCAGCCCACAAGTGAAGGGGTAGGCCCTGATCATGCAACATCGCCCGTGTAGCACCCACGATCGTTATGTTCTTCCGCTCAGCCACCCCGTTCTGCTGTGGGTTATGGGGTGCGATGAGCTCTCTCCGAATCCCTTCTGCACTGCAAAAGTCTTTGAATTCAGTAGAGATGAATTCACCACCATCCTATTGGCTCCTAAGAACCTTCACATGCTTCCGATTCCTTCTCGCCCAACGCCTTGAACTCACGGAACTTTGAGTATGTACGTCTTCTTGCCGCAGAAGAGGAATCCGACACCCTTACGAGAAAAATCATCGACAAAGATCACATAGTACTTGTGCTTTTCTTTGTAAAATGCGAAAAGGTCCACACACGTACGTGTGAATTCTCTCAAGGATCGTCGTGGTAACGACTATCCTTCTCGTGAAAGGTGGCTTTCACAAATTTTCCTAAGGTACACCCCTTGCACTGATCTGACTGCGCAAGAGTGCCCTTAGGAAGCCCAGTAGAAATCTGTTGCAGTATCTTCAAAGCTCCATGGTGAAGGTGACCCAATCTCCGGTGCCACAGCTCGCCATCATCCCGGCTCACCACTCCTTCCGCCTTGCATGCCATTGCTGCGCAGCCATCCACTTGCAACTGATAAAGGTTCTTGACTCGAAACCCTATCTTTCGGGTTTCTCCAGTTGTCTTACTGCGCAGGAAGGCTTTTCCTTCACTGAAGACAACATCGTACCCCTTGTCTTCCAACATCGCCACAGAGATCAGATTCTTCTTCAATCCTGGAACATGCATCGCTTCCTTCAATACGAAGGGTTTACAAGACTCCCTCTCAAAGGAAATGGTACCGATACCGGTCGCACTATATCTACCATCATCGCCCATCTCGATGTGCACTCCAATATCTTTCTCATCTAGATCTGAAAACGGATCTTGATCTCCTGTCATCATGTGAAAAGACGCACACTGTCCAAGAACCATATTGATCATCCACTTGAGACCAAGCATGTATTGATAGAAAATCAGCTCAAGTGACGAAATGGGCCTCCATTGCTGAATCCGGCTGCTTATTTTTCTTCTTCTACGGACAATTTGTGGCATAATGTCCGTGTTGGTGACAGTGAAAACACTTCACCTTGGACATGTCCTGCTTCTTGCCTTTCGCACCGGAATGAGAAGCTTTCTTTCTCTTCCCCTTATTTTCTTTGGTAGCCAAAGCGCAAGTTTCTTCATCAGATGCCTTTGATGAAGATCCGTCTCTGGTACTCCGCCTTATCTCCTCTTGCACAAGATCCAACCAAAGTCGCTCCCATCTTGGAAATTTCTCCCGACCATTGACAGAATCCTGATAGGCATGCCAACTCTTGGTGAGAGCCAAGCTCACCAATTCCTCATCGGCAATGGATCAACTGACTCATCCTGCATTGGATGAACCTTCGTGAGGTACTTCGACATCACGCACGCCTTTCTCCATCTTTATTAAAGGTTTATCCTTGAGCACCAACTTCCTCTGGTCGCTCTTTCTTTGGAATAAATCTGTCAACGCTTTCCACATCAAGTATGGAGAAGATTTTCCATGCATGCTGGATACAATGTGATCCTTCACGCCCTCCAATAGAATCCTTCGACATTTCTCCATCTTCTTTTGCCAAGCCTCAACTTGAGCAGCATCAGTGGGCTTTGGGATCTCAGCTTCTATGAACTCCTTCAGCCCGTTATCATCTAATACCGCCTCCATCTGGTCCTTCCATGCAACATAATTCGAACTGCCCTCAAGGGCATATTCCAGTCGCAATCCGTTGAAAGACATTTCAACTTTGGCACCAAGAAAACTACTGCAAATTCAAATTCCAAATTCTGCTGCAAATTCAAATTCCAAGCTCAAAACTCAGCTGCTTCTGGATCTGTGAGAAAAAATTATTTCTAGCACAGAGATCGACTGTAGGGGCATTTACTGGATATATCACCTTTCAAAGAAAGGATGGATCCAGAGGCTACCTGGCCCGTTACAGACTCTGTCTACCGAAATAATTGTAATCACTGTAATAGATCCGATGATCAATCTCGCTTTGATACCATGTAGAAATTTGAATAATTTGCTGAATTATTCACCGAGATTATCCTGATTACACACTATTTAAGCTTCATGCATAATACATAACCTCTTCTACAATTGATCATCAATATGCGGAAATAGAAACAGTCGCATGCGCTCATAAAACAATAATCAAGCACACATATCAACACAGTATGTAATGGGGAAAGAAATAGCTGAAAACCCCCAAATATCTGTATATTATAATGATAGAGAAAATGTAACAATACATAGCACAAAGCTCTCACAGCTCTCAGCACTATCTCAATGCTACACACAAAACTAGTATGGAAAGTGAACTAGTCACAGGTTCAAATCTCCTCCACAAGTCTGCTTGCCTCTACTGCGCAATCCAAGTTGATTAATGATGAGATCCAAGTTCGAATCCCACTAGCTCCAACCGCGCAATCCTCATTGACAATCTCCATCAATGTGTGTGCAAATCTCATGCACAACCAATAGTCACAACTGATAGTAGACTCACCCTTTCACCCACCTCTAACACTGGTCTCCACTGAACTGTCCATGCATTGCAGTTAACTGATGTGTTCTTTAGTTGTTTTATGAGTTAATAATTAGTGAATTAATTAATAATTAATTCACACCACTCATCACTAGTGTATTTATCAGTTAGACTAAATACAACTAGTTCAACTAAGTTAAACCGAACACAACTCCACCAGTTGTCTCATCAACTCCACCAAACTCTGCCACATGAGTTCTAACTGAAGTCAACCATGCAATAGCTCAACTAACCCTTAGGAAAAGCGTATTTCCTTCTGTCAGCTGCATGTGCCACATCCAAGCATCAAACTGAAGTGCTCCAAGAGGAAAAGATAATGTTTATAGTCTAAATATTATTAAGGGTTAATAATATTTGGCTGTTCTATTTTTAGCTCGACAGTCTAAAAATAGAAACCGCCCAATGTCTAAAAATAGAGGTCCATCTATTTTTACCAACTCGACCAATCATCCATAAATAGCATCCCGCAACTCATAGACCATGATCCATATGTCTAAAAATAGACATAGTCTAAAAATAGACTTTGCGACAAAAATAGCCTGTGGAGCCCACTTAGTGAACGACTTCATTTCACTAAGCTCCATCATCTTGTTGGATTTCAACGGAAAGTTCAACATAATTAGTGGTGCCCTGGCCTAAACCAATTTTGGACTTTAGGAAGTGACGCTCGTTGAGATAAAGAATGAGACCTCCTCCACATGATCCATCTTCATTGGATGCCCCGTCGAAGTATGACCATGGAGTATGTGGGTTAATTACTTCCTCAATGATGACCCTTTATGTCTAATGTGGTTCCTTGGTGGGTAAGAGACATAGATTGCCCCCTATTTCAACAGATATGAGATCAAGTGTAGAGGTCAAATCCCTGAAAATGACTTTGTTCCTGGCCAACCACAACCCAACATATAGGTGGCAGGATGTTTCTCCAAACAACTTCATTAGAGGCATCCACGAAGACTTTCATACCTATATTACTTCCTTTTTAAAAAATGATTGAATAACTAATAAAAATCTCCAAAACTAATACTATATTTCTAAATCTATATTAAATAATTTTATGATATAAAAAATATAATTATAATTTTTTTAAAATATAAAATATAAAAATAATTTATTTATTCATAGTTATATTTAACTAATTTTTTTTGGTCAAACACTTTACAAACTCCAAACTAAATCTTTTTGTGGCCTGGCCGCAATTTAGAAATTTGGGAATAGTTTTGATGCTTACAACCTCCAGAATAAATCTTCGTGTGCCCGGGCCGCAATAAAGAAATTTGGGAATAGTTTTGATCTTATACTACATAGTCATTTTCCAAGCTCGAAAAATATCATGTTCACAACGGTTGTGAGTTTCACAATGGTAGGTGTTCGTTTTTCTCTCAGAGTTTGGTTGAGTTCAGGTTAGGGTTGGTTTAGTGTTTGATAGAAAAGAAAATTTGTTTATTTGTTGGTATAATGTTGGTTGGATAAATGGTTTGTTCAAATGTTATGCAAAGATACGTTTGCATCTGAATATCTCACACTCAACTCCTCTCCATAAAATTTCAATAACCACACAGAAACGGACCTACGACACAGTTAATTTCAATTTCAATTTCAATTTCAAGGAAGGAAAACACAGGGAGTCCATGGAACTAAGAATTTTTGCTGCTAGCCTTCCAAACTTCACCTACATATCGACATGGTCTCTGGAACCCCATATGGACGAAAATTCGGGAGGATCTCGTAAGTGTTGATTCCGATCGCATGGTATTACTTTCTCAGACAGGATAATGAAGCGATCAACAAACAAGATGCCCTTCCGCTGAATGGCATTGCAGGTAACATTTATTTTTAACATTATGATTAAAAAGCATGAGCTGAGATGAGAAGGGCTGGTAGATTTTACTACTTTTTCCTACTTTCAAATTGCAGTAGGTGTTCCTTTCTTCTATCGTCACGGTCATCATCACCATGTAGCTTGCCAAATGTTTTGGCATTGGGTAACAAAACATACTCGTCTTCTGAGTCAAATGCCAAAATACCCATCATCCATTCTTTCCTTCAACCCAGAGTCTTTGCTGCTATTAACCCTTCACCTCCAACTCCACCTCCGGCTTCAGAGGACCATCTACCAAAATATGAGCGGCTTGATAATTCCGAGCTTGAAAGAGAACTTGAAACAGCGCTTGCTCACAACAAAGTCAATGATGCTTGGAAAGCCTTCAAATTTATGAGAACCAATAGAGAATTCCCCAGTAAGGAATTATTGAATAAACTAGTGAATGAACTCACTTCTGCAAAGGACTTACATAGCCTCCAAAGAGCTTTTGCCACTGTCTTCCTTCTATTGGAAAAACAGCAACATCACTTACTTGATATTGGCTCAATAGCCAATTTGGTCTCCACACTTGAGAGGGTCAATATGACAATACCTGCTTCTACCCTTATAAAAGCCATGCTGAAAAACCATTGTTATCCTCATCTCGGCCTATGGAGTCCTGTTGTCGAGAACATGTCTAGGGTAGAGGGTACTGCCCTTCGGGCTTTGGAAATTTTCGTTGAAATTTGCAATGTTGGGAGTAAAGTGAAAGACAGTGCACTGATTGCTAATATGAAGCCTGATACGAGAGCCTTCAATGCAGCTCTCAATGCTTGCTTAAGTCTGGGGTCAGTAGAACGAGCTGAGGAACTCCTTAAAATCCTGCACGGAGCGGGTTTGAGAGCAAATGGCAGGAGCTTTGGTCTACTTGCGCAGGTCTATGCAAAGAGTGGTCTTAAAGATAAGATTCTGAAGTTGGATGAGGTCATGAATCTTTACAAGGTTTTTCCTGATGGGGAGTTCTATGGCAGTTTGGTTAGTGGGTATCTGAGTTTAGGTGATTTGGAGTCTGCTTCGGAAGTTGTGTTGCTTATGTTGAAAAAGGCATGCCAAAAATGTCATAATCCGGTGGAGTCAGTCGATGAATGCTGTGGTCCAGAGGCGGCAGTGTTGCCTGATGAACAAATTTATAATATGCTTGTAAAGAGTTTCCTGGATGTAAGAACTGTTAAAGATCTCGCAAGGTTCATCATCAGGGCACAAGAAATTGAACAACAGTTGGTGTCTACAGATCAAACTGCTGGTGCATATGTAATTAATGCATGTGTAAGCCTTGGTTATCTAGATAAGGCACATAGTATACTAGATGAAATGAATACTCAAGGAGCCAAAGTCGGACTTGGGGTTTATTTTTCACTTCTGAAAGCCTATTGCAAAGAACAACGAACAACGGAAGCTACTCAACTAGTCTCTGATCTCAATATGGCGGGGCTTGAACTTGACGCGAGCGGTTATGATGCAGTAGTAGATGTTTGCATGACGGCACAAGATTTTAAAGCAGCCTTTGCACTCTTTAGGGACATGAGAGAAGCAGGGGTGGCATCACTGAAGACAAGCTACCTCACTATCATGACTGGTCTCACTGAGAACCACAGGCCTGAGCTTATGGCTGCGTTTTTAGATGAGGTTGTTCTGGACCCACGCATTGAGGTTGGAGTTCATGATTGGAATTCTATTATTCATTCCTTTTGCAAGCTTTGTCGTGTGGAGGATGCGAGAAGAACATTCAAGAGAATGGTCTTTCTTCGCTTTGAACCAAATGGACAGAGCTATTTATCTTTAGTGCATGGATATTGTGCAGCAGAGAAGTACTTCAGTATCTTGCTTTTATGGAAGGAAATGAGAACAAGAACGGCACGTGCTCTTGGAAAAGGAATAGAGGCCTTCAAAATTGACCGGGATTTGCTTGATGCTTTCCTATATTCTCTGGTAAAAGGAGGATTCTTCGATGCAGCAATGGAGGTAGTGGAAAAAATGAAAGAACTGAAAATGTTTGTTGATAAATGGAGATACAAGCAAGTTTACATGGAGACTCACAAAAAACTGAACTTGTCAAGACTCAAGAAAAGGAATTTTAGAAAGGTGCAAGCAATTATTGCATTCAAGAGCTGGTTGGGTTTATCATCCTGACTGAAGCAACTTTCTGAGTGCTTACAAATAGAGTGATCAAGGGAAGGATTAACTTGGAGATGAGGATGCTTCATAAAGTAACTTTTATGATATAATGTGCACAACATGTTCATTATTCAAGATGTGAAACGTTGTATTTCAAGGATTAATTTCTTGATAATAAAAGTGATTCATCCTCACTGTTGTCTAAAAATGCTTTGCTGCAAAGTTTCAAAGATAAGAACAGTTTGGTAAGTTTCATGCAAAAATTTGGTTCCAATTTAGCTGTGTCTGTCAATGTCCCACAGCATTCTTGAGCTTGTTGTAGAGAAAACCATTTTTTGTACATAATGTTTAAGTGACACTACAGATTGCATCTCGCATTGAGGACATGGTAAATAATGGTTGAAGCCATGTGGTACCTTTATGCCTCATATTTTCTGGGCCAACACCAGCTACTGCCATCTTTCATGATTAAACTACATGGATATAGGTTTCGTATAAAGCTATGAAGCTTATTTCTTAATTCTTGAGGTATGTATTGTAATGTAGTGATTTCATCTACTTAGTTACGAAACTGAAATAATGAGATAGAGATCATAGCCTTTAAGTTTATGGATCATTCTATTTCAAGACGTGGCATTTGTTTGTGTTCCTATTTACCATTCGTTGTGTTCAGTGCCACTGTTATGATAGAAAGGGCCTTGCATCCTGTCTTCTTTCAGGTTTATAAATCTTGCGTTCAAACTTCAATCTAATTTACTGATCTTAAAAATTGGTTATGCCAGAGTAGTCTTAAGGTTTGTCTATTGCTCAACTGAACATAATGTCTTTGAAAAGCCGTGTTTGGTTAGTGTTTGAAATTAAAATTTAAAGACCATTTTTTGCAGTTTAGTTAATGTTTGCCCATCTATTCATTCCAATGAAACACTAAGCTGAGAGGTTACACATCTGTTACAGTAATGGGGATAAAAACTGTCTATTAAACTGTATCTATATTGCTAATGGTCCATAGTGAAGTATGCTAGCATGATTGCTATGGTCGTAACCCTCATTCATTTTATATAATTTTTTTCCAAGGAAAGAAGTCAGCCTCTTTCTCATTTATTTCATTAACAAGAATGAAACCACATCATCAAACTTTAATGTCGTTGCATTAGTACTAATAGCTACAACCAGACTGCCTTGAATATAGCTACGAACACAATAAATGAATGCTCTTATCTTCATATGAAATTTTAATATCCATAGACAACCACTGAATTACCACAGTATAGAATGCATTTAGATGCTCTGTTACTGAGTCTCCATCATTCATCCGTAAGAGATATAACTTCTTTCGACGGAAAAGTTTGTTTACTAGGGACATAGATTGATATAAAGATCCTAACTTATCCCATAGTGGCTTGGTTGTAGCTTCTCCTAACGGTAATATTGAATTTGAAAGACACAACCAAATTGTGCTCTTTTCCTTCCTATCCAACTTCATCTTGTCTTCTGTCGACATACCCATAGATGCAGTACTTGGATCCACAATGACCCACTGTTCTTTGTCTACGAAAAGTTCTTCCATCTTGAGCTTACATAACTCAAAGCTTTGCCCATGAAATCTCTAAATCTCAATTTTAGAATTGCTCACCATTCTCTCACACAAGAGTTTCCACCATGGAGCTCCCACTCAAACCAAGCTTATCATAGACCCAAGATAAACAAACCCTTAGTAATGAATGCATCCCCCTAAAGCCATCAACCACTTTGATACCAAATGTAAGTTTTAAACCTTTATAGTAAGTAATGCATACACATATCTTTATAAAACGTAAAAGTAAACAATGACATTCACACATATTACTTGGAGATTTACCTTGGAAACCAGTAATCGGAAGAATTAACAAATTGTTTAGAGTGAGACCTCTAACTCTCATTACACACACACACACACACAGGGAATTGGCAACTGGGTAGGTTCTGTACTCGCGTGACACGGGGTTGATTCTGCCACTACTACTATACACCTAGGTAGACCAAGCCAGCCCCCAACACCTGGCCCATGGGTAAGCAACTGAGGATTTGAACATGAGACCTGTTATTGCTCAAACTAGCAGGGCTCCTAGGAGGGGGTTCCTAAAGGAGCAACTACTAGGTCAAGGGCAACAATGGAGCGATAGCCCATTGTCACCTCAGCTAAAGCTCCTTGCTCTTTATGGACTTTCACCAATGGGAGGAGACCCGTATAATAGGGACCACAATAATGAATAGATCAATGATAGGATGTTAGGTGACCCCAAATGCCTATATACAAGAGAGGCTCAAATATATGGTTTTCTTGCTTGGAAAGCAAGATGAAAGGCTCTCTAGGAAGGACCTAGGAGGATTTCAAGGGCTAGGGTTTGAGTATATGACTTGCCAAGGAGATTCCTAAACCTTAAAATCCTTGTGGAAACTTGGTTTCTAGATGGTCTTTGAAGATTTAGCTTTGACAAGAAGCGGGACCATGCGAGACCAAGTGGACCCAAAATTAGGTCAAGGGGATGGAATTGATCAACCAAGGGTGTGCTTGACCTAATTGAGGAGGAGAAAGGGATCAAAGGAGAAATTTTCTTTGAACTTGATGCTGTTGATTTTTGATAGCATCGGATGTGCTCGAAGCCCCAAATTTTGTGGATAGGCTTAGACACATGCATTACAAATAACCTAGAAATCGTTTTGGGAAATTCCACCCAGAAACAATTTTATAAGAAAAATTAATTATTTTTAGTGAGGACCCTAAGTCTAACTTAGGAAATTAAAATAATTAATCAGTATTAATGTAAACTGTGGATGAAACTTCCAGAAAAAGCAGATCAAGTCTAATTTAATGATTAATCTTAGCCGTTGATTGGAGATCTAATCTCGACCGTTGATTTGTCAACGAGAAGACTATAAAGGAAGACTTGAGGGTCATCTGTAAATTACACCGAAAGGATCTAGAGATCGAATTTTTCTAACGGAGCAGTTCTTAGACGAAAATCACATCTAAGTGATTCTTGATTGCAGTTGAGGGGCAAAGACAGTTTTGGCAGGAGGACCTTCTTCGGGCCAAGGATCAACAACAAAGAGGGTAGAGAAAGACGAGGAGGAGGCAGCACAAAGCCTAGAGTGAGTGACGTAGCACCCAAAAGGGGTGACGCAGGCCCCACGCAGAGGCAGCGCAGTTCTTCAGCAGAAAGTCCGATTTCAGCTGGGGAAATCCAGATCTGAGCCGGGAAGGGCTGGATCGATTTTCTGGAAGGGCTAAAAGATTACGCAAAAGGGGTGACACAATTCCAAATTTGACCCCATGCAGGCCTACGCAGAGGCAGTGCGGAGGGAGCTGGGGTTTCGTCATTTTAGCAACCAGATCAGCCTGGACTTGCAGAGTGAGGTTTACTCACTGATTTCTTTCTCTGTCAGTATTTCTTTGTAACTAAATCGTTCATGGGACATTCAAAATTGTATACAGAGTAACTGTTGCTTAATAAATTGTATCCAGAATAAATTGTATCCGCATTGGGTTTTTCTAGGGACTCGTCAACAGGAATAAATATGCAAATTTAATCTGAATGCAGCTAATCTACCATGAGAAATGCCATACGATGTTAGTTCTAATGAGAAAATCAGCATGTAATGCATTCTACTCTATCACGTATAACATACAATGTCAAGTGCTAGGTATAATCATAGATCCAATGCAACCAACACGTCAATTGATCAATACAAGAATGCATGCTTCCATGATTATTTTTGCAATGGACCCAACAATACAAATGAGAATAATGATATGAGGGGTTACGGGGGCAGGAGGCGGGAAAACAGGAGACCCATATGATATAGAAAGGAGCCCTTGAAGAAGGGAAAGACACCAAATGAGAGGATTGAATTTGATCCTCTAACCAGAAGATAGAAATGTCAATGATCAAGTATATAAATCTTTGATGAAGACCTATCTCGGGCCTATCACCCTCCGGGTAAGGAGTGAATGTCTCAAAACATTTAGGATGATATTATTTTGGTCATTGGGAAAACAAGAAGTGGACTCATCATTGTATTTGGGGAAAAACCATGATTCTTGGTTTTTCGTAGGGGAAACCAACTCTTCTTCAAAACTAGGGGAACAAACTTCATCACAAACATCTATTTCTGGGCAGGAACATAATAAGGGGAGGAATGCTCAAACATGAAGAAAAACCTTTTATCAGTGGCATGGCTAAAGGAAGCATCTTCCTCAATTTCTTTTACATTAGAGTCATCAGAATTACCCACAATTTTGGAAGGCTCTTCATTGATTGAATCATCTTGGAACATAAAAGAGAGACCCTTCCAATCACTAGGAAGGGCTTCATAAGGGCCAACATTGTTATTCAGAAGGGGCAAAACATTTTCTTCTTTCCTGAGCTCATTCTTATGGATTTGAGAAACTATGGGGACTTCATTTTTATAATCATACCAAATTCCCCAATCAACAGCCCAAAAGTCACTCATAGATTCTTCATTTATTTGACTATCATGATTTTCCTCAGAATCATCCCATTCTTCACTATATATTTGATGTTGGTTAGGATGCCATTCATTCTCTTCTTTAGATAGGGAGGACTTTTCCTCCCTCATCCGTTCTCGAAGAATGCTATCCAAGGTCTTTACTACATGATTTTGATAGAATGCTTCAAGAAGAATGTCATCAATAGGACTCTTGTTATATTTGTTGATTTTTGTAGCATCAGAAAGTGTTCCAAGTCTCAAAATTTGTAAGGAGGCTTGGACATCAGTATTCTAAAGAACCCAGAAATCGTTTGGGGAAATTCTACTCCGTTTGTGTTTTATTAAAATAATTAATTATTTTAATTAGGACCCTAAGTCTAAACTTAAGAAAATTAAATAATTAATGGGTATTAATAAAACAGAGTATGAATCTTCTAGAAAACGAAAATCAAGTCAAGTTTTTATTTTAGCCATTGATTGGACTTCTAATATGGGCCATTGATTCGTCAACGAGAAGATTATAAAAGAAAACTTGAGGGCCATTTGGAATGTACGCCGGGCAAGCGTTCTGTAACCCGAGGGAAGTTGATTCTGAAGGAATAGAATTTGATTTTGGAGGGAGACTTGCAAGGCCAAGGAAGCAGAGGGTTTTAGCAGTGTCGGGGTTCGAGGGAAGGAGGCAGCAAAATATCAGAGAAGCAGCACGCAGAAGCAGCGCAGTGGCCTCACGCAGTGGTGACGCAGGAATACGCTGGCTCTGAACAGAGGGGCACGCAGGAGAGACGCAAAGTGACGCAGGGAGGGCTGGTGACTCCCTCAGGTGTCAAAAATTCTTCTGGGTACTGAAGAAGAATTCTCTCAGGTGTATCTCAAGAAGTTTTCTCATTTGTTTCTGTCAAACTTTCCTTGTAAAGATTTCATTCCTGAAGAATAATATAAACCCTCATTTGCTGCACCGATTTTCCCACATTGGGTTTTTTTCCGGGGACAATTGTCCAAAAAAAACTGTGTCTATGTGATTGATTGTTATGCTTGTATTTTCTGCTGTTCTGTTCTCTGCATATACACGAGTGATTACTGTAGTAGTGTTTATTTCAAAATTTACTGGAATAATTTTGTAAATAACTTATTGTAAGTAGGAGAAATAAATCTATTCAAAATTTACTGGAATAATTTTGTAAATAACTTATTGTAAGTAGGAGAAATAAATCTATCACTGCAGTAGTATTTCAAGATTGAAATTTTCACAATATTCATACTTCATGTTACGGAGCTTTTCCGATTGCTCACAATAGGGAGAAAATCTCTTTGGAGCAATATGTAGACATCAGTTGCTTGCAAGACTCTTCATATTCCATCATCCGTTCTTGCAATACCTGAAGGCTCTCGTGGTCGAGATCTTCTTCATCATCCTTGGAGGACATGCTTTCCAATTCATGAGTCTCTCTTTCAGCACAATCCTCAAGCTATGCCTCAATCACTTGATCTTGATGATTTGGAGAAGGATCATGATACTCTTCCTTGAGCATAAAACCATATTCAATAACTTCCTCTTCTTGAAGGGCCACGTCCAACATTTGGCATATGTCTTCATGAGATTGGAAACATGACCCTTCATGCAACAAGAAGTGCACAACCAACATTGAAAGAGAAGGAATGCTTTTAGGTTCATATGACTCAAGCCAATCGGTATTGGGGGCAATGGATAGGACAAACAATTCCATTTGGTCACAAGGTTGAGTTATATTTTGCTTTGAAAGATACCTCATGAACCTTACCACGTGATTGGCTGCGAAATGTGGATCCCCATCGAACGTTGGCATATTCTTCATGGATTTCGATGAGGGATATCTTGGGATCCCTGTCATATCCATGGCGGAAATAAATGTGGTCAACATGTTGCTGGGTCCTTAATGACATGGGAGTCGTCAGGGTGAACGAAATTGCCTTGACAAATGCTTGCATCACCCTACAAGTATTAACCTTAGAGATCAATGAAGAACTAGGGCTTTGTTCTGTTGAAATATGTAACTAGGTTCGGTCTTCATAATGACAGATGTAATCTTGATTTTATGTATTTAATGAAAAGAGAAAAATAAATTTATTATTATAAGTCTTGAGGCATGGGTTTCATGCTCAAGAGAATTTATTTTTAAGTCAAAGCACCCATTGAGTGCTTCTAGGTTTGTTATAAACTCATTGAGTCATTGTCATGTATAAATGACCCATTGTAAAGAAAATTTTATTGAGTCATAATCAAGTCAAAAGACCCTCCAAGAGCTCGTCATGGCACAAAGTTCAAATCAGCCTAAGGAAACTTCTAGTCAGCCTAAAGGAAGCAACTCGACCCTATGTGAAGCCTATATAAAGAAGACCTCGACCTCATTTGGAGAACACACTCACACTCACACAAGTTCAATCTTAAGGACGGAAGGAAGTGTGAAGAAGAGGAAGACTAAAGAAGGAGAAAAGTCAAAGTTTTGGATTTGGTTTTGGGTTACTTCTCTCCATAGGTGCGAAGGAATTAGGGCACATATTGTTGCAGTGAAGCCGAGTTGCAGAATTGAAGTTAGGTCACCAAGAAGAGTTGATATGAAAGCTGAATTCTCTCGGAGAAAGAATCTACCCAAGCGAAGAAGAGAAGTTGCAGTTTCTGGGCATATCGAAGTTTTAGTTTTAGTTTTTGGTTGCAGCTGCAATTGCAGTTTTTGGTTACAGCTGCAGTTGCAGTTTTTGGTTGTAGTTGCAGTTGCAGTTTCTGGGCAAGTTGAAGTTACAGTCAAAGTTGCAGTTTCTGGGCAAGTCATAGTTATAATTGCAGTTGCAGTTGTTGAGTAGGTCGAAGTTGCTGGAAGGAGAAGCTATTCAAAGAGGAAGCATTGACTTGGTCTTGGAGGGGTTCTTGGTCAAGGGTCTAGGTCTTGGAATTCGTCAATTGAAGTTTCTATAAGAAGAATTCTTGTGGGTTTTCCTCTCAAGTTGGAGAGGTTTTGGCTTTCGCTGATCGCCTACTTCTTGTGTCCTTTATCTCATTGTTCTTTATGGTTTGGTAGCTGTTTGATGAAGAAGAACACATAATAATAATCAAATACAAGAAGAGCCTAAAAAAGAAAAGTAAAAGGTCCTCACAAGCAATTATCATTATAATAGAAATCATCTAATATCTCTGCCCTAGATTTCTCAACATGGTATCAGAGCTAAGGTAACGAGTCAAGGAAGGGCAGCTCAACAAGGGACACTCAAGCTCTCAAAGATCAAGGTTCTTGAACGATATCAAGGGCAAGGCAAAGGCTACTTCGTTATCTTAAAGGAAGTATCAAAACCATAGATTGATCAAAGAAGTTCATAGTTAAAGCATTCTTGGGATCCTCGCTCAAATCATCATCTCAAGAAAGGAGACCTCAAAAGACCCTATCTCTACTCAAGAAAGGAAGGACTTCGATCTAAAAGCATCTTGAAGATTACTCATCCAAGGAAAGCTAGATCAAAGGCGTTGTCAGCATCAAGAAGCATCAAGGCATCATCAAGAAGTCATCCTCAATCATCATCAACAAAGGCATCAAGTTGAGGAGTTCATCTTCACTTTACAAGTAAGTATTTATACTTCTATATCTAAATCTAGTAAAATGACTTCATTTTGCAATGAGATCAACAAGTTGGTTGCGTCATCGAACTTCCTTGCATGGAAAAGAAGGATAGACCTAGTCCTCAAGGAAAATGAAGTTATTAATCATGTCAAAGGCAAAGTCTCCAAACCATCTGAAGATCAAGCACTTATTTGTGTGAAAATTTGGGAATTCCGAATCCTATTGCAGCAACTGATGTTAATTCTTCTAATTGTTTAATTAATCAAACAATTTACTTGCAGTTTCCTACAACAAATATTGAATTAAATACACTGCAACCTTCACAAGTAAAATACCGCGAAAGAAATAAAAGCGCTGGAAGAAATAGATGCACACACAAAATACGCTGTTATTTTTGGACAATGTCCCCGGAAAAACCCAACTTGGGAAAACCGGTGCAACAATCGAGGGTTTTGATATTACACAGTAGTGAAAATCTGAGTACAAACTATGGATGCCCAAACTGGGAATCCAAACAGAGATAAACTGGCAGAAATAACTAGTGAGGAAAATTCCTCACTCCACAAGCTATCTGACACTGACCTTGGCTCGAATTGAGCTGCTCCCAACTGCCTTTGTACAGTCACTGTGTCACTCTACGCAGTCACTGTGTCCCTCCAGCTTGGAACTGCGTCTCCTCTCACTGTCTCGTCAACGACCGTCTAGGAAACTGATCCTCCTTGCCTCTGGAACCTCTCTCTAGCTTCTGGTTCTGAGTTTCGACTTCTCCCCAACAAAACATAATTTGCCTCTAGAGGGCTCTTCGCTGCCTCACTGTGGCACTCTCTGCCTCTCTCCAAATGTACTCCCTGGATTTGGAAATCTTCCTCTGACTTCACTATCTCTGCCCCTCTCTCACTGCTTCGATCTCACTGAATCACTTTCGGCAACATACAACTGCTACTCTGGAAAACGCTTTCTCAGCGAAATTGAATGCTCAACTGATTTGGTGTGTCTTCTCCAAGCCCCATTGACTTCTTATAATCCTTCATTGAGACTTCAACGACCACGATTTAATCTTAATCGATGGCTAGGATTAACTAGAAATCGATCCATGCACTTTTCTAGAACATTCTCACCATGACTTAATAATTATGATTTATTAATAATATTTCCTAAGTCCTAAATTAGGAAATATAAAAAACTGATTAATAAATCTAATTAAGTCGTCTCTATGTGGAATTTCCAGAAACTATTCTGGGTATTGGAGAATACATGTATTCTAGCCTCTACCAAATCTTGTGGCTAGAACACATCCGATCCTACAAAAATAACACTCCCTCTTAGCGAGGAATGTGTTGTAGTACTGCAACTGCTGCCACAATACACTGTCTCTGCACCATCTCCTGTCACGCTGCTGATGTTTGGCTAGTATTGCCCACCAACTACTGCGCAACTTTGATATGCGCTGCATTTGTGCTGCTGCTCACTCTGCTGAAGTGTTGCCAACAATTCATCTCACTGCAACTCTGTTGCTGTTGCTAAATATCCAAGACATTGAACCAACTGTGTTCAGTATGATGTATCTGTCACCCGAGTCCCGAATGCTACTAGCCTCTGCGTTGTCACTGAAGGATCTGCACTGCTGCTGACTCTGCACTGTGCCAACTGCAGTGCTGCCAACTCTGCATTGCGCTCCTAGTATCTGACCGCTACTAGCCACTGCATTTGTCACTCTAGCATCTGACTGCACCAACTGCCACTGGTCCATCCTGCTACTGCGTACTGTGGGCTTCCGTAGAAAGGTACTGATTCAAGAGGTGGACCTCCTCAAGAATCCTGCCCAACCTATAGCACTCTAGAGCTACAAAACTAAGTCACCCCACCTCACTCTTGGAGGGATGTCTGCAAACATGGCAAAATCTTCTTCCAGCTTGGAGGACAACCTATCGATCTGTTGATGGGAAAAAATGTCCGGCCAACAGTAAGGGATCTCCCTAGTAAAAAGTCCCGATTAGACTCTAAACCGTTTGTTATAGGGATCCCGTCCGGGGTGTGGGGCTGACTACCGCTGAATACTCCTTTTTCTCGGACACAAACGAGCCCTGCAGGCCTATGAACACACGATTATTCGGATGGTACAAGACAAATGGTTTATGAGTCTTAATGAACATAAAATACTACAAATAGCAAGATGAGTTAAAGCATGCGGCCAAAGGAAATGCTGTTAGTAGCACATCATTAAGGTCACGCTTGTAAAAGCTGTTCAAACCACAGAAGAAACAGTTCTTTATGGTTAGACTTCCTTAAGCGGTCTTAAGAGATAAGATAAATGTTAGTAACGGAGTTGCTAACATCTTCTAAATAAACAACCTAACATCATTAACACATTTAGTGAGCTGAAATGTATAAATGATATAAACAGAAAACGCAGATTACTTAATCATAAAGATATCAGATACATAAGACAAAATATTCATAGTGTTAACACATTAATCCTCATCGGATCCAAGAGTGGAATCAAAACAAGTGCTTGTATTCATTCTTAGAAAAGTGCATTCAATGCTATACAATTCTCTTTTCTCCTTTGGAGTCCAAAAAAAAGATCCTTTACAATTTCCCGAAGGGAGTATTTATAGAACAAAATTGACCCTTGGGTATCCCTGACTTTTCGTCTTCCTGACCATTGACATGCCCTGCGATTTGAGGAAATTCGCGACTTGCGACCTTGGCTTTGACTGCGACCTCTGACCCCTTGGCTATTGCGACCTATGACCTCTTCTGTTTGCTGCAATATGTGACTTGGTCATGGGAGCAGTTGCGTGATTGCGAGGTCAGGGACATCTACCTGTTGCTGTTCCTTGAGGTAACTTTGCCATGCCCGATAATCTACAGCCATTGGGGAGACCTGATGCGTATCTTCTCTCAACCTATGAAGACACTCGAGAGCATTTGGAATCAACGTGTCTCTCTTGACAGTGATCTAGTTTAACAGGGAGGCCAGTTTGGTATAGATCCGGACCGGTGTCACAATGAATTGAACCAGGTTTTCCTGTGATGCTGGCAGGTCTTGAGAGGCGGCTGCTTGCCTTATGGGTTGTAGAAATACTTGAATATCTTTGGTGACTTCTTCCCATGTTTTCTCTTCGCCCAGTGCACCCAGAGAAGGAATGTGGTGTACTTCGGCCATTGAGTCAATGCCGCTAATCAGATGTTCATATGCGGACATTACTTTCTCCAAATCCTTGATGAGTTTCTCCTTGGATTGCACCTTTATCTGGATTTGAACCTTGTCGTTTTGGGTGCCAATCCAATCTTTTCTAGGCAAGGTGTATGGAGCTTGTGGATACATGCTCGACCATTCTAGTATTCTGTCCAAGGCAATAGAGGCTTCCTTTAGCTGTGTGTTCCTCCTCTTGGTTTCTGCCTGTGCTTTCAGTAGTGGCGCGATGGTTTGTTTTATTGTGAACAGTTCTTCATATACTTGCTTCATGGTGGCCTCCAAAGTGACCAGCTCTCCTTGAATAGTGAGCGACACTTCATTAGTAGGGGTACTCCTAACCTAAAGCTGTTGGACTTCTTCTTGTAGCGCCTTCTTTTCTTGTTTTGACATAGCCGCCTTTTGTTCGGAGGCCTTTAGTCTATTTTGCAGGGACAAAATTTCTCTACTCATTCTGCTTACGTTCTCCTCGGTGGCTGCTGCAAAAGCGGTGCCAGTTGATGTGATCATAATCAGATTGGTCCTGGTATCCAAGACTATATCCTTCTCTGTGGTGGTGGTAAGGGGTGCAGCAGGGTTCCGAGCCAAGCATCTTCTCTTCTCCTACCTGATCTTGTGTGTGAACTGATCGTAGGTAAGTCTCGTCAGATCAAGCAATCCCTCGTCTTGATCCTCGGAGGTACTCAACTCCGAGAGAGCAAAACGCACATTAGTTGTAGGAGTTGTCTGTGGCACCTCGATGTGTGGCAGCTCCGTTTGTTTCTCTGTCTCTGGAGGAGGTGTCTTGTTGCCTTCGGCTCCCTTGGAGGAATCTTCCCTTGACTTCCGACTTTCTTCCTCCCTTCTTTTTTGCTCTGCTTCTGCTCTATCTTGTTCTTCTTTTAGCTGGCGCTCAGCTTCTGCTCTATCTTGATCTTCCTTTAGCTGGCGCTCAACTTCTGCTCTATCTTGATCTTCCTTTAGCTGGCGCTCAGCTTCTGCTTTATCCTGCTTTATCTTTAGCTGGCGCTCAACTTCTGCCTTTTCTTTCTCTTCTTTCCTCTGTTGTTCCTCTTCCCTTTTCTTGCGGGTTTCCTCCGCCCGCTTCTTTCTTTGTTCTTCTTTGAGTTGTTTCTTTCGTTTGTCCTCCTCCTCCTTTGCCTTCTCCTCAACTTCTTGTTGAGCTTTAGCCTCCTTTTCTCTTCGCCGGGCGGAAGAGTTATGGCCCGTACCGGTCCTTTGCTTTTTGGCTTTGGAAGACGAGGCTCCTCCCAGTGTATGGATTCTTTCTTCTAAAGTCTGGTTGTCCTGATCTTCCTGATCGATTGATTCCTTTGGAGCGGCTCCCTGTCTTTGTTGTACCAGTTCTTGATTCTATCTTCAACTGGGCAATCAGTATGCTGGTAACTCCATTTAAATTTGGCCCGCTTGCAGTGGGCGGGGATGATTCTCTCAGGATCATACGTTCGGTGTGACACAGGAGGTAGACAAAATCCTTTGACTTGCTCAGCCTCTGCCTCTACTTCCCTGAAATCTTTCACTGTGTAGGCGCCGATAGTGAGCGGCAGAGTGGGCCATGGCTTCTTCTTGCCCTTAGTGAGAACCTTTGAAAAACCGCCCAACATTTGGTAACATGTTTCTTGGAGGAGCAGTTTGTCGGTGACGAATTGGGGCAATGCGTGGGGGGCCTTGAGTGACCCGAAGACTCGGATGAAAGTGCTATCCGCGACAGGAAACCGGTTGGCCACTCGAGTTATAGTCTCCATGGCTCACCCAGACATGCATGGGGTGTCCTTTCCAAACAATTTCCCGTAGAGAGCGGGGATGAAGCTGTGCGAGATTGACTCCATGTCTTGCTTATATCTGGAGTCCCAGAACACCAGTAAATCTTTGTGAATTGGACCGCCGTGCTCCGAATCCCAGTTGTGTGCCCACCCCTCAAAATGGCACCTTGCACATACTGCATCCAAAAGATAAGACGCCATATGAAATTCTGATGCATACCCTTCATCAGGTGCTATTGCCGAAGATATGTTCGATTTGAGGGCCGCCACTATCAAATTGGCCCAATTGAAGCGGGTGTCGTACATAGTGACAACGTACATTAGAGAAACCCAAGCGCCGTTGAAGGTGGTTGCATCTGGACGGCCATACATCCTACATAACATTGTAGCTACGAGCTTGTAGACCTTCTTGAGATTTGCTGTCTGATATTCCTGGTCTTTCTCGAGCTTGAAATTTTCTGGTTCCTCCCACCATCCTCTTAAGGTCTTGGGTATGGGAACTGCATGAGCGGTGGCCCACTTCTCGGTGAAGGTCTGTTCTCGGGTGGGAAGTGCATAATAGAATTTTGCATCTTGTCCCTTCAGATTTGTGAATGACTTACCGCCATGATCCTGAATAACCCAGATCTTGGGGTCAACCTTTTGCAAGATCCACTCGATCAACTCTGCACATGGGAATATAGGCGGATGGGCCCCTGCATAGTGGAGCTTGGATCTTTTAACCTGAATATACACCTGCCGGTCTGGGAGGTCCTCTGGAAATTCAGGCTTTGTGAATTCTTGGTACACCTGATACCAACTCATACTGTCCCCCTTGCCGAATGTGCAGGGGGTGCCTCCATAAATAGGGGGAAGAGAAAGAGGTACTTCCTCCTCCGAGATTTCTATCTCAGGGCTTTTGTTTCTTTTGCGAACTGCCGAAGGCCCCATATCACTTGAAGCCAACGAGATGGATATGCACTCTAGCTCGGCTTCGAGGTTCCCTGGCATGTTCATAAAACAATCCCACGATAAGACATATGTCATATTTATAAATACTTGGGCTGCTCCTACCTCTGCTCAACTATTTTCAAGGAAATGGATGAACCTGCGACCTAGCAACCTTGTGGTTGGGTCACTGGGTCGCTAGGTTGTGTTGGTTTAAACTTTCACAGAAAAGCGACCTAGCGACTTAGCGACTTGCGACTAGGTCGTTGAGTTGCGGGGTCGTGCCGGTTTAGATCTTCACGGAAATGCCACCTGGCAACTTAGCGACTCGCGACCAGGCCGCAAGGTCGCTGAGTCGCGAAGTCGCGTCACTTCAAACTTTCATGGATATGCGACCTAGTGACCCTAGGACTTGGCGACCGAGGTCGCGAGGTCGCGGGGTCGCTCTAGGGCTTGGCAGATGGGTTACTCGGCGACGAAGACCTTCTACTTGCTTTTAATAAAAAAAAAAGGAGGTAAGGCGACACATCAAGTGGAAAGCATGGATGAAGTTCCTCATTGTAAAGGGCTGGAAAGGGGAACCTGAAAAGACTGATGCTAGGGAGGCTTCCTAGAGGAGGTACATAGGGAAATCAAGCTATGGGGAGGGGCAAGTTATAGCAACATGATTCATGGAAGGTTTAAAAGAAGCTAGGTTAAGTTTTAAATAGGCGGGTAATGGAGGCAACAATCAATCAAAAAGGAAACAACAGGAGGATTAGGCAACTTACCCGGGAAAAACTCGCTCCAGCTGGCTTGTCAGAGGCATTTTCTTTCTCCGTCGCGCAGGTCGAATGCGACCTATGCGACCCTTATATATATAAAGGGGGTTGCACGTGTGGACAATAAATGAGGGTCGCAGGGTCGCAAATGAGTTGAGTTGATGAGATATGCGACCTCGCAACTCTGCAACCTTGCGACATGGGGGGGTTGCAGGATCGCAAGGTCGCAGGGTCGCGACTTAGTTGAGTTGACCAATTCTGCGACTTAGCGACTTGAGACTTTTGGAAGAGTGAACTTAGGCTTGAATTTATTTCAAAATGTTAGGGGCTCAAAAATTTAAAAGGGGCAAAATTTTGGAGGGTGTTGTAGCGGCTACAACAAATGGCGATTCACTGGTAGGGCCCAGGATCTCTGCTGGTGCTTATCTTGTGGGGGGTGGGTGGGTGCTTCACACGCTGATCCTTTCACTCCGTGGGTCCCACTACTTTCATCCTCGGGCTTTGCGTGTTTGCTCCACCTATCTGCATGTCCCAGGGTGCTGGTCCACCATATTTTTATTCCTGGAGACCGGACGGAAAAAGTTGGAGTGACCTCAGGGATTTCCAAGATCCGGTATAGTTACTTTGCCCTCATCGTGTTGCTCTGCTGCCAGCGAACCTTGTGGTTCCGGCGGAGTCACTGCCTAGGAGTCACGGACGTTGCTCCGTTGCCAGCGAGCCTGGTCAGTACCCCGGCGGAGTCGTCGCATCGCCTCTCTGCGCAGGAAGCCTTTCTCAATCCTTTACCCTTTATTCATGTGCTAATTTGCACTTATTTTAAATGTGCTCGGGGCACTTATTTGACTGTGCTCAATGCACTTATTTAACTGTGGCATTTATTGCCTGGGCAGATCAGGGATCCCGACTTATTTTGCTTGCAAGAGAGGTTGCTCCTGGTCTATATGAGGACTTTCGGGTTTTCCTGGATATCCTTTCATCTCCTGAGGTCTGCCCTGTCCCCTTTCCGTCTAGTGACCGATCACACCGAGACTTTATTTTGTACAATAGTCCCTTGGGCCAGCATACTAGGTAAGCTACCCACGCTTGGTTCCTAGGACTTGGTCATGTTTCCCATTTGGGTGCATATCACAGGCAAGCTCGCGCCATTTTTTGCGTTTCAGGGGCGATTCTTCACCAGCATAGATTTCGGCACAGCATGCCAATTGAGTAACTTCTACATCTCTCCTTCAACTTGAGATGCCAAAGGGAATGGGCCAATGAGAGCCTGCTTGAAACAAACGATTTATTGAAAAAAAGAACAACATCAAATAAAACAAACTATGGTACAGGGTATGGTGACGGCCCCCTGGGGCTGTTAGGTAAAATAGTGTTTAAGGTCGTGCCCGTTTACCGGGAGGACCTCAATCCTCCCTTCAAGGGTTTGTAGCCTATAAGTGTGGGAGCCGACCTTTTCGTTAATTTGGAAGGGACCTGTCCACAGGGCTTGGAATTTGGAGTGTTTCCCTTTATCCTCGTGAGCTTTGTCCCATTTGAGGACAAGGTCACCTACTTCAAAAGATTTGTTTCCAGCAGACTTCTTGTCAAACCATTGTTTTATTCGACTTTGGTGGATGGCGAATTTTTCCCGGGTTTTTAGCCTTTCCTCCTCTAGCTTCAACAATGTGTCTATTCGGGCTTATAAGGCAGGGCAAGGGGTGCCATGAGTTTCTTGAGATAATTGAAGGGCTGGGAGAGACAATTTGGTAGGAAGAATAGCCTCTTTGCCGTACACAAGAAAAAATGGGGAGGTGCCCAAAGATGATTTGGGTGTGACCCGATCAGCCCATAGGGCATTATGGAGTACGTTATGCCAATTTCGTTGTTGGGACAACAGAGTCTTTTTGATGATGCAGATGAGGTTTTTATTAGTTGGTAGAGTGTTTCAGCACTATACCGTTTTCTAGAGCAAACTCGTATAATTTAAATGATGAAAAGTATGTTGCGTTATAAAAAACAAGGGAGGTTGGAACGCCAAACTTGATCATGATTTGCTGGGTGATGAAAGCTATTACCTCTTGATCATTGATTTGACGCAATGGTATTGCTTCAACCCACCTTGTGAAGTAGTCCGTGGCTGTGAGGATGTATCTATGTTGCTTGGAAGAGGGTGGCAAGATTTCCCCGATCACGTCAAGCCCCCATTGCTGAAAAGGTTCTTCCACCGCGACGGACTGCAACGGGGCGGACGACCGTATTTCCCTATTGACGAACTTTTGGCATTGTGGGCATTTCCGGACATAAGCGTGTGCATCTTGGAACAGAGTAGGCCAATAGAAACCGACGCGCATGATTTTGTGGGCACTGGTATCCCCCGCATAGTGCCCACCTGCTGGACCATCATGGAGCTCCGTCAAAACTTTCTGTGCCTCATCATACTCCAAACAGCGTAGCAGGACTCTGCTGTGGTGTTTGCAGAACAACTTACCCTGCACTAGTTGGTAGGATGCAGCTTTCAGTCTTAAAGCATGTTTCTGCTGAGCGGTTAAAGTGGGGCCCATGGTACCGTGGCTCGATATTGCTAGAGATCAACGTACCATGAGGAGGTATTCTGTCGGGATATACTGTCAGTTTGATACATGTCGATTTCGTGTTCCCAACTCTCTTCTTCACTGCTTCGCGAGTCTGCGGCTTCTGCGGCCATTCGGAATAGTCCTTGGCCTTTTATAAGTGTGCTGGCTTGAATTCCAGGTCATACTCTTGAAGGCATGTCATCCAGTTGCCTCGTCTCTTGCCTAGCTCTTGCTGTACGAAAAGTGAGCGCACAGCTGGGTGAGGTACGAATATTGTGACGTGACTCTTCAAAACATATGGCCTGAAGTGTTTGACCGCCTTGTACACTGCGTAAGCTTGCTTGTCAATATCT
Organism: Pinus albicaulis; assembly: GCA_034641835.2. Taxonomy (NCBI): domain Eukaryota; kingdom Viridiplantae; phylum Streptophyta; class Pinopsida; order Pinales; family Pinaceae; genus Pinus; species Pinus albicaulis. The sequence goes on from CM076571.1 coordinate 61,251,830, forward strand.
GGATAATTCAGCTCGGCACCTTGCAACCTAGTGCTCATGAATGATATGGGCTGCTCATCGTTGTTGTCATCTTTCTGAGTGAGGGCCGCTGCCAGAGATGAATCTGAGGCAAAGGTGTACAAGATAAAGCCTTTGCTGAAATTCGGGCTATGAAGAGCAGGTACTTCCGCGATGGCCCGCTTGATGTTATTGAACGCTTCTTCCTCAGGAGAATTCCATTTGAAGTTAGCGTTCTTCTTGATCATACCTTGCAACGGTTTCACAATTTAGGCGAAATCTGATATAAACTTTCGCACGAAGTTGATTTTCCCGAGGAAAGACTGCATGGCCTTCTTGCCACTTGGAGGACGTATCTGGGCGATGACTTTCGCACTCTCTGGATCCACTACTATGCCGTCCCGAGTTATGATTTGCCCCAATAGGTTTCCTTCGGAGACGGCGAAAATGATTTTCTTCGGGTTTAGTGAGATCCCATATTTTCGACACCTTTCAAAAATCTGCTTGAGGTGATGTAGGTGGTCAGACCTACGTTTTGAAAATACGGTGACATCGTCAAGGTATACTACCACGCTTTTCCCTATGAGGCCATGGCTCTTTGGAAGGTCGCGATAGCATTGATCAAGCCAAAGGGCATGCGTCTAAATGCGAAAGTTCCCCATTTAGTTTTGAATGTGGTTTTCAGTCGGTCGGGTTCAGCCACTAGTATTTGGATATAACTTGAAAAAACGTCCAATAAAGAGAACATTTCCGATCCCATTACAACTTGAAGGATTTGCTCCATAGGGGGCATCGGGTAGTTGTCCTTGTCCGAAGCTCTGTTCAAATTTCGGAAGTCTATGCATAAACGGGTTTCGCCAGATTTCTTACGAACTGGGACCAAGTTTGACACCTAGGTTGAATGCCGGATTTTGAAAATTATGCGCGCATCCAGGAGTTCAGTTCCTTTTGGATCATCGGCTCTAAGGTGGGGTGTACTTTCCTCAGTTTCTGCTGGAATGGTTTCACTCCTTCCTTCATGGGTATCACGTGCTGGATGATCCGCGTGTCATAGGTTCGTAGCTCATCATACGTCCAGGCAAACACATCTCGGTATTTCTTAAATAACTCAGTGAAAGATTGCCTCTCCTGAGGGGTGCATTCACTACCGAGATTGACGAATTTGGGCTCCTTGTCCGTCTCGAGGTTTATTTGTCGGTGTGCTAACGTGGAACTTTGCACCTTCGTGTTGGGAGGGCCTCGAAAACGGTTCTGTAAGTCGAGCAACTTTTCTAGCGACACAATCCCTTTGGGTATGGGATTTTCTTTACGATCCCCTTGTTCCTTTTGCAAGGCCTGATCATGATCCTCTTCTTCTATAACTGCATCTTTGAACATGTCCGTATTGAGCATGAAGTCCAGTACCTGTTGATCATCATTAAAAACGCGCAAATTAGTGACATTGTCTAGTACGGATGGCTTGTAAATAATTTCAATAGAAAATCCATCTCTAAGTGGGGTGAACCTAGCAACAACATTGGCAAGTGTATCAGTTGCTGCATTGTGCATCCTAAGTACGGATTTAATACCGAAAGTGTCAAAAGTAGAAATTAAACGCCATACCTCTTGCTGGTAACCTTTCAAATGTGGAGACAAGCAATGGATGGTGTTACATACCCGACGGGTGATAATCTCGGAGTCTCCAATTACCTTTAAACAACGAACTTTGAGATCTATGGCTTTTTTGAGCCCGAGCAGCAATGCTTCATACTCGGCTGTATTATTCATGCATTGGAACTCTAGCCGGTAGGAAATTAGAAACTTGTTCTTCTAAGGGTCCAGCAGGACACAGCGCGTGCCAACCCCATCGTGGGTTTTGTAACTGTTGTAGTACAAGGTCCACATTGCATCTTCTGATTTGACAAGGCTATTCGAGCACATAGGAGACGCACTCGGGGCAATGGTTTCTAACTAGTCTTTTGTTGAGGCAGAGTGGTTGTCAGTGACCAACAATAGCTCAGATTGGACGTCTTGAGTGACCGAAGATTGGGGGGTTTGGTAGCATCCAAAAATGGATTCTAAAAAACACATACCAAGCTCCTCTTGCGCAAAACTGTCTGGTTCGTTAGTTGCGTCCAGGTTGGTCACCGTGTGTTTCATGTAAGGCTCGCCTTCGACCCGGATTTGATTGTTCTTGCCCTTGTAAGGGAGCCACAAGTGGGACCAATCAGTGGCAAAGTATCCTTTCAGCTTGCTAGACCAATCTCTGCCCAAAAGAAGGCCATAGGCCTCGGGGATATCCACGATTACTATGTCAATGCACTGATGCACCCTAGAATCGGAGGATAAACAGATATGACATTGTTTAATTCACCCACTGCAGGAACCCGAGATCTACTGAGTTGAATGATCCTGGCGTTAGTTTTCTCAGGGCAGATGTTTAACTTCTTGCATACAGACAAAGGGGATAACATTCGTGGATGCACCAAAAATTAGAATCGACGAGGCAATTATGGACATTGAAGTTGAAGATCTCGAAGGATAGAAGGAAAGGTGGCGTGGATCCCCTGGAGTTGGCATTCACGACATTCACGATAGACTTGGGACTAGCAGCAGATTGGGTAGATGTGGTACTCACGGGTTTGGTCGCTGGTAGGTTGGCAAATGCTTTGAGGATAAGATTTCGCTGGTTAGCAATGCGAGCGAGTTCGTAGAGAGAAATATTGGCCTGAGTCTTCTTCATATCCTTGATAATGTTATACCCGGAGTCTGTGTGTGAGATAATTTTGGTGGCGATTTTCGGAGAAATTGATGAAGATTTAGCCTTTGGGCTTTCTCGGGGATTAGTTGGGCTAAATTTCTCAGGAGTCTTGGTTTGGTTTTCTGTGTTTGGTGGCAGGATTTTCCTTAAGAAAGCTTTTCTTTTTTCTTCGAAGGACTGCTCAGGGACTGGGCCTTGCTCCTCAAGCCATAGTTCCGAGGGGGTTTGGACTTAGGGTCCTCAGCCAAGTTTATTTCAGTTGTGGAAGGGGGGATTTCCCCTCGGATGACCTCAAAAGCAAGGACAGTGTAGAAATTTCTGTTTTCCCACCCTAGTTTTCAGTTTCACCTTATTTCTCCAATTAGTTAAATGCCCTTTCCCATAACCTTACATTCAACAAGCTGGAAAATAAATATTTTCTGAAAACACAAATTCTGGAAAATTTTCACAGTGCTGGAAATTGCAGAAATAAAAATCAGTAGACTAAAACAGCCACACAAAACATTTTAACACAGTGATTTTTGGTCAACATGACTTTGGAAAAAACCCCTACAACTCTTGGGGAAAACCAGTTCGAAAGCTTCTCATTATTTTCTGAATATTGCTTTTACAGTGATGCAGAAATTTACTCAGAAAAAAAAATTACAGCGACTTCGAAACAAAACTTATCTCGAAAATCGTGCCAAACTCCACCTTGAGTTTCCGTGCCCACAAAACAGAAAAATTACAGCCTTCAAAACTATACGAACAACCTCGAAAATAGTGCCGGAATGGCTGTACGACCTCCCTCGAAATCCGTGTCCACTTGCCTCGAACTTCGTGCTCAGCCCTGCTGTACGAATTTGCTGAAAGTTAGTGCTGCTGCCCTCTTTCTTCTCACTGCTTAGAAAATTCTCTTCAGCTTTCTCCTTCTCCTTCTCTCAATCTGCTCATGAAAGAATTAATGAATGAATGACCTTTTCTCTCCTTTTCCTCCTTTAATAGAACTCTAAGTGACTTTTGGGTTATCCCCAAATCCAATGGTTGAAATAGCTTTAGATCTAGGGCTGAGATTAAATGCTCTTTTAAATCTCACTTTCTATTTTTTAATTCACCCCACTTTAATAAAGACCCACTTAGTCATTTATTTCCAAAGTCACTTTCCTTTCTAATTTTACATTAACTTTATTAAAGTCACTTTAAAATTAGACTTTAGTAACTTTTTCACTTAAAGTCACTTTTAAATTAGATTTTACTTTATAACTTTATAAAGCCACTTTAAGAGAAAAATTAAATTCTTTTGGACACTTTTCCCTAGGCCAAAGATCAAAGCCTTAGGGAACCACTTGTCCTCCGGTAACCAAATTTCAACACTCCCTCTTACCGAGGAAGGTGTTCCTCACCACACCCATCTTATCTCTGAAGTAGACATGCTTGCCCCGTGGTAAGGCTTTGGTAAGAATATCTGCAACCTGCTCATCAGTGGGAATATATTCGAGCTTCACAACTCCCTTCTGCACATAGTCTGTGATGAAGTGATATCTGATGCCGATATGCTTTGACCGATCATGAAATACTGGATTCTCCATGAGTTTAATGCAACTCTGATTATCACAGTAAATCACTGAAGGTCTCAACGACTGACCAAATAAGCCAAACAACATCTTGCGAAGCCAGATGGCCTCACAACTAGCTAGACTGGCTGCCATATACTCTGCTTCCGCTGAACTCAATGCTACTGACTGCTGCTTCCGGCTGAACCACGACACCACTACCGAACCCAACCCAAAACAGCACCCTGAAGTGCTCTTCCTATCAGAAGCACAACCTGCCCAATCAGAATCAGTGTAACCTGCCAATCTCACTCCATCCCCTTGGCTATAATCCAAACCATACTCCACTGTCCCCTGCAAGTATCGCAAAATGTGTTTTGCAGCAATCCAGTGAACCTTCCTAGGCTCACACATAAACTGACTCATCGTGTTGACTGCAAAACATATATCTAGTCTGGTGTTGACCAAATACATCAAGGAACCAATCAGTTGTCTGTACAATGTGGGATCCACCAACTCGGAATCCAAAGCATGAAGCTTCTTCCAGTTGGTGATCATCGGTGTCGACATGGGTTTACAATCCTCCATGTGGAATCTGCCAAGGATATCCACAATATACTTCCCTTGCCCCAGGAAGAAATGCCCCTCCTCCTACCACACCTCCAAACCCAAAAAGTAATGCATCAAGCCGATGTCCTTCATCTCAAACTCCGCCGCAAGATCTCTCTTGCAGTGCTCTATGAGTCTCTCTGCACCTGTAATGACTAAGTCATCCACATACAACACCGGAATGAGAGGCTCCTCACCTATCACAATATAGTAAAGGTTCGGATCTGCCTCACTCTTTGTGAAACCCATCTTCTGCAAGTAAGTATCTATCCTGGAGTACCAAGCTCTGGGAGCTTGCTTCAGGCCATAAAGGGCCTTCTTCAGTCTGCACACATGGGACTCCTTCCCATGCACCTCAAAGCCCTGCGGCTGCTCAATGTACACCTCCTCCTGTACATCATTCTTCATGATAGAAGAATACTCCTCCAGCATGGCCTCTCTCCAGACTTGCTGGCTAGCTGCCTCCTCATAGCTAGAAGGCTCAGAGTCAAGGATGTTGGCAACCATAGCCATATAGCTACAAAACCTCTCAGGTGGTCTGCTCTCTCTGACCGGTCTCTTAGGCCCAGCAACAGATGTGGCCTCTCTCAAGGTATCCTGAAGCCACTTGGGCTTCCTCTTCCCTGAGCACACTTCTCCCACTGGAGAATGAAACTCCTCCTCATCATCATCAGGAGCCTGAACTCCTGACTGTCTGTCTGCTGTCCTCCTGCCTACACTTGAACCTGTAGATGCTGAAGTACCGTGTGAACTGTCCATCAGTGGACTCCCTAGTGAACTGCTCTGCGGACTACTCTGCATGCTACTCGAAGCACCACCCCTCTGACTCTGTGAGCCACTGCTCACTGACGGCCCTGACACCGTAATCGATGTACCTATGGATCCTCCTGATCCCTGCCCACTGGATCCCTGCGACTGACTCAGCTGCTCCTGAGGGTCTGGCTGATCTAGATACTCTAACTCCCGTGACCTCCTGAAGGCCCTGTCCTCCTAGAACTTCACATCCCGCCTAACAACAACTCTCCTCTGTGCGGGAATATAAATCCGAAAGGCCTTCGAGGTCTCACTGTAGCCCACAAAAACACCCTTCTCTGCAGTGGGCTCTAGTTTGGTCCTCTTCTCCTTGGGTATGTAGGACTATGTAATACACCCAAAGATACGGAAGTGACCAACATCAGGCTTCTTCCTAGAAAAAGCCTCCTCTGGAGTCACATGCCCCAAGGCACGATGCGGACTCCTGTTCTGCAAGTATACAGCAGTATTGCAGGCCTCTGCCCACAAAAACAAAGGTAACCCCTGATCATGTAACATGGCTTTGGCAGCCCCAATGTTGGATCTGTTCTTCCTCTCCGCAACCCCATTCTGCTGGGGGTTGTAAGGAACTGTGAACTCCCTCCTAATGCCTGCCTCCGCACAATACTCAACAAACTCTCCAAGGGTGTACTCACCTCCATTGTCCGACCTCGGGGACTTGATCTTCCGACCTGTCTGTGTCTCCACAAGAGCTCTAAACTCCTGAAACCGCTTGAAGACCTCACTCTTGGTCTTCAAGAAATAAATCCAGGTCCTCCTGGAGTGATCATCGATGAATAACACATAGTACTCATATCCACTCAAGGAAACATGAGACATCCGACCGCTCACATCGGAATGAATCAAATCAAGTATCCCAGTCGCTCTGCTGTCACTGCTGGGAAAAGGGGATTTGGCAAACTTGCCCATCGCACATCCTCTGCAAGTATCAAAGTGATCAATACTGAAATCTGGCACACTTGTAGTGATCTCCCGCAAAGTCCTCAAGGCTCCATGATACATGTGCCCCATCCTGCGGTGCCAAATCTCACACTGCTCAGAACTGCTAGCTCTGCTGTCGGTACTACTGCTCAATGCCAAAAGGGGTTGAAATGCAAACTTGTACACCTTTGCATGGCGTACACCTATCACTCTAGCTGAATCAACTGGAGCGCCCCTGGGATACATCAGCACCTGTCCACCCCTGAACAGTATCTCATATCCTCTATCCTCCAAAGCTGAGACGGATATGAGGTTCTTCCTCATCCCTGGCACATAAAGAACATCTGACACCTTCAAGGGAGGTTTAGACTCCCTCTGAAATGTCAATGTTCCCACACCGACTGCTCTAACAACTTTGTCATCACCGAGTACTACCTCTATATCAGTGCCACTCTCTGAAAGCTCTGAGAAGTACTCACGGACTCCTGTCATATGACGTGAAGCCCCATTGTCCACATACCAGATACCCGAAGATGCTCCGCTAGTCGAGGGAAATGCATGCTCCCTCTGAACCTCCATGGCAGGTGATCCTGCACTAGTGGACTCACAAGCACTGAACCCAAACTCTCGGTCAAATCTATTTGAAAAGTCCTCAATCTCTGCTGATGCTGCCATGCTCTGGTTCTTCCCCTTATTCTTCTTCTCTAGACACATAACTGTATAGTGTCTCATCTTCTGACAAATCCAACACTTCACCTTGGAATAGTCCTTCTGTGTGTTACCCAGTTTACCTTTACCTTTGCCTTTGCCCCCACCACTGCTTGTGGAAGCTTGCTTCTTTCCTTTTCCTTTCTTGCCGCCTGCCAATAGTGCTACATCCTCATCCTGCTCAATTGGCTTGGCTGCCCCAAGCGGACCCTTCCTGATTTTTGTCTGAATGCAATCATCCCAAAAACTCTCCCATGTGGGAAGGGTCTCACGTGCACAAACCCCATCAGCAAATTTCAACCATGAACTGGGGAGGCCATTCACTGCAATCCACATCAACTCAGTGGATGGAATGACCTCTCCAACTGCTACCAACTCATCTCTCACATTAGTAATATTTGTGAGATATCCAGCTGCACTATCAGTCGTACTCATCTTAATGGTCTTCAGCTTCTCCCTTAGGACCATTTTCCTGTTCTCATTAGTACTCTGGTAGAGATTGGTCAAGGCAGACTACATATCATGAGCATTTCTATTTTCTCTCACATGTGGAATGTAATGGTCTTTGATTCCATCTAGAATTAGTCTCTTACCCTTGTTATTCTTTTTATTATAAGCTGCCAACTGAACAACATCAGTAGGCACAACAACAAGGTGCTGTGCGGTATGCACCATGACATCCTAGACTTCTGCCTCCTCAAATATACTCTGTATTCTCTCTTTGCACACGTTGTAGTTACTATGCCCATCCAACCTATCCTCCACCCTCAATCCCAATGACATCCTTGCTGTCCTAAAAACTGAAAATAACACTGCTATAGTAAAGATAAAATTTCTGTGTGTGAAAAATCAGCTTGCTGGAATTTTCTGAGTGAAAAATTAGCAACCTATAATTTTTCTCTTTGCTGTCTCAAACTGCACTTTCAGCACCCAAGCTCTGATACCATGTAGAAATTTCTATTTTCCCACCTCGGTTTTCAGTTTCACCTTATTTCTCCAATTAGTTAAATGCCCTTTCCCATAACCTTACATTCAACAAGCTGGAAAATAAATATTTTCTGAAAACACAAATTCTAGAAAATTTTCACAGTGCTGGAAATTGCAGAAATAAAAATCAGCAGACTAAAACAGCCACACAAAACATTTTAACACAATGATTTTTGGTCAACATGACCCTGGAAAAACCCCCTACAACTCTTGGGGAAAACCAGTTCGAAAGCTTCTCTTTATTTTCTGAATATTGCTTTTACAGTGATGCAGAAATTTACACAGCAAAAAAAATTACAGCAACTTCGAAACATAACTTATCTCGAAAACTGTGCCAAACTCCACCTCGGTTTTCGTGCCCACAAAACAGAAAAATTACAGTAGAAATTATAGCCTTCAAAACTGTACGAATAACCTCAAAAACAGTGTCGAAATGGCTATACGGCCTCCCTCGAAATCTGTAGTTTTCTCTTCTCGAAATTCGTGCCCACTTGCCTCGAACTTCGTGCTCTGCCCTACTATATGAATTTGCTAAAAGTTAGTGCTGCTGCCCTCCTTCTTCTCACTGCTCAGAAAATTCTCTTCAGCTTTCTCTTTCTCCTTCTCTCAATCTGCTCATGAAAGAATTAATGAATGAATGACCTTTTCTCTCATTTTCCTCCTTTAATAGAACTCTAAGTGACTTTTGGGTTATCCCCAAATCCAATGGCCGAAATAGCTTTAGATCTAGGGCTGAGATTAAATGCTCTTTTAAATCTCACTTTCTATTTTTTAATTCACCCCACTTTAATAAAGACCCACTTAGTCATTTATTTCCAAAGTCACTTTTCTTTTCTAATTTTACATTAACTTTATTAAAGTCACTTTAAAATTAGACTTTAGTAACTTTATCACTTAAGGTAACTTTTAAATTAGATTTTACTTTATAACTTTATAAAGTCACTTTAGAAGAAAAATCAAATTCTTTGGGACACTTTTCCCTAGGCCAAAGATCAAAGCCTTAGGGAACCACCTGTCCTCCGGTAACCAAATTTCAACAGACAGTGGAACCCATATCTTCATCCGGGGGAGAGGCCTCCTCGTTGTCTGAAGTAGCCTCCTCTAAACCCCTAGGGGCCTGGTCTTCTAGAAGTTGATTCACCACGTCGGTCATGTTATTGATCCACTGGGGGCAAGTTTTCTCTGAGTGGGAGGCTTGATGGAAAGAACAAAAATTATCCTTGCCGATTTCTTCAACGTTGAGGCCAACACTCAAGTTTGACGGAGGCCAGTTCATAGCGGGGTTATTCTTTCTGAAGAAAGGTTTCTGTGTTTTAGCACCTGAGACAGAGTCATTGTTCTTCCTCTTCAGATCGGAGACTTCGTTGGTCAATAGCCTGAGGGACTTGCTGATACTTTCGAAATCGAAAGGGTCCTTGTCTTTGTCTCCGGATTTATGGTTCGAGGATTGGACTCTCTTTGTGGTCGGGTTTTGATCATCTCGGCCATCATGGTCGATGGCTCCTATGGATAGCATGTCCCTTTCGACAGCGAGGGCGGTGGTGTAATTTGCCGCTAGGGTAGCTCTAGCTTTGCGTTTCACGAACACGACATTATCCCGAGGGAGAGCCCGCGTGTAGTAGTCAATGGTGATGGAATCATCCAAGGCCATATTTGGCGGGAATTTGTTCAATATAGTAGCGAAGCGTTGATTGAAGTCTTTGACTTTCTCCTTCTTCTGGCATTTCAAAGTACTAAGCTCTGTGAGAAGCATAGGAGTTTTGTCTTCCGAAAACTTTTGAAGAAAAGTACGGCGAAATTGCTCCCAGGAAGAAATGGAAGCAATAGGGAGAGACCGATACCATGTAGCAGCTTTATTCTCTAAAGTATGAGGGAAAAGACGACATGCTACATCGTCAGACTGCACCCTCATCATTTGTAAGGCCAGGTAAAAGTTGCTTATGTGATCTTCGGCCAGCATACCCTTTTCGGGGTCGAACTTGGGGAGGTGCTTCTCAGGAAAAACGCGCTCCAGCTGGCTTGTCAGAGACGTTTTCTTTCTCCGTCGCACAGGTTGAATGCAACCTATGCGACCCTTCTATATATAAAGGGGGTTGCACGTGTGGACAATAAATGAGGGTTGCAGGGTCGTAAATGAGTTGAGTTGATGAGATATGCGACCTCGCGACTCTGCGACCTTGCGACCTTGTGGGGTCGCAGGATCGCAAGGTCGCAATTGTTTGGTTTCGGGATGATATGCAACCTTGCGACTTCGCGACCTGAGGGGTCGCAAGGTCGCAGGGTCGCGGCTTAGTTGAGTTGACCAATTTTGCGACTTAGCGACTTGAGACTTTTGGAAGAGTGAACTTAGGCTTGACTCTATTTCAAAAGGTTAGGGGCTCAAAAATTTAAAAGGGGCAAAATTTTGGAGGGTGTTGTAGCGGCTACAACACGATCTCAACAGACGCTGCCTGTTGGTCCTACTTCTCCTCCTTGTCCTTCTTCCTGGGAAGACATTGAGTGTTGTAGTGGCCTAGCTCGCCACGTCTGAAGCACTTGACCTTAGACAGGTCCTTCTTCTTCCTATGCTGCTCCCCCTGCCCCTTTGATGCGAGGGTCACATCCTCTTCTTCCTTCACTTGCTTCGACCCACTGCTGCTGCTACTGCCACTGATGGTGCTCTTCACCAGATCTCGCCTCAACTCCTGCTGCAAATTTTCCCACATTTTGTCACATCTTAGCAAGGTTTCTCTGCCCAAAATGCTTTGGATAAAATCCTACCACTCCTCGGAGACAGAATTGAGAGCTATATGCACCATCTCTGAAGCCTGAGGCGCTGACCCTACAACTGCCAACAAATCTCGAATCTCCTGAATCCTGGTGAGGAAGGGGTCTATGCGCTCCCCCTCTGCATATGGGTAAATCTCAACTTTTCTTCTAAGTACATCTTCCGTTGCTCAGAAGATCCCTGGTACAACGTGGAAAGGGAGTCCCACATCTCCTTGGCCGTTCCCAGGACCACTATTTTAGAAACCACATGATCCCGAACCTCATCGAGGATCAATCTCTTTGCTCTCGCCATCTCCTTCTTGTACTCCTTTCGCTGATCTAGATTCGTGGGGACAACCACCATGTTATCGATATACGCATTGAGATCGTACTCATCCAGAAGGAAGGAAATCCTTGCCTTCCAGATCACGTAGTTGGATGCTCCGTCCAACCTACCTATCTTGATCTCGTAGCCTAGTTGATGCCATCTCAAAAAAATAAGTCGAAAACCTCCTCTTCCCTTCTTCCTCAGCTGTTGCTAGGCTCTACGCACTTCCTGCTGGAGTGAGTAACTCTGCTCACAACGACCGCTGTTCTGCAAGGGAAATTGAACTTCTGAAGCTAGAAGTCCCCTGAGGAAAAATTTCTCTTAGTGTGTGCTCTTTCTTCCTCCTGACGCTATTTTTCACTAGTAATTGCTGCAAAATACTATGTCCAGCTAGAGATCTTCTTTGCAAGGAAAATACTGGCTGCTCCCTCTGCCTCTGGTAATCCTCGAACTGGAGAAACCTGATTTCTCTGTTGCTCTCTCAAAGAAATCGATTTTTCCTCAAGAAATTGACCCTCCTGGCCAAAGGACCGTGCTGCGTTTGAAGGTTTCGAACTGTTGCTTACGCAGAGCTACGAAATTCCTCTTCCCTTCTGCTATTGAGCTCTTCGACTTACAATCTGTGCTCTGACACCATTTGAAAATTCGGGAATCTCGAATCCTATTGCAACAACTGATGTTAATTCTTCTAATTGTTTATTAAACAAATAATTTACTTGTAGTTTCCTACGACAAATATTGAATTAAATACACTGTAACCTTCACAAATAAAATACTACGAAAGAAATAAAAACGCTGGAAGAAATAGATGCACACACAAAATACACTATTATTTTTGGACAATGTCCTCGGAAAAACGGGTTTTGATATTATGCAGTAGTGAAAATCTGAGTACAAACTATGGATGCCCAAACTGACAATCCAAACAGAGATAATCTGGCAATCCAAACAGAGATAAATTGGCAGAAATAACTACTGAGGAAAATTCCTCACTACACAGGCTATCCGACATTGTCCTCAGCTCGAATTGAGTTGCTCCCAACTGCCTTAACGCAGTCACTGCGTCCCTCCAGCTCGGAACTGTGTCTCCTCTCACTGTCTCGTCAATTGCTGTCTGGGAAACTGATCCTCCTGGCCTTTGGAACCTCTCTCCGGCTTTTGGCTCTGAGTTTCAACTTCTCCCCAGCAAAACAAAATTTGCTTGTAGAGGGCTCTGCGCTGCCTCACTCTGGCACTCTCTGCCTCTCTGCAAATGTACTCGCCGGATTTGGAAAGCTTCCTTTGGCTTCACTATCTCTGCCCCTCTCTCACTGCTTCGATCGCACTGAATCACTTCCGGCAACACACAATTGCTACTTTGGAAATCGATTTCTCAGCAAAATCGAATTCTCAACTGATTTGGCGTGTCTTCTCCAAGCCCCATCGACTTCTTATAATCCTCCGTTGAGACTTCAACGACCACGATTAAATATTAATCAATGGCTAGGATTAACTAGAAATCGATTCATGCACTTTTCTAGAACATTCTCACCATGACTTAATTAATTCTGATTAATTAATCATATTTCCTAAGTTTAGACTTAGGAAATATTAAAAACTGATTAATAAATATAATTAAGTCGTCTCTAGGTGGAATTTCCAGAAACGATTTCTGGGTAATGGAGAATACATGTATTCTAGCCTCTCCACCAAATCTTGTGGCTAGAACACATCCGATCCTACAAAAACTAACAATCTAAATATATGAAAAAGGATCTAAGGGCTCAAAGAATTCTCATAGAATCCATCAAGGATTCTCTCATCGCAATGTAGAAGGGTTGGAGACATCAAAAGAGATATATGATAAACTAGCAGATTTATTCTTTGAAAGCTCAACAGGACAAGTTGTATCACTAAGTTATGAACTATACAATTTTAAAGCATCAAAGGATGAAGGGATATCTACATGTCTTACTAAAGCATCACAAAAAGGAATCAACGTCAAGATCTAGGAGAGACGATATCCGATAAAGAAATTATTATCGTTGTTCTAAATGCTCTATTTGATGAACAAGGAAACCTTGTATGAAAGGCCTATGTAGAGGAGAAAGCTATCCCTTTCAATAACGTGTGGTCACTATGCAAGAGTGAAGAACATAGGTTGAGGGCAAAAAGTGATACAGGATCAGATAAACAAGTTCAAACATTTGCTATCAGGTCAAGAAGCAAAGGGATATTTGGCAAGTTTGGTCTTCATAAAAAGAAGAAGATCAATATGTCGAAGATTCAATGCTATGGATGTCAAGAATATGGGCACTACAGAGATTGTCCTAAGCTCAAGAAGGACAACAACAAAAGAGGAAGGGAAGAAGCCCATATCACTGAAGAAGTGGAAGAAGCTAAAAAGAAGAAATCCAAGAAGGAGGAAGTAAAAGATCTCTACTACTATTGAGATAAAAATTCTCCACCTAGTTCTTTTCATTTTTGTGAAATATAGCTATCATGGTAGGAAATATTATAAGCATGATAGGATGCATCATATGTTAGGAGATGTCATTATAGAAGCATACGGTTGAAAGCAAGAGCGCGTCATAAAGAAGCATGAAAGATAACTGAAATAGAAATTCTATGGCCGTCGCCTATAGAAGGATATAGCTCTTAGTAACCTTATTAGAAGCATAAGTAGTACTTATGGGAAAAAGGAAAGTCATCTAATGTAGAGATCATCATACATCATTCAAAGGAGCATTTGCAGGGTGAGGATGATCAAGATCCTAGGTTGAAATCTTCATTGGAAGGTTCACCTACTGAAAGAAGCAAGTATCTCATCGGGAATTCCAACTTGTATGGAATTCATGGGATGATGGTATGATGTCAAAAGAAGTGAAGCAGGACAAGGGATTGAGTTTATTTCAATCAAGGAAGCTGTTGAAGGAAGTCTAGATGACCTAAAAGGAGAGATGAGGTATATATGCATATATTTGGATAAGAGTCGAGTCATGTCATATGGTTGCAAGAATAAATGCTCTACCTTGAGAGCATAATCAAAAGGAACGATCTTCTCATTTGGAAAAGATGCAGGAAGGCATGGGTCACACATTGACTAGATGAAATCAACATAATATGTCCTCATATGAAGTATGAGGTGGTTGACTAAACTATGATTAGAAGTTCCTGGGAGGAAATGTGTGAATAAAGAAAGGAAGAGATCATAAAAATGCAACTATGGAAAAAGACAATCAACATCCAAGGACTAGAAGATTTGACTATGATATCTCCATGGGAAAGATATGAAGATTCTGATGATGTTTGAAAAAGAAAGAGACCCTTGACATCGTATATCTTTTGGAGATGTGTCAATATGTATGCAGGATGTTGATGCAAACAGGAAGATGTCATGTTGAAAAGACCATCACAAAGGTAATCTTGATTTAATGATTCATTTTTCTAATTTGTTTGAACAATACCTAGATGGGCTATTGCAGGGCCGTCAAGGGAAGAGCTATAGAAGTCTTCTACAACTAATGCTCATATGGTAGGATGAAAGGTCCTTCAGGAAGCATGACATAGGCAACAAGGCATGAAGGAAGGCCAAATATGGACTGATGGATCACTTTTCGATGAAAAAGAAGGATGACATGATTGACATGATTCATAAATGAAAGTGATGGATGGTTTGTGCCCTACGAAGAAGTCCCAAAGGATGAAGAGTCATGAATAAAGAAGAAGAAGAAATTTCATGACATTAAAAGGTGTACTACAAGCAACTGTTTGTCCCATGGTCTCCACCTATAGAGCTGCTGGAAGCAAGTCCCGTGATGTTGATGCAAACAGGAAGATGTCATGTTGAAAAGACCATCACAAAGGTAATCTTGATTTAATGATTCATTTTTCTAATTTGTTTGAACAATACCTGGATGGGCTATTGCAGGGCCATCAAGGGAAGAGCTATAGAAGTCTTCTACAACTAATGCTTATATGGTAGGATGAAAGATCCTTCAGGAAGCATGACATAGGCAACAAGGCATGAAGGAAGGCCATATATGGACTAATGGATCACTTTTCGATGAAAAGAAGGATAACATGATTGACACGATTCATAAATGAAAGTGATGGATGGTTTGTGCCCTACGAAGAAGTCCCCAAGGATGAAGAGTCATGAATAAAGAAGAAGAAGAAATTTCATGACATTGAAAGGAGTACTACAAGCAATTGTTTGTCCCATGGTCTCCACCTATAGAGTTGCTGGAAGCAAGTCCCTGGTCAAGAGGGAGCTTGGTCAAGTTCCTGATTAAGAGGGAGCTTGGGTACATTTCTTTTATGGGAATTGGTACATTCCTTCATTGGAATGTGTATGTCCTCCCTAGTTAAGAGGGAGAGATAGACAAATCATTCTTGTCTTCACTTGGGAAGAAGGAATGGAGGACTGGGTAAACGTCTGGCATCCGATACTCTTTGATGATGAGATAGGGCATCCAAGACAAGAGTAGTCGTAGAGGACTGATATTCTTTGAGGACTGAAAATCCAAGATAAGAATAGTCCTAATGGAACATACTCTGAGTGAACCTGGTGGGGTATGTTTCGAGAGAGACAATGATGAGGGTGTCTATGAATCATTGGTCTTGTCAACATTGTGCTTTGATCTTGTGGAGAGATAGCGCTGTTAGTCAAGGCTTTGCTATGTGACAATGCTGGATGATATGATGCTATACAGATAGGTTACCAATCCAACTTTTCTTATGAGAATTATTTAGATTGAGAATGTCCAAGTACCTTGTATGGAATATGCATACCTCCCTAGTTAAGAGGGAGTGTTGAAATATGTAACTAGGTTCGGTCTTCATAATGACAACTGTAATCTTGATTTTATGTATTTAATGAAAAGAGAAAAATAAATTTATTATTGTAAATCTTGAGGCATGGGTTTCATGCTTAAGAGGATTTATTTTTAGGTGAAAGCACCCATTGAGTGCTTCTAAATTTGTTATAAAGTCATTGAGTCATTGTCATGTATGAATGACCCATTTGGGCATGTTACATATTGTAAAGAAAAAATTATTGAGTCATAATCAAGTCAAAAGACCCTCCAAGACCTTGTCATGGCACAAATTTCAAGTCGGCCTAAGGAAACTTCTAATCGGCCTAAAGGAAGCAACTCGACCCTATGTGAAAACTATATAAAGAAGACCTCTGCCTCATTTAGAGAACACACTCACACTCACACAAGTTCGATCTTAAGGACGAAAGCAAGTGTGAAGAAGAGGAAGACTATAGAAGGAGAAAAGTCGAAGTTTTGGATTTGGTTTTGGGCTACTTCTCTCCAGACGTGCGAAGGAATTAGGGCACATATTGTTGCAGTGAAGCTGAGTTGCAGAATTGAATTTAGGTCACCAAGAAGAGTTGATCTGAAAGCCGAATTCTCTAGGAGAAAGAATCTACCCAAGCTAAGAAGAGAAGTTGCAGATTCTGGGCATATCGAAGTTGCAGTTGTAGTTTCTGGGCATATTGAAGTTGCAATTGCAATTTCTAGGCCAGTCGAAGTTGTAGTTTCTGGGCAAGTCAAAGTTATAATTGTAGTTGCAGTTGCTGAGTAGGTCGAAGTTGCTGGAAGGAGAAGCTATTCAAAGAGGAAGCATTGACTTGGTCTTGGAGGGGTTCTTGGTCAAGGGTCTAAGTCTTGGAATTCATCAATTGAATATTCTATAAGAAGAAGAATTCTTGTGGGTTTTCCTCTCAGGTTGGAGAGGTTTTGGCCCTGGCTGATCACCTACGTCTTGTGTCCTTTGTCTCATTGTTCTTTATGGTTTGGTAGTTGTTTGATGAAGAACATTTAATAATAATCAAGTACAAGAAGAACCTAATTAAGAAAAGTAAAAATTCCTCACAAGTAGTTATCATTATAAGAGAAATCATCTAATATCTCTGCCCTAAATTTCTCAACACGTTCTTCCAATGGAGTCGCCAAGAATGATATATCATTATTGTCGTATGGAGAACAAGACACACATCTTGTGTCCCGGGCAACGACGCCAAAAATGTTACCGCTCAAACTAGCAGGGGTCCTAGGAGGGGGTTCCTAATGGAGCAACTACTAGGTCAAGGGAAACAATGGAGCGATAACCCACTGTCACCTCCGCTAAATCACCCTACTCTTTACGAAATTTCACCGATGGGAGGAGACCCAGTATAATAGGGACCACGATAATGAATAGATCAATGATAAGATGATAGGTGACCCCAAAGGCCTATTCATAAGAGAGGCTCAAATATATGGTTTGCTTGCTTGGAAAGCAAGATGAAAGGCTATCTATGAAGGGCTTAAGAGGATTTCAAGGGCTAGGGTTTGAGTATATGACTTGCCAAGGAGATTCCCAGACCTAAAAATCCTTGTGGAAACTTGGTTTCTAGATGGTCTTTGAAGAATTTGCTTTGACAAGAAGAGGGACCACACGAGACCAAGTGGACCCAAAATTATTTCAAGGGGATGGAATTGATCAACCAAGGGCGTGCTTGACCTAATTGAGGAGGAGAAAGGGATCAAAGGACAATTTTTCTTTGAACTTGATGCAATGATCCCAATGAGGTCACTAGCCAAAGGAAACCAAAGGCAAAAATCGATCTCAAAGCTAGGGCTTGAAATATCTCAAGATCCCACTGTTGGAATTGCTTCAAATTTGGAGGGCACCTAGAAGACACACCAACGCAGTAGAGGGCAAGAAATCGAACTTTTTGGATGGGTGAATCGTGAAAAAAATGATGCCCTAGGTCACCTATGGAGGTTAGGCCTAGAAAGAAAGAAGGGTGAGAAAAATATGTTTTAGAGTGATGACTATGGAGGATCAATGCCTAATCCTTTGGGAGAAATGGAGTCAAGGAGATTCCAATTCTTGGGATGGATTCATTTAATCAAGGAGGCCTCTAGAACAATTTCACATGGCAATTAGGGCATGTGAACATTGCTTCAAGGTCTTTATACTTCAATTTGCAATATAGGATGACTCATCAAGATAATATTTTGACAAAATATCTCTAGGAATATTCACTCATTCAATACATGGCCCATGACATGATGCAACGCTATAAAAGAACAAATTTCCATAATTTCACATAAGAAAAGCAATAAATTTCAGCCTTGTATAGCAAAAATCCCCAACAACATGCTGCACGTGACATAAGAAATAACAAAAATAGCATTAAAAGTGCACTTACATGTAAGAAAGAGTATATCCAACCATCATTATATGCCAATAGTGAAGCTCCAAGACAAAAATGAAGAGATCCAAACATCAAAATTCATCCATTCATCCAATTTCGTCCTCCAAGAAGGATAGCGAAAATCTTACAAGAGAAAGATACCCAATCCAAGTGATGATGAGAGAATGAATCAACTCATCATCTATTTATACAATGTCTAATGAATTCGGTTTAGCTAATTTCGGCCTAATTTAGCCCCTAGAATAAAATAATGTGCAGATAACAATAACATTTGGTGACAAATCCACCAAATAGCTCAGTAATACATGGATAAACCTCTCAAGAGGGTCAAATGATCAACAAAATGAGTTGTTGGGCCTTCGAGGAGGCCTAATGAAGTCCAAATGGTACCATGATGTAGAAATGGACTCCCATCGTAGTGGACAAGGGTTTGGCCCCTTGTTCTCCAAGCAAGAACCTGTGGTGCTCCCAAGTGGGTGTGGGGACACAAGGTCATCCTCGTGGATCTCCAAATGGATCGAAAGTTCTTGTAGACCATCTATAAGGGCTGGAATGATGACATAAACCCTGCTTCTACAGCGAGGAACAATCCTTTGGATCCTGGAACATCTGCCAAGTGTATGGTGCATCTCTGGAGCTGACTAGGCATGGTGAACCAGGTGCATCACCCTCATCCCAATGTTGGAATATGAGCAATCAACAAACGCTGCTGGGGATACATGAAGTAATCTCAGCTATGGTGGAGGCCCATGGCTCTCGACCCTGACCCTACAAGTGCCAATGTGGCCCTATGGAGGGCTAGGACCCTGTATAGGGAGACCAAGCCCCAATTGGGAATCCACCTGCGATTCTTCATAAGATCCAATGCGTCCCCTTGCCCTCCAATACAACAAATCATTAGAATAATCAAGTAAAAGAGATTACAAGTCATGGAACTAATGCGACACTTCATGGTGGCATGCCCTTCCATAGTGGGATTTGGTATGCACAAGTGTCTCCAAGCTCAATAGGGGGTTAGCCAGTGACCCTATTAGGTGGTTTCAACCTCGAGAGGGGTTGGCATGTTCATGGTACATCCCTCAAATGATATAATAATGTAATGGAGTGGAGATCAGGGGAATCATCCAGACCACATGTCAAGGTGCAAGGGTAACTATAAAAAGGGAAGCCCACACCTGGGTATACGAGTGTAGGAGGGAGAAAATCGTGGTACATGAGTTACCTTGGCCTTTGTTTTTCCACCCTTCTTCAAATGCCTTTTGCCTTTTATTGATTTTTCTTTATAACTGCTAGAGATGAGAGCATGATGTGTAATATGTAGCAGTGAATTCCCTCGTAAGGTGGGGCGGTTCATCGCCCACCAGGGGTTGGGACAATCATGGGTAACTTAATGATAGAGGGGCTCATCTAGGGCCCATAGGAACGAGGGTGATGGCCACGTGCGAAATTTGTATGTCCCGACCTTTTTATGCATTTTGTGGTACATTTCCTATTGAGAGTGGCCAAATTAAGTTTTTTCTATTATTTTTAGTTGCATCAACCTTCGAGGCATCATTCCAGACTCGACGCAAGGTGTGGACAAGGGGAGGTGGAAGCTAACGCTATGTGGACCCAGTGGACACATGTGGACCCGGATAGGAAAATAGATGAATGGGGCTAAAATGAGTGGAAGGGGAGTAATGTAGGTGGTATCGGGAAGCGGGACCATGCAACCAAAATTGGGATTTCCCATCTAGTGCCAACTCTAAAGCCAAATTGTCACTAAAGGAGATCCCACGGGATCGGGATACAAGGGTAACCACGAAATCGGGCGGTGGAGGCAAGAATACAAGCCCAACCCACTCTTTTTGCCGAATCCCCCCACCAATTCGTGCTTAAAAGTGCCCATGACAAGTAGGAAAATTACTCAACTATACCAATGAAAATCCATACCTTTAGGGTTGGGAGGCCCACCTTCAAACATACATTCATGACAAGTGGTTGAGGGACCACATGGTTGGCTCAGGTGGTAGAAACAATGGCACATCGAGCTATCTGTTGGCTGTAAGGGGCTGCTGGCTGCTGGCTGGGGACCATCTAGGAGAAAATTTTCTCCTATATGCACTACCCACAAGTGGTGGGTAATAGGACCTTGAACTCACAACACTTCACATTTTCATGGGCTTGCTAAATGAGCCCCCTTTTGGGGGGGGGGGGTGTTTAACTCTCATTATATATTAACTTCACCATTTACAATATAATATAAGATTCCACATCGTCCAAAACTGTAATCCATTGACCTAGATTGGATCACAAATTTAGTTTCTTAACTGGAATTAGAAAACCATGGGCTATAAAACCTTTGGCGAAAAGCTGCCAAAACGAACACAAAACCACCATTTTTTGCTTTTTTCGAGGGGTGGAGGGGTGCTTCGACCCCTTGTTTTTCCCAGTGGATACATGTCACACGTGGGGATAATCGTTCAATGAATATAACACATACCAAACAAGATCCTGGTGGATTTAATGTTGAGCCCTTTATCTCTATTAATTTGAAAATGAAGGACATAACTCATTGAGCATGTGATTCTATGGGGAAGCTTGAGCGCATGGATGAGCTGCAAAATAGATTGAAAAAATGGGGATGTTTTGAATGCTCATGTTGGTGTTTGCAGAGTATGATGGTGCAATAACAAACCATGGATATTGAGATGTGGGCATTGATGCAATTAGATAGTGGCCACATTGTGATAGCTAGTGCAGTTTGGAGATTTGGTTGCTGTATGTGGCAAAGTGGGGAGTGTGAGTGATGTGCTTGCTCATGTGCTTAGAACTTAGAAGCGTGCTAATGCTTTCTAAAGAACCATTGAGTGCATAGCCTAAACATGCTTGTAGAGGGCAGTGTGAAGAGCCCGTGTTAGTGTAAAGGACATGGAATCTCAAAAATTTGTGTTGGTCATTGTTTGGTGCAAGAATTTTAGAGCATACTGTTTGTTGATGGTTCCCTTGTTTGATTTTGAAGCCCAATATGTAGGTTGATGGAGGTTTGTATCAAGGTTGTTAGGACCAAGAGTGAGAAGCACCAATTTTCAAAAGCCTTTGAGAGTATATCATTTTTATATAATACATATTTTAATATATTTTGAAGCATATATATTAAAAAAATGCAAAATGTTGAATTAGTTGCAAAAAACATGAAAACATAGATTTAATTACTTGATTAATGATTATTTCTAAAGCATCAATCATTTAATACACATATAACATAAAGCATCTAGTAGTCATAGCATTGTCATCAAATGGTCAACTGTAACATTAAGCTTCAAGTTTCAACATATAAAATTTGTCATCAACAAACTATAACATATAACATCAACCACAAACTGAAACAAAGCATCATATTCATTATAATCGATGATTCAAAGGTACGTTTCAAACTTCAAAATTCAAAGTTCAAACTTAAATTGTCACATAATGTTTACAAAATAGGCCATAATAGGACATTAATAAATTTATCTTATCTCATCTTATCTAATTTCTATAAACCAATTTTTAAATAGGAAACAGAAAATTAAATCCAATATCTACCAGGCTTTTCTCTTACACAAGAAACTTCTGATTTCCTTTCTCATGATTTATGAACAAGGTGGAAGTGGTCATGGTTGTGGAACACAACTAGGAGCAACTTGGCCCCCACGTAATGCTAGAGATTGTGAAGCTAAAAGAAAAGCTCTTGCGAAACTTACTAGTAGATAGGGCTGGCATATCTACTACATGATCGCCCAAAAGTGTAGCCTCAAAGTGCTCTAAAACTATGGCTCCCTCCTCCAAATTAGCCTCCTTTGGATTGTTGGTCCAAATCATATATGTTCTGTCATTATTCATCACCTCATAATAATATGACAACAACTTCAAGTTATATTGCACATAAACCAAACTTTTGCCCAATTTGTATTCAAGTTGTTTCTCTTAACATTATGTATGAAGCTGTAGGTTTTGTGACCCACCAAAAGTGAGTGACCCCATAGGAAATTTTTTCTCCTAGTTACCTCTTTAGCCGACAGCCAACAACCCCTGACAACCACCAGTGTAGATGATACATTGTGCCATTTGATCGCCGCTCCCTGCATCAGTCATGTTGTATCTGTTTCTCGAAAGCAATTCTTGGCTGCGAAATTGTGCCGTGAAACCAACTCAACCAATCTTTAGATTCAAGCTGGCCCTCGAACCAGAGGGGGCTCCCTCAATATTACAAGGCTTTCTTGCTGTTTACTATAGTCTGTTACTAGACAACAGCCTATGAAGCACAATGGGCAGATCTAGACGCTGTTGTATAGGGTGGTTACTTCGGGTTTCCAATCCCTGGTTAACAAATAAAGCCCTCTCTTGCAGAGGCCTTATCAAAGTGCTAACGTTTAGCTATGGCAGAATAACATAGCTTGAAAGGTTGATGATGGAAGAGGTAGAGATATTAGGTAGCGTAGATATTCACACTGAGCACTTAGACTAGCTAATAAGATCAGAAAGCGTGAAGAGACACTCTCAATAGCTAAACAAAATACATACTAGGAATATTTAGATAGCGACAATCTTGTGATGTTGAGGGATGAATAGTGACACACTGTCATTCTGATCTACTCATTAATGAAAATAACTCCGCGGTGGGATTTCACGGGGGTTGACAGTCAACCCAGCATTTCCCGAATACTTACACACCCCCACATGCATGCAGAAATAAAGATATGGAATTACAGGAAAGAACATACATCAAAAACAAATTGTCGTAAAACTGAAGCCAAAAACCTTTGATTGAAAATTCTATAGTATAAGTCTTTACAAAAAATGTCAGGGTTTTGGAATCAAAAGCCAACCCTTGTTTATTACAAATCATAGTCTCTATAGACTTTACAAAAACAATCTATTACTATTTTTGTGGAAATAAAATCCATGAAAATCATAAAATTAAATTGGGAAATAGTAGCAGAATTCCTCGAATGCTGAGGTTGCATGATTAATTCTCTCCCTGAAAGCATAAAAATAAATATTTCTTCAATCTTTTCAAATCGGGAAAAAGCATCTTTAATTGCCACTTGTTCTTTCGAAATGCCATCTGCATCCTTTAAATCTGGGATTTGACCTTCTATGATATCCTGGCAACTAGAAATTCGAAGTGATCTTCAACATATTGACTTTCCTTCATAATTATGGAGATTAGCGATACATGCTTTAACAAATGCATCATTCTTTGCCACAAAATCTGGAATGACATTCTTTGACTGCTGATATCTTGTCTGGAAATCTGGGGATTTTTAAAGTTGTTTCCTGAAATCCTTCAACTGTCTTCTAGAACAGGAACACTTTGCCATCTATCAGCTCTTTCCCTCCTTGATCTGTTGTGGTTTCTTTAATTTCTCTTATCTTATCATGGTAAAAATACACAATTGGTTTGTCAAGCTTGTTGCACTTTGTTGTAATAAATTACATTATTTCACATCACATATTTTGATAAAAAAGGACACTCGTATGTGATGTAATTCAAGAACTGTATCATTCTCCTTAATAAACCTTTGCCATTGTTGTTCTAAAGCAACATCCAAAATTAATTCAGTAGACTCATCATTATTAGCCTTTGTTGATCCTTCTACCAGGAATGGAAGCAATTCTTTGTATGTAAGACTGTGCCTGGAAGGATTTCTAGCACTGCATGTCCAATTAAATGAATTTATTGTCAAGACGGGAGTTAGATATAGAAAACAGTGGAAATAAGTACCGCTGTTCTATTCTTTGCTGTTGATTTCACAGTGGTGCCACTTAATTTAAAGTTTGCTTGGTGAATCTCTTAAAGGTTCCTTTTGACTTTGAATGACTGAAACTCTTGCAGGAGGAACCCCTTGATTCATTTAACCGCCCAGTAAGAGTCTTTAAGCATTTTTCGTATTTTCCTTGCATGAGAGCATGGTGTTATTTACTCCAAGAGATGATTTTGCAAGCCACTTAACTTTATCAATTATTTCTTTGGAGTGGACTGCCTCCTGCAAATTCATCTCCCCAAAGACATTTTCAATTTTCTGAAGTGGGTCCTTGTTAGAAACAGATTCTGGAAAAGCACCTTCGGAATTCTGAATATCCTCTAGCTCTAATTCCAATGCTTTAACACACTTACAAGTTTTCATTCAATTTTATGCAATATGTCAGTGTTCTTCTGCAATTCCTGCAAACATTTTTGAAGCTCATTGGGCTTGTCCACTAGTGATTGTCTTAGTGCATTGCGTTCCTGAACCAATCCTTTCCCTTTAGCGATGGCCAGACTAAGCTTTTTTCTGACTGATGATAATTTTCTTTCTGTCTGCTCAAGATCAGCTCTCATTCTGCTGTTATACATCATCAAATTTACACAAATGGTCCTTCAGTTCACTAATTTCTTCTTCATGCTGAGTTTTAATTGAATTCATTGCATTTATTTTCCATTTAACTGGTTTACTTCCTTTTCTTTGTAACTGAAGACTTCTATGAAGAACACATCCAAAGAAACTGTAGGTTCTTTTTCCCATGAGTTTCCATAATCAGAAGAAAGCTCAAGTAAGCATTTATGAACCAGGTTCACTTGTGAAAAAGCTACCTTGTACTTCTCAATAAGCAAAAGGAGATGTGTCTCTAGATAAGACATTCTCTCCATGCAATAAGAGCTTCCAAAGTCTCATCTTGAATGACTTCCTCGAAACAAACTTGATCTAAATATTATTGTGAAGTTGTGAACAGATGCTGAAGTGTAATGAAGCAAGTCAAGTTGTATTCACCTTTCAATACTTCTCTGAGAGGCCATTTTTGCCTTTGCAATCTTCAAAAGCTTTTTTGCACCAAAGTAATTCTGGCAATATTCTTTATGAAGTTGGCCCTCAGTTGTCTCATTTATTGGACGTTTTGCCAGTCCAACCAATCACGAAATCTGAATGATTCCTTTTCAAAGAACCCACCGAAATCTCTCAAACCATCGACAATTTTGCCAAAATTCTCATGGGAGATCTAATTGATGTCGTTCTGAACAAAACCCACGTTCCGGATTTCTGAAATTCTTCTTTAGTTGCCCGGAATCTGCACTCAAAGTTCACTGTCTAAAACTAATGCGAAATTTTTGTAGCATATCTATTACAAATTATTTTGGTAGAAAGCCCTCAAGTGAAATTCTTCAGGTCCATTTCACCGCTTAATAACTTTCAATAGCCATCACCACAATGAAATTTTTGTTCATGCTTGACAGAAATTAAAGAACAAGGGCCTTATCCTTGTTGCTAAACTCAGGGTACGCATCTGGGATGGCAAAAACTATTATTCTGTGTGTGTTTGGATCCCATCTCATTTTCCTACTCTATCTTTTCCGGCTTTGATGGGGCTGTACATCCTCGCTGAAATTGAGAGCAGCTGCTGTTTCATTTCCAGATTTGTTGAGATTATACACATCTTTACTTGTACAATCTGTAGCAGTAACTAAGAAGGCATTATTTGCAGATAGCTCTGTTATGAATTTCATCTCAAAATTTAATAGGGTTGCCGCCAAATGACAATGGTGCGAGCCCCATTCTTCTTTATGGGTAATGAAATGTTGTTGAAATTTGGTTACTGGAGGACAGGTGGTTGCCTAAGGCTTTGATCTTTGGCTTGGGGAAAAGTGTCCAAAAGAACTTCATTTTTCTCCTAAAGTGACTTTATAAAGTTATGAAGTCAAATCTAATTTAAAAGTGACTTTATGTAAAATTAGAAAGGAAAAGTGACTTTGGAAATAAATGACTAAGTGGGTTTTTTTAAAGTGGGGTGAATTAAAAAATAGAATGTGAGATTTAAATGTGCATTTAATCTCAGCCCTAGATCTAAAGCTATTTCAGCCATTGGATTTAGGGATTCCCCAAAAGTCACTTAGGGTTAGGTTAAAGGAGGAAAATGAGGGAAAAAGATCATTCATTCTTTCATGAACAGATTGGGAGAGAAGGAGAGCAAAGGAGATTTCTGGACGGTGAGGAGAAAAAGGACAGAACTTGGCACACAAACCGAGGCAGCGTTTTAGCAAGTCCGTACAGCAAGGAAAGGCACATATTTTGAGGCAGTGGGCACGAGTTTCAAGGCAGATCGTACAGTAAATTTGGCATGCATTCCAAGGACGCCGTACAACAAGGTTTGGCATAGATTTCGAGGAGCTGAGTTGTTGATTTTATGTCATAGTTTTCGAGGCAGGCCGTACAACAAGTCGTTGTCCTTTTGCACAGAAAACAAGGCAGAAATCCGTACAACAGCTTTGCTGTTTTTCTGCACGGATATCGAGAAATTCGTATAGCAGCATTTAACGCTGTTTGCACGAAAATCGAGGTGATCGTACAACATTTATTACTGTTCTGTTTTGCTGTGTACACGTTTTTCGAGGCGGGGTTAAGCGCGGAAAACGAGATAAGTTGTATTTATTACTTGCTGATTTTTCTTAGTATTTCTCTCACTGTAAAAGACATTTTTCTAGAAATAAGGAGGAGCTTTTATACTAATTTTCCCCAAGAGTTGTAAGGGGTTTTTCCAGGGTCATATTGACAAAAAATCAACGTGTCTAAATGTTTTGTGTGGCTGATTTATTTTGCTGATTTTTATTTCTGCGATTTTTAGCATTGTGAAAATTTTCAGAATTTGTGTTTTTAGAAAATATTTATTTTTCTAGCTTGTTGAATGTAAGGCTATGGGAATGGGCATTTAACTATATGGAGAAATAAGGTGAAACTGAAACCGGGGTGGGAAACTGAAATTTCTACATGGTATCAAAGCTATTTTGCTGAAAAGGCAGTTTGGGATAGCAAGAAGGAAAAATTACAGCAAGCTGATTTTTCACTCAGAAATTACAGCAAGTTGTTTTTTCACACAAAATTTTTTATCTTTACTACAGCAGTGTTATTTTAAGCTTATTTAGGATAGCAAGCATGTCTTTGGGCTTGAGGGTGGAGGATAGGTTGGATGGGCATAGTAGCTACAATGTTTGGAAAGAGAGAATGCAGAGCATCTTTGAGGAGGTAGAAGTCTGGGATGTCATGGTGCATACTGCACAACACCCTGTTAATGTGCCTACTGATGCTGTTCAGTTGGCAGCTTATAATAAAAAGAATAACAAGGGTAAGAGACTGATTCTAGACGGAATCAAAGACCATTGCATTCCTCATGTGAGAGGAAAGAGAAATGCTCATGAGATGTGGGCAGCATTGACCAATCTCTACCAGAGTACCAATGAGAATAGAAAAATGGTCCTAAGGGAGAAGCTGAAAACCATTAAGATGGGTAAGACTGATAGTGCAACTGGATATCTCACAAAGATTACTAATGTGAGAGATGAGTTGGCAGCAGTTGGAGAGGTCATTCCACCCACTGAGTTGGTGTGGATTGCAGTGAATGGCCTCCCCAGTTCATGGCTGAACTTTGCTGATGGGGTTTGTGCACGTGAGACCCTTCCCTCTTAGGAGAGGTTTTGGGATGATTGCATACAGACATAATTCAGAAAGAACCAGCTTGGGGCAGTCAAACAAGTTGAGAAGGATGAGGATGTAGCGCTGTTGGCAGGAGGTAAGAAAGGCAAGGGAAAGAAGCAAGCTTCCACAAGCAGTGGTGGGGGAAAAGACAAAGGTAAAGGTAAACAAGGGAACACGCAGAAGGACTATTCCAAGGTGAAGTGTTGGAATTGTCGGAAGATGGGACACTATGCAGTTGTGTGTTCGGAGAAGAAGAAGAAGGGGAAGAACCAGAACATGGCAGCATCAGCAGAGGTAGAGGACTCCACGGATCGCTTTGACCAGGAGTTTGGGTTCATTGCTTGTGAGTCAACTAGTGCAGGATCACCTGCCATGGAGGTTGAGAGGGAGTGTGCATTTCCCTCCACTAGCGGAGCATCGTCAGGTATCTGGTATGTTGATAGTGGGGCTTCACGTCATATGACAGGAGTCCGTGAGTACTTCTTAGAGCTTTCATAGAGTGGCACTGATATAGAGGTAGTACTCGGAGATGACAACGTTGTTAGAGCAGTCGGTGTGGGGACACTGACATTTGATAGGGAACCCAAACTTCCCTTGAAGGTGTCAGATGTTCTATATGTGCCAGGGATGAGGAAGAACCTCATATCCGTCTCAGCATTGGAGGACAGAGGATATGAGATATTGTTCAGGAGAGGACAAGTGCTGATATATCCCAGGGGCGCTCCAGCTGATTCAGCTAGAGTGATAGGTGTACGCCATGCAAAGGTGTACAAGTTTGCATTTCAACCCCTTTTGGCATTGAGCAGTGATACTGACAACAGAGCTAGCAGTTCAGAGCTGTGTGAGATTTGGCACCGCAGGATGGGGCACATGTATCATGGAGCCTTGAGGACATTGTGGGAGATCACTACAGGTGTGCCAGATTTCAGTACTGATCACTTTGATACTTGCAGAGGTTTTGCGATGGGCAAGTTTGCCAAATCCCCTTTTCCCAGCAGTGACAACAGAGCGACTAGGATACTTGATTTGATTCATTCCGATGTGAGCAGTCGGATGTCTCATGTTTCCTTGAGTGGATATGAGTATTATGTTTTATTCATTGATGATCACTCCAGGACCTGGATTTATTTCTTGAAGACCAAGTGAAAGAAAATCTTCAAGCTCTGCTGAGTTCAGATTTTTCATGAGACCTTACAGATTTCAAGGATCAAGTATAAGG
This sequence comes from Pinus albicaulis, assembly GCA_034641835.2. Classification (NCBI taxonomy): domain Eukaryota; kingdom Viridiplantae; phylum Streptophyta; class Pinopsida; order Pinales; family Pinaceae; genus Pinus; species Pinus albicaulis. The sequence continues at coordinate 61,281,097 of CM076571.1, forward strand.
CTTGACAATGGAGGGTAGTACACCCTTGGTGATTTTGTTGATTATTGTGCGGAGGCAGCCATTAGGAGGGAGTTCACTGTTCCTTACAACCCCCAGCAGAACGGGGTTGCGAAGAGGAAGAACAGAACCATTGGAGGGGCTGCCAAACCCATGTTACATGATCAGGGGTTACCATTGTTTTTGTGGGCAGAGGCTTGCAATACTACGTATATTTGCAGAACAGGAGTCTGCATCGTGCTTTGGGGCATGTGACTCCGGAGGAGGCTTTTTCTGGGAAGAAGCCTAATGTTGGTCATCTTCGTATCTTTAGGTGTATTGCATACTCCTACATACCTAAGGAGAAGAGGACCAAGCTAGAGCCCATCGCAGAGAAGGGTGTCTTTGTGGGCTACAGTGAGACCTTGAAGGCCTTTCAGATTTATATTCCTGCACAAAGGAGAGTTGTTGTCAGGCGGGATGTGAAGTTTGAGGAGGATAGCCAGAGGTCAGTGGAGCAGAGACCCTGGATCGCACCCCGGGAGCAGCCTCGAGCCGCCGCAGGGATCCAGTGGGGCGTGATCAGGAGGATCCGGGGTACATCGATTACGGTGTCGTGTCCATCAAAGGGAGTTGAAGGCTCCTGTTTGAATGAAGAGTCGTAGGGGTGGTGCTTCGGGCAAGATGCGCAGAGCAGCCACTAGGGAACATGACAAAGCTCACACTGGTACTTTAGCATCTACAAAGTTCAAAAAGTGTGCAGAGGACAACAGATGCATGGGGTCAGAGTTCAGTGCTCCCTGATGGATGAGAGGAGTTTCATTCCTCTGGGAGAAGTGTGTCAGGAAGAGGAAGCCCATATGGGTTTCATGATACCTGAGAACAATTGTATGGGTACGGGGCCTAAGAGGCCGGTCAGATAGAGAAGACCACCTGAGAGGTTTTGTAGCTACATGGCAATGGCTGGGAACATCTTAGACTCTGAGCCTTCTAGCTATGAGGAGGCAGCTAGCCAACAGGTCTGGAGAGAGGCCATGCAGGAGGAGTATTCTTCTATCATGAAGAATGATGTTTGGGAGGTGGTGCTGAGGCCTAAGGGAAAATCCGTGGTTACTTCTAGATGGCTTTACAAGGTAGAGCATGCTGTTGTGGCTAGAGGGTTCTCCCAGGTAGAGGGAGTTGATTATGAGGAGACCTTCGCTCTCGTGGCTCGATATACTTCGATTCGCTCCATCATATCGATAACAGCAGAGATGGGTTGGAAGATCCACCAGATGGAAGTGAAGACCACATTTCTCAATGGCTTCATACAGGAGGAGGTGTACATTGAGCAGCCACAGGGCTTTGAGGTGCATGGGAAGGAGTCCCATGTGTGCAGACTGAAGAAGGCCCTTTATGGCTTGAAACAAGCTCCCAGAGCTTGGTAGTCCAGGATAGATACATACTTGCAGGAGATGGGTTTCACAAAGAGTGAGGCAGATCCAAACCTTTACTATATTGTGATTGGTGAGGAGCCTCTCATTCTGGTGCTGTATGTGGATGAATTGTCATTACGGGTGTAGAGAGACTCATAGAGCACTGTAAGAGAGATCTTGCGTCGGAGTTTGAGATGAAGGACATTGGCTTGATGCACTACTTTTTGGGTTTGGAGGTGTGGCAGGAGGAGGGGCATTTCTTGCTAGGGCAAGGGAAGTATATTGTGGACATTCTTAGCAGATTCCACAGGGAGGATTGTAGACCCATGTCAACATCGATGATCACCAATTGGAAGAAGCTTCATGCTTCGGATTCCGAGTTGGTGGATCCCACATTGTACAGATAGCTGATTGGTTCCTTGACCTATTTGGTCAACACCAGACCAGATATATGTTTTGCAGTCAACACGATGAGCCAGTTCATGTGTGAGCCCAGGAGGGTTCACTGGGTTGCTGCAAAACACATTTTGCGGTACTTGCAGGGGACAGTGGACTATGGTCTGGATTATAAGCAGGGTGATGGAGTGAGATTGGCAGGTTACACTGATTCGGATTGGGCAGGTTGTGCTTTTGATAGGAAGAGCATTTCAGGGTGTTGTTTTGGGTTGGGTTCGGCAGTGGTGTCGTGGTTCAGCCGGAAGCAGCAGTCAGTAGCATTGAGTTCAGCGGAAGCAGAGTATATGGCAGCCAGTCTAGCTAGTTGTGAGGCCATCTGGCTTCGCAAGATGTTGTTTGGCTTATTTGGTCAGCCGTTGAGACCTTCAGTGATTTACTGTGATAATCAGAGTTGCATTAAAATCACGGAGAATCCAGTATTTCATGACAGGTCAAAGCATATCGGGATCAAATATCATTTCATCAGAGACTATGTTCAGAAAGGAGCTGTGAAGCTTGAGTATATTCCCACTGATGAGCAGGTTGCAGATATTCTTACCAAAGCCTTACCATGAGGCAAGCATGTCTACTTCAGAGACAAGATGGGTGTGGTGAGGAACACCTTCCTCGGTAAGAGGGAGTGTTGAAATTTGGTTACCGGAGGACAGGTGGTTCCCTAAGGCTTTGATCTTTGGCCTAGGGAAAAGTGTCCAAAAGAATTTAATTTTTTCTCCTAAAGTGACTTTATAATTTTTATAAAGTCAAATCTAATTTAAAAGTGACTTTAAGTGATAAAGTTACTAAAGTCTAATTTTAAAGTGACTTTAATAAAGTCAATGTGAAATTAGAAAGGAAAAGTGACTTTGGAAATAAATGACTAAGTGGGTCTTTATTAAAATGGGGTGAATTAAAAAATAGAAAGTGAGATTTAAATGAGCATTTAGTGTCAGCCCTAGATTTAAAGCTATCTTAACTATTGGATTTAGGGATTCCCCAAAAGTCACTTAGGGTTAGGTTAAAGGAGGAAAAGGAGGGAAAAGGTCATTCATTCTTTCATGGCAAATTGAGAGAGAAGGAGAGAAAGCTAAGGAGATTTTCTGAGTAATGAGAAGAAGGAGGGCAGCAGTGAAGAGTTTTCAGCAAAGGTACAACAACATTTATTGGCACAAATACCAAGGCACAACTTGCCCAATAAGAATCAGTGTAACCTGCCAATCTCACTCCATCTCCCTGCCTATAATCCAGACCATATTCCACTGTCCCCTGCAAGTAACGCAAAATGTGTTTTGCAGCAACCTAGTGAACCCTTCTGGGCTCACACATGAACTGGCTCATCGTGTTGACTGCAAAACATATATCTGGTCTAGTGTTGACCAAATACATCAAGGAACCAATCAACTGTCTATGCAATGTGGGATCCACCAAATCGGAATATGAAGCGTGAAACTTCTTCCAATTGGTGATCATCGGTGTCGACATGGGTCTACAATCCTCCATGTGGAACCTGCCAAGGATGTCAACAATATACTTCCCCTGCCCTAGGAAGAAATGCCCCTCCTCCTGCCACACCTCCAAACCCAAAAAGTAATGCATCAAGCCAATGTCTTTCATCTCAAACTTCGACGCAAGATCTCTCTTGCAGCTCTCTATGAGTCTCTCTGCACCCGTAATGACCAAGTCATCCACATACAGCACCAGAATGAGAGGCTCCTCACCTATCACAATAAAGTATAGGTTCAGATCTGCATCACTCTTTGTGAAACCCATCTCCTGCAAGTATGTATCTATCCTGGACTACCAAGCTCTAGGAGCTTGCTTCAGGCCATAAAGGGCCTTCTTCAGTCTGCACTCATGGGACTCCTTCCCATGCACCTCAAAGCCTTGTGGCTGCTCAATGTACACCTCCTGTATGAAGCCATTGAGAAATGTGGTCTTCACATCCATCTAGTGGATCTTCCAACCAATCTTTGCTGATATCGATACGATGGAGCGAATCGAAGTATATCGAGCCACGAGAGCGAAGGTTTCCTCATAATCTACTCCCTCTACCTGGGAGAACCCTCTAGCCACAAACCTTGCCTTGAATTTCTCAATGCTGCCATTTGCAGCATGCTTTACCTTGTAAAGCCATCTGGATGTAACCATGGATTTGCCCTCAAGCCTCGGCACCACCTCCCAAACATCATTCTTCATGATAGAAGAATACTCCTCCTGCATGGCCTCTCTCCAGACCTGCTGGCTAGCAGCCTTCTTATAGCTAGAAGGCTCAGAGTCAATGATGTTGGCAACCATTGCCATATAGCTACAAAACCTATTAGGTGGTCTGCTCTCTCTGACCGGCCTCTTTGGCCCAACAACAGATGTGGCCTCTCTCAAGGTACGCTGAAGCCACTTGGGCTTCCTCTTCCCTGAGCACACTTCTCCCATTGGAGAATGAAACTCCTCCTCATTAGGAGCTTGAACTCCTGACTGTCTGTATGTTGTCCTCCTGCCTGAACCTGAATTTGTAGACGCTGAAGTACTGTATGAACTGTCCATCAGTGGACTCCCTAGTGAACTGATTTGCATACTGCCCGAAGCACCACCCCTCTGACTTTGTGAGCCACTGCTCACTGATGGACCTGACACCATAATCGATGTACCTTTGGATCCTCCTGATCCCTGCCCACTGGATCCCTACGACTGACTCAGCTGCTCCTGAGGGTCTGGCTGATCGAGATACTCTCGTGACCTCCTAAAAGCCCTGTCCTCCTCGAACTTCACATCTCGCTTGACAACAACTCTCCTCTGTGCAGGAATATAAATTCGAAAGGCTTTCGAGGTCTCACTGTAGCCCACAAAGATACCCTTCTCTGTGGTGGGCTCTAACGTGGTCCTCTTCTCCTTGGGTACGTAGGAGTTTGCAATACACCCAAAGATACAAAGATGATCAACATCAGGCTTCTTCCCAGAAAAAGCCTCCTCCGGAGTCACATGCCCCAAGGCACGATGTAGACTCCTGTTCTGCAAATATACAACAGTGTTGCAGGTCTCTGCCCACAAAAACAATGGTAACCCCTGATCATGTAGCATGGCTTTGGCAGCCGCTCTAATGGATCTGTTCTTCCTCTCTCCAACCTCGTTCTGCTGGGGGTTGTAAGGAACTGTGAACTCCCTCCTAATGCCTGCCTCCGCACAATAGTCAACAAACTCACCAAGGGTGTACTCTCCTCCATTGTCCGACCTCAGGGACTTGATCTTCCGACTTGTCTGAGTCTCCACAAGAGCTTTGAACTCTTGAAACTGCTTGAAGACCTCACTCTTGGTCTTCAAGAAATAAATCCAAGTCCTCCTAGAGTGATCATCAATGAATAAAACATAATATTCATATCCACTCAAGGAAACATAAGACATCTGACCTCTCACATCGGAATGAATCAAATCAAGTATCCCAGTCGATCTGCTGTCGCTACTGGGAAAAGGGGATTTGGCAAACTTGCCCATCGCACATCCTCTGCACGTATCTAGGTGATTAGTACTGAAATTTGGCACACCTGTAGTGATCTCCCGCAATGTCCTAAGGCCCCATGATACATGTGCCCCATCCTGCGGTGCTAAATCTCGCACAGCTTTGAACTGCTGGCTCTGCTGCCGATACTACTGCTCAATGCCAAAAGGGGCTAAAATGCAAACTTGTACACCTTTGCATGGCGTACACCAATCACTCTAGCTGAATAAACTGTAGTGCCCCTGGGATATATAAGCACCTGTCCTCTCCTGAACAATGTCTCATACCCTCTGTCCTCCAATGCTGAGACAGATATTAGGTTCTTCTTCATCCCTGGCACATATAGAACATCTGACACCTTCAAGGGAGGTTTGGGTTCCTTATCAAATGTCAATGTCCTCACATTGACTGCTCTAACAATGCTGTCATCTCTGAGTACTACCTCTATATTAGTGCCACTCTATGAAAGCTCTGAGAAGTACTCACGGACTCCTGTCATATGACGTTGAAGCCCCACTGTCAACATACTAGATACCTGAAGATGCTCCGCTAGTGGAGGGAAATGTACACTCCCTCTCACCCTCCGTGGCAGGTGATCCTGCACAAGTGGACTCACAAGCAATGAACCTAAACTCCCGGTCAAAGCTATCCGTAAAGTCATCTATCTCTGCTGATGCTGCCATGGTCTTGTTCTTCCCCTTCTTCTTCTTCTCTGGACACACAACTGCATAGTGTCCCATTCTCTGACAATTCCAACACTTCACCTTGGAATAGTTCTTTTGCGTGTTCACTTGATTACCTTTACCTTTGCCTTTGCCCCCACCTCTAATTGTGGAAGCTTGCTTCTTTTCCTTGCCTTTCTTGCCTCCTGCTAACAGTGCTACATCCTCATCCTGCTCAACAGGTTTGGCTGCCCCAAGCTGGCTCTTTTTGATTTCAGTCTGTATGCAATCATCCCAGAACCTCTTCGAAGTGGGAAGGGTCTCACGTGCACAAATCCCATCAGCAAAGTTTAGCCATGAACTGGGAAGGCCATTCACTCCAATCCGCACCAACTCAGTGGGTGGAATGACCTCTCCAAGTGCTGCCAACGCATCTCTCACATTAGTAATCTTTGTGAGATATCAAGTAGCACTATCAGTCCTACCCATCTTAATGGTCTTCAGCTTCTCCCTTAGGACCATTTTTCTGTTCTCATTGGTACTCTGGTAGAGATTGGTCAAGGCTGTCCACATCTTATGAGCATATCTCTTTCCTCTCACATGAGGAATGACATGGTCTTTAATACCATTTAGAATCAGTCTCTTACCCTTGTTATTCTTCTTGTTAAATTCTGCCAACTGAACAATATCAGTGGGCACATTCACATGGGGCTATTGGGGTATTCACCATTATACCCCAGACTTCTGCTTCCTCAAAGATGCTCTGCATTCTTTCCTTCCATACGCTGTAGTTACTATGCCCATCCAACCTATCCTCCACCCTCAAGCCCAAAGACATGCTTGTTGTCTTAATAAGTTGAAAATAACACTGCTGTAGTAAAGACACTGTTTTCTGTGTGAAAAATCAGCTTGCTGTAATTTTTTTTCTTGCCGTCCCAAACTAGACTTTTCAACAAAATAGCTCTGATACCATGTAGAAATTTTTGTTCCCAACCCCGGTTTTCAGTTTCTCCTTATTTCTCCCATAAAGTTAAATGCCCATTCCCATAGCCATACATTTAACAAGCTGGAAAAATAAATATTTTCTGAAAACACAAATTCTGGAAATTTCACAGTGCTGAAATGTAGAAATAAAAACTCAAAAAAATAAATTAGCCACACACAATAAATAGACACGCTGATTTTTGGTCAACTTGACCCTGGAAAAACTCCCTACAACTCTTGGGGAAAACCAGTTCGAAAGCTCTTCTTATTTTTGATAAATTAGCTTTTACAATGAGAAGTAAATACTCATAAAAATTCAGCAACAAATACAACTTATCTCGTTTTCGGTGCTTAACCACTGCCTCGAAAAATGTGCAAACAACAAAACAGAAAGAACAATAAATGATGTATGGTCTTCCTTGAATTTCGTGTCTAGAAATTACATCATTAAATGCTGATGTATGGTCTTCCTTGAATTTCGTGCCCATAAATTACAACATTAAATGCTGCTGTACGACTTCCTTCAAAAGCATGCAGAACAACAATAAACGCTGTTGTACGGCCTCCTCAAAATGCGTGCAGAGAGGCAGCAATAAATGCTATATAGTTTTCTGCCTCGATTTTCGTGCACAGGGACAACAACTCATTGTACGGACTGTCTTGAAAATCGTGCCTAAAAAACCAGCAAACTGCTTCTCGAAATCTGTGCCAAAACTGTTGTACGGCCTCCTTGGAATACATGCCCAAGCTGCTGTATGGTTTTGCCTTGAAACTCGTGCCCAAACTGCCTTGAACTGTGTGCCTCCTTGCTGTATGGATTTGCTGAAGTGATGCCTCGGTATGCGTGCCAAGGTTATGTTCTCCTCACTGCTCAGAAATCTCCTTTGCTCTCTTTTTCTCCTTCTCTCAAACTGCTCATGAAAGAATGAATGACCTTTTTCCTCCTTTTTCTCCTTTAACCTAACCCTAAGTGACTTTTGGGGAATTCCTAAATCCAATGGCTGAGATAGCTTTACATCTAGGGCTGAGATTAAATGCTCATTTAAATCTCACTTTCTATTTTTTAATTCACCCCACTTTAATAAAGACCCACTTATTCATTTATTTTCAAAGTGACTTTTCACTTTCTAATTTCACATTGACTTTACTAAAGTCACTTTAAAATTAGACTTAGTAACTTTATCACTTAAAGTCACTTTTAAATTAGATTTGACTTTATAACTTTATAAAGTCACTTTAGGAGAAAAATTAAATTCTTTTGGACACTTTTCCCTAGGCCAAAGATGAAAGCCTTAGGGAACCACCTGTCCTTCGGTAACCAAATTTCAAAAACCCAAAAGGTATGTTTTTCATTACGCAATCGGGTGCTTATGCTTGCTTTTCCTTGGGCATCTTAGGCATGGATTATTGGGTGACTTGGAAGAATGAAGGGTTTTGACTGTGATTTTGTTCCCTCATCTTAAATGGGGGGTTAATCTTCAATCCTAGTCCCGTGGGATCTCCCCTATTGACATATGGATTTATGAAGGGCACTACTTGGGAAACCCCGATTTTGGTAGCGTGGTCATGTTTTCCCGTTCCACATTTTTCACTCCCCTCCACACATTACGAACCTTATTCCACCATTTCCCTTCTTTGGGTTCACAAGGCACTAGCACACCCCCTCCCCTTGTCCACATATTTGGGTCGTACCTGGAAACATTGCCTCAGAGGTTGATGCAACTAAAAGAAAGTTAAAAGCATACCATGGCTATAAACAAGTTACAAAAGAAAAAGAAAGATCATAAAATGCAAAAGATGGCCGAGACATTTAACATAGCACGTGGGCGAAAGCTAAACATGAGCGCTACTCCTTATCATGGCCATCACCCTGTTTCCTTGGGCCTATGAGTGTCCCTCACGTCATAAAGGAACCCATGCACATCCCAACCCCCGATGGGTGATGAATTGCCCCACCTTAAGGGGGTAATAACTGCTATACATCATTCACAACATGCTCTCATTTCTTGGAACCCCGAGTAGTAATACAAATAAAATTCAAGAAAAAGAAAATAAAGAAGGGTAAAAAAAAAAAAAGGCTGGGGTAACTCATGTATCCACGATTGCTCCCTCTTTACATCTATATACCCAATATGTAGACTTCTTCATTACTGCCATCCTTGTACCCATGGCATTTGGCCTTGAGACCCCTTTTGCCCCCATCTATTTCATCATTGTTCACATGCCACCTATTAGTTGAAGGATGTACTAGGGACATGTCTTTCCCCTTAGGGGCTAGGAACACCTAATAGGATCGGTTATTAACCACTCCTACTGAGGGAGGTAATACTATTACGAGATCAAAACCCTAAATTTGGAAGAGAAGCCCCATATGAAGTCTCAGTTTGCCCTTGACTAACAAGCTTGGTTTACTTAGATGCACTAATGATTAATTGCACCTAATGGTGAAGATGCAACACTGAACATTAGGTGTGATTGGCAGATGGTTTTCATCATGGGTTGGGCAACTTAACTCGGGCCCTAAGTCCAATAAAGGAGAATATGACACCCTACAAGTGAAGTGTTGAGAGACATGGGATTCCTATCACTTTCAAAGCGTCATTCCACTCCAAAGGCACCTACATGACCCTAGAAATTTGTGCTTTACCCCACATTATTCACGAGATGATGTACTTGGACCAACATGCCCCAATTGGCTTAGCAATGATCACATGGTTTGGCTGCTGATTTGAGGCCTAGATGAGGTTGTCTCACTCTTTGAGACGTGGGAGGTCTAGCACTATACTCTGAGCCCTTAACATTAGAGCAGATCAGGCTATTCTATCACTAGGAGACCCATGAGACCCATTTTGTACCCCAAACACAAAATTGGGGTCCACACGATAATTTGCATCAATATCTAGGGGCCAAGCCTTAGAGGATGATTTTTGGAGCCCTCTTGACTCAGTTTGGCACTAAGAGAGCTTCACGCATGCCTCCAAGAGGCCCATGCCATCATGACGTCAACATTTCAACCCCCTTGTGGGTCAATCTTTATGATTTCACATTGGCTATGTGGTTGGCTTGTCATCACACTTAGTTTTTTCCCATCATTTGACAACTAAGAGGGGCTTTAGGCTAAAATTAGACTTGATTAGACATGTATAAATAGAAGAGACCTCATTTGAGTATCTTATCATCATCACACTTGGAATTCGACCTCTTAGAGGATTTTCACACTTGTTCCTTCTTGGCTATTGGAGATCTATTGGATGCATTTTGATAGTTGGAAGCTATTTTTGATTGTCTTTGGAGCTACTTCTTTGGATAATGGATGGATATACTACATGTTGTCTTGTAAGTGCTTATTGTTGAATATTTTATATCTTGAAATTGTCTAATGCATGGAATTGCTAGTTCTAGGTTATGCTATTTTGTGCCCTAATTGTTGAAAAGTAATTTTGAAAGGCTCTCTAGTTCAATATTGGATATGTTATTCATTGTACATGTAATGAAGGTTCATAGTGGAGGAATTAATCTCTCCATCAAACTCCTCCTTTTTTTGAAGTGGGTAAATGCTAAAGGTTGATGTTGATTTCTATAGCATCGAGAAGTGTTCTAAGTCTCATTTTTGGTAGAGAGGCTTAGACATCCGTTATCCAAAGAATGCAGAAATCGTTTGTGGAAATTCCACTCGGATATGACTTTATTAAAATAATTAAATATTTTAATGCAGACCCTAAGTATAAACTTAAGGAAATTAAATAATTAAAAGGTATTAATAAAGCAAAGTGTGAATCTTCTAGAAGACGAAGATCAAGTCATCTTTTAATCTGAGGCATTGATTAAAGATATAATCTTGGCCGTTGATTCATCAGCGAGAAGACTATAAGAAGAGACTTGAGGGCCGTTTGAAAATCAAGCTGGGGACACTCTTAGTACCTGAAGGAAATCGATTATAAAGCAAGTGAAATCGATTTCAGTGGGTGAGTTTGTAGAGGCTGGGTTGCAGAAGCAGAAGAAGGAGGGAGAAATCAGTTATCAAGAAGCATATCTCAGGAGGGTGAAGGGAAGGGTGAGCTGATCAGCAACAAGAACCCCTCCACGCAGAATCATGCAGTCCAGAGAGGGACTGCGCAGAGCATTCACTCTGGATGATGCAGAGGGTGAAGGAGGTCACCCCGAGGGTCCGAAAATTGTCTGGAAGGTCTAGAAAATTTAGCCAGGTGTTTGCTAATTTTTCTTTGCTCATTAGACTCTTGTAAATGTACTTTCCATTTTTGAAGATAAATATAAAACCCTCATCTGCTGCACCGGTTTTCCCACATTGGGTTTTTCCGGGGACAATTGTTCAAAAACATCTGGGTTCATTTGGCTATTTCTATTGTGCTATTGGTGTAAATTATCTTTCTGTTCTTATGCTCTTAATGATAGTGAAGATCTGCAAATGTGTTTATTTCAGAATTTACTAAAGCATCTGTAGATAACTTATCTCATAAGTAGGAGAAATAAACCAAGTATCGCAGAAATATTTTCCTCTTGAAAATTTCACATGGTATCAGAGCAAAAGGGCTAAAAACAAGAAGGGAGGATCTGCCATGGACCAAGGGAAGGGTTCACGTAGTCAAAGGGACTCACGCAGTCCTCTAGAGCACGCAGAAATGCAGTGAGAACATGACATGAAGGTGCTGGCATCCAGACTAGAGGAGGATCTTGCCTGTGTGTCAAGCACAACTCCTCCAGGTGTTTGGTATATTGACAGTGGAGCATTTGCTCATATGACAGAGGTTCAAGAATGTTTTTCGAGTTATCAAGAAGAGCAAATGAATTTCCAAATAACTATGGGAAATAAGGCAAAATGTACCCCCATCGGGAGAGGTACCGTAACATTTCAGATGGAGGATGGCAACAAGATTCGAGCCACGAATGTTCTGCATGTACCAGGGTTGGGGATGAATTTACTCTCGGTGTCTCAACTTCAGAATAAGGGCTGTGATGTATACTTTATTTAAGATAAGGTATATGTCAAACACCTTGACTAGAGCAAAAAGACACAAATCGGAGTAAGGAGTCACAAGTTGTATAAGCTCCAACTTGAATCTTCGGTGGCCTTGATTGGCAGTACAGACTACAGAGATCTGAATGAATTATGGCATAGAAGGATGGGGCATCTACATCATGGAGCCTTGGGGATTCTCAAAAACACTATCATAGGGGCTCCTGAACTCAACACAAAGAAAGACGAAGTTTGCAGGGGATGCATACTAGGGAAGTACGCTAAGGCAACATTTCCAAGAAGCAACAACAGAGCCAAAAGTGTATTAGAGTTAATACACTTTGACATTTGCAGTCGATGTCCACAACAACTCTCAGTGGGGCAAAGTATTTTGCGACCTTCATTGATGATTATTCTAGGAAAACTTGGATCTATTTTCTGATAAGCAAAGATGAAGTCTTTAGTCGGTTTAAAGATTTCAAAGCATTGGTGGAGAACTATATAGGAAGGAAGATCAAGAAGTTGAGGTTAGATAACGGTGGGGAATATATCGATAAAGACTTCACCAATTTCTGTGCACAGGAAGGCATCAAGAGAGAATGGACAACTCCTTACAATCTAGAACAAAATGGAGTTGCAGAACGGAAGAATCAGAGTATAATAGAAGCTGCAAGGGCAATGTTGCACGACCATGAGATACCCAAATTCTTATGGGCAGAGGCTTGCAACACAACAATTTATATTCAGAACAGAGTTACCAATAGAGCTTTGGGGAAGGTTACTCCCGAAAGTGTGTTGACAGGTAGTAAGCCAGAAGTGAGCCACATCAGGATATTCGGCAACATAGCATACTGCCACGTTCCAAAGGAAAAGAGGAAGACACTGGATCAAACTACAGAAAAGGGTTTTCTGATGGGCTACAGTTAGAATGCAAAGGCACACTGCGTCTATATTCCAGAGAACAGGAAAGTCGTGGTAAGAAGGGATGTAAAATTCCTGGAGGAGAAAGCCTTCAGGAAATCTCGAGAGATGGCCACAGATACGCAGATTGAGGAAGATCCACTAGTAAAGCCTCAACGACCTATGGAGGAGAGGTCCAGTGCCTCTCCAAGGCACAATATTTCTGAGGGAAGCTCCTCCGACGAAGAATAGGAGGAAGAATAGGTGAGTCTGCCCACCACTGATGGGAGTTTGAGCAGAGAACTCCAACAGATTCTTAGAGATGCAGAAGGATTTGTTGGAGAACCTAGAGAAGGGAAGAGGATAAGGAAACAAACTATCAGATATCAGGCATAGGTAGCTCAGGTTGGAGAACCTTCTACCTTTCGGGAAGTAGCTCAGCGTCAGGTATGGGTAGATGCCATGGTGGAGGAGTATAACTCCATCATGACAAATGATGTCTAGGAAGTAGTCGCTAGACCACATGACAGATCTGTTGTAGGATCTAGATGGATCTACAGGATCAAATACGCTGCAGATGGTAGCATATAGAAGTTCAAGGCAAGATTTGTAGCAAAGGGGTATGCCCAGAAAGAGGGCATTGACTATGAAGAAACCTTTGCTCCAGTAGCACGATACACCTCTATCAGATCCATCATTTCTCTGGCAACGCAGATGGGATGGGAGATTACCCAGATGGATGTCAAGACTGCATTCTTGAATGGTGTGATAGAGGAGGGAGTGTATATAGAGCAACCAGAGGGCTTCGAGACACATGACATAAGACTCATGTTTGCAGACTTAAGAAAGCCTTTTATGGCTTAAAACAAGCCCCCAGGGCATGGTATGGTCGGATTGATGGCTACTTGCAGAAGATGGGGTTCATCAAGAGTGGTGCAGATCCCAATTTAATTTTTTGTAGGAGATGAGCCGCTTTTTCTTGTTCTGTATGTGGATGACCTGTTTTTGAACGGGTCATCCAAGCTCATCAAAGTCTGCAAGGAGAATCTGGCAACAGAATTCGACATGAAGGACCTAGGGCAGATGCACTATTTTCTTGGTTTAGAAGTCTGGCAGCAGGAAGGGGAAATCTTCCTAGGACAAGGAAGATGCACGATAGAAATTTTGAAGAGATTTCAGATGGAAGACTGTAGACCCATGGCCACGCCAATGATCACTAACTGGAAGAAGATAGACACATCAGAGGATGATGAGGCTGATCCCACATTGTACAAGCAACTCATCGGGTATGCAGTGAATACCCTCAGTCAGTTCATGGTGGAACCAAAGAGGGCTCAATGGGTAGCAACCAAACATGTTCTCAGATACTTGAGAGGGACAACTGAGTATGGGCTAAAGTACACCAAGGGAAATGAGATCCAGTTGAGTGGGTTCACAAATGCAAATTGGGCCGGAAGCACAATAGATCAGAAAAGTATTAGTGGGTACTGTTTCTGTCTCGGATCAGGAATGACCTCCTGGTGCAACAGGAAACATAAGTTCGTAGCACTGAGCTCAACCGAGGCTGAGCACATGGCAGCAAGCACAACTTCATGCGAGGCCATATGGCTCCGCAAATTGCTCTTGAACTTACTCAAGAAGTGGATAGAATTGACCGAGATTATGTGCGATAATCAGAGTTGCATCAAGCTCTCTGAAAATCCTGTGTTTCATGACCGGTCGAAGCACATTGACATTATATGTCACTTTATCAGGGATTATGTCCAGAAGGGAGCAGTACATTTGCGATACACTCCTACAGGTGAACAAGTGGTAGATATGCTCACAAAGGCTCTAAGTAAGATCAAGTTCACTTACTTCAGAGAGAAGATGGGGATGGTCAAGAACCCCTTCCACTAGAGGAAAGGGTGGTCTTCAGAAGAAGAGGGAGCTGCAGTATGGATGTTGCAGTGACAGGGCAGCAGTATAGGAAGCAGTAGTGCATAGATGGGGGGCAGCAGCCAGGACATCATCAGCGCAGCAGATGATGTAGAGTCAGAGCAGTACAACGGTATCTTGCTTAAACACTTTCCTCGCTAAGAGGGAGTGTTGATTTTTATAGCATCGGGAAGTGTTCTAAGTCTCATTTTTGGTAGAGGCTTAGACATTAGTTATCCAGAGAACCCAGAAATTGTTTGTGGAAATTCCACTCAGATATGAATTTATTAAAATAATTAATTATTTTAATGTAGAGCTTAAGTATAAACTTGGGGAAATTAAATAATTAAAAGGTATTAATAAAGCAAAGTGTGAATCTTCTAGAAGATGAAGATCAAGTCATATTTTAATATGAGCCATTGATTAAAGATATAATCTTGGCCGTTGATTCATCGACGAGAAGATTATAAGAAGAGACTTGAGGGCCATTTGGAAATCAAGCCGGGGACACTCTCAGTGCCTCGAAGGAAATCGATTCTGAAGCAAGTGAAATCGATTTGAGTGGGTGAGTTTGTAGAGGCTGGGTTGCAGACGCAGAAGGAGGAGGGAGAAGTCAGTTATCGGGAAGCAGATCTCAGGAGGGTGAAGGGAAGGGTGAGCTGATCAGTAGTAAGAACCCCTCCACGCAGAATCACGTAGTCCAGAGAGGGACTACGCAGAGCATTCATGCTGGATGACGCAAAGGGTGAAGGAGATCACCCCGAGGGTCCGAAAATTGTTTGGAAGGTCTAGAAATTTAGCTAGGTGTTTGCTAATTTTTCTCTGCTCATCAGAATCCTGAAATGTATTTTCCATTTCTGAACATAAATATAAAACCCTCATCTGCTGCACCGGTTTTCCCACATTGGGTTTTTCTGGGGACAATTGTCCAAAAATATCTATGTTCATGTGGTTATTTCTATTGTGCATTGGTGTAAATTATCTTTCTGTTCTTATGCTCTTAATGATAGTGAAGATCTGCAAATGTGTTTATTTCAGAATTTACTGAAGCCTCTGTAAATAACTTATCTCATAAGTAGGAGAAATAAACCAAGTATTGCAGAAATATTTTCCTCTTGAAAATTTCATAGTTGATACCTAGGAGCATCAATTTTTAGCCTCCTTAGAAAGGAGATTATCTATTTCATCCTTGACTCCATATGCCTAAAAGACAAGACATTAGTCCAAGTCATTGGTGATCAATGTTAAATTTTGGGTACCAAGGACAAGTGGTTCCCCATGGCTTTGATCTTTTGCCTAGGGAAAAGTGTCCACTCTATTGTACCTCTTCTTCTAAAAGTGACTTTATAAGTGGTAAAGTCACTCTAATTTTAAAGTGACTTTATAAGTGATAAAATTACGTTCTAATTTGAAAGTGACTTTATTAAAGTCAATGAAAAATTAGAAAGTGAAAAGTGACTATGGAAATAAAAGGCTAAGTGGGTCTTTATTTAAGTGGGTGAGTGGTTAAATAGAAAAAGTGAAAATAATGCACTTTTATTTTCAGCCCTTGATCTAAAGCTTTCTTAGCCATTGGATCTAGGGATCACTCAAAAGCCACTTAGGTTAGGGTAAAAGGAGAGAAGAAGAGGAAAAGATCATTCCATTCTTTTATGAGCAGTAGAGAGAAAGCAGGATAAAGCAAAGGAGAAGTTTCTAAGCAGGGAGGAAGTGAAGGAGAACAACAAGATCTTTGACACGCATCCCAAGGAGAATTTTGGGCACGCTAACCAAGGAGGATCTTGGCATTTACAGCAGAACCGTACAATAGAGTTTGGCACGCATTCCAAGGAGGGTGATGACACAGATTTCAAGGAAAATAGGCTGCAGGTTGAAGGCACGAAAATTGAGGTAGTTGGGCATGATTTTCGAGAAGAGGACAGGTTGTACTTTTTCGTACAGATCCGTATAGGCAGTACGCTGTGATTTGGGCACATTTCCCGAGGCTGGCCGTACAACATTTATTGCCATGCTTTTTTTGTTTGTTTTTGTTTTGTTCTGTCTGAATTGTGGCACAATTTTCGAGGTGAAGTCTTGCACGAAAATCAAGATAAGTCTGTTTTATAAATGCTGGAATATTTTCTTGTGTATTTCATTTTATCTGTAACAGTTTTCAGAAATAAGAAGAGCTCTCAAACTGGTTTTCCCCTTGAGTTGTAGGGGGTTTTTCCTGGGTCACTTTGACCAAAAATCTCTGTGTTATTTCTGTGTATGGCTGTTGTAATTTTTGTGTGCATTTATTTCCAATAGTAGTAAAATCTCCTAATTTCTATTTTTAGAAATAAATTTCATTTCCAGATTTTAGTGTTTTAATCATGCTTGGATTTCACATTAAAAGAATAGAGTGATAAGGGAAATCTGTTAATCGAAGTGGGGTCTGAATTTTTACAATCAATCCTACGTTTTCTCCCCTAAAATCGGTCCTTTAAAGGCTAGGGCTAAAATTTAGGGCTTGCAATGAAATTTTAGGGAGGAGGCTTTTTGGTGATTTGAGAGCCTAAACATCAAGCTTAGGGTCTAGAATACCTATTCTCCAAGTTTGGTGGGAATCCACTCAAATTTCATCCATAAAATATCTTGCCCTAGGTGTTGCTCCAAGAAGGAAACCCTAGTTCTTTTCCCCTCAACTTGAGGACTTCCTTAAAGGTTGCATGAGTTTAGTGCTTGTTGAAATTGATCATAAGAAGCCTTTTCTCTCGAGCCTTGACCTTGTGAATACCTATCACCATCAAAATCCTCAAAAACCTAGGACTTGAGCCTCCTTTTCTAGGGATTTTCTTTGAGAACGTTTTTGCTTTTTGGAAGGCTTGAACTATTATTGAGTCTCTCTCTTGAATGAGTTCTAGCTTGATCACTTTGTGCCCTATACCTAGCATATCCATTCTAAGTGATCTCTTTCATACCATGATTCCTCCTATCGGTGAAAGCCCATAAGGAGCAGGGGACCTTGGTTGTGGTGACAGTGGGCCATTATCCCATTGTTATCACTTAGTCTAGCTATTAGTCTTGTAGGATTTCCCTCTCCAAGGCCTACTAGATTTTGTGGTAACAGGTTCTTCAATGCCTCTATAAAGGAAAAGTGTTAACAACCTAGAAAAACACCCTCCACCAATTTATGCAATGTGTGGTAAATGATCCATTCATGTTCCTCCATTCAATAGGATTCAACTTATCTCATTTTTTAGTTGCATGTAGGTTAGCAAAGATCCAATGTTCAACAATGTGGTTTCTCTATACGCTTCATACTTGAGCATACTCCTCTTCATCAAGGACCAACTTCTTTAATGCGAGCCTATACCCACTATGTACCTTTCAATCTGTGTGTGGTTTTCTCCTAATGCCACCCCCAGGTGCTTGTTGGGCCAACCAAGATGGATAATTAGTTTTGGCTATAAAGACATATGTTAAAGCATTGAGTGGACCATTCAAATTATTCCACCTTTTGACCACACTTTTATGAATATAATTATACAAGATTACATCTTTCAACTTCACAATGTCTTTAATTTGGCCTAACATGCTATCCATCTACTCATACACCTTCCTAATCACGCAATGATTTGTATTTGCAAACTGAATCATATTATAAATGTGCTTGGTGAACTGCAAAACATATCTAACTTGTGCCGAAAACTGGCCATCAAGAACAATTTCTTCCATCTCCTGAATTCATGTCTATTAGATGTGGATGCACCCCTGTATTTCATATCCTACCATGAATCACTTGAGACGATACTAGCAAATGCCTCTCTTGCTTTCAAAAGGTGCTTGAAGGTAAAGTAATAGCTAGCAAAACTAGTCTTTGCATCTGAAGTAGCTCTAACTTAGAGTGATTGCGGATAATGTAGTGGTCATTTCTATGACTGGTAATAAATTTTACCATTCCCTTCCCTTTCTTGTACAATGCACCAATCCATTTGTAAGTATGGTCATGTTACCCATCATTTTAGCAGAGGAAAGTAAACCATTTTTCTTTTTCGGAAGCACCATTGTAAGCCCAAAGAGTACAAGTCAAAACCTTGCAAGCCATGTGATGTTATGTCAAAGGGTAAATGTGCCATTGATGAGTTGGAAGATGTGAAAATTTTTGAATTTTACTTTATGCAGAAATCTACTATTAGATCTGGTTATACTTCTCCTACTTAAACAAGTTATTAATGCTGAAATCTTCATATTAACATCGAAGTAAACACATAATAGGCTTTCATTGATTCAGATCTAAAACAGAAAAGTACATGCACAATAGACAAAGTGACACACAAGATTTTCTGGACAATAGTCCCCGGAAAAACCCAATGTGGGAAAACTGGTCTTCTGGCTGCTGGAGGGTTTATATTATTAAGTAGTTTTCTGAATACAACAAATCTGGGCACCACACTGGTTAACCCGACAAAGAAAAAGATAGATCTGCAACTAACCTGTTATTCTAAAGCCAAAACCTTGATTGATCCACACCCTCAAACAAGATTTATAAGACTCAGCCAAATTGTGACCCTGGAAACCCCAACGTTGCCCGTGAAGCCCCTGCGTCAGCCTAGTCAGCCTCTGCGCTGGCCTGGAGAGGGCTGCGTAACCCTAGAATGGGTGACGCAGACCCTATGCTGCCCTAGAAGGGTCTCTGCGTAACACAGATGGGTCCCCTACTGCCCAGCACTGCCCCAGAAGGGGCTGCGTAGCTGAAGCTACCCTTTGCGCTGCACAGCTGTTGCGTCCATTGCTTCTCTACATTGCATCTGGATGCTGCTCTATGCCTCTTGCTGATTCTAGGCACTGGGATCAGACCATCCCCTTTGCCTAAACTACCCCTCTCTGCAGCTGAAACACTTCTGAAATTTTTTAGCAAACCCTGCTCTAGAATTTCAGCTTAGTCTCAGTGCTCTGCCTCCGTGTGTGTGTCTCCAACTGACACTCAAGCCTTTCTCTTATACTTTTTCGTTGAGACATCAACGGCCGTGGTTTAATCTCTTATCGATGGCTGAGATTAAAAGACTGCTTGATCCGCATCACTTAGAACATTTCATCACATGTGTTTAATTAATGTACTTTAATCTTTCTAATTCCCTAAGTTAGACTTAGGGTCCTCATTAAAAAAATTAATTATTTTAATATCTCACACATTAGATGAAATTTCTCTAAACGCTTTCTGGGTTTTGGAGGTCTTGTGTGTCTTAGCCCTTCTACAAAATTTCAGGGCTAGAGCACACCTGATGCTACCCCAACGCTCAAAATATCAACACTCCCTCTTAGCACGGAGTGTGCTCTAGTAACACATCCACACCATGTATCACAAGATCTCGGCATTGGTCTCTGCGCTACTGATGCTTGGCCTGCTGCCCTCCATCCACTGCGCTGCTGCTTTCTGTACTGTTGCCCATGTCACTGCCACTGACACTGCTACATCTGTACTGCAGCTCCCTCTCAATTTGCTGCATCATGCTGCCCATAGCACTGCCACTGCTAACTGCTGCACTGCAACTCAGTTGCTGAGAAGTAAGCAAATGAAAGACCCTTGCCCAATCGTTGACAGACAAGTCAGGCTGCATCTCATCACTGAAACTCCCTTGGCTGCTGCTCTACTCTGTCCTCCTGAAGCCACTGCGTTGCTACAAATCTGTACTGCATGAGCACATCCTCTCTGCGCCGCTGAAGTCCCATCAGCCTCTGCGCTGTTGCCTCTACGTTGCTGCTACCTCTGCACTGTGCTGCTCCCTCTACAACATCTCAACACTGCCCTTTGCTTCCTGTGATTTTCTGCAACCTCTCTACTTATCTCGCTACCGTCTTAAGGCTCCCGTAGCTCGTATGTGATCCAAGAGTTGGGCTACTCAAGGATCCTGCCTCCACTCTGTAGCTGCTCTACAGATCCATGTCGCCCCACTTCCGTTGTTCATGAGCGCTCATGGCTGTGTCATCTTCTGACCCATCGTCCGCCACAACAACCTTGGAAGTAGAAGCTTCCTTGTTCTTCTTCTTTTGAGGTCAATTGCTGGCGAAATATCCTAGTTTGCCGCACTGGAAACACTTGATCTTGGATAGATCACGCTTCTTTTTGCCTTGTTGCCTCTTTGATGCCAAGGTTGCATCATCTTCCTCTTCCATTTTCACTTTACTGGATTCTGTGTTGTATTGCCTCTTGGTGATCTGGCGAAGTTCTTCTTGACGAAGAATTGCCCACATATTGTCCCAGTTGAGAAGGTCCACTCTGCCCAAGACACTGTGGACAAAAGTTTCCCACTCTTCTGTGACTGCATTGAGTAAGTCCTTACCATCACATCATCCTCCACCTTTGCACCCATGGTAGACAACTAATCTCTGATCGACTATAGTTCGAAAAGGAAGGGCTCTATTTCCTCTCCCTTGGTCATCATGAATGACCGCAACTGATTCTCCAGAAGCATTCTCCTCTGGACGAACTTCCCTTCATAAAGGGTTGTTAAGGCTTTCCACATCTCATGTGCTGTTTTCTTTTCAGTTATGTGTGGAACAATATGATCCTTAACCCCATCCATTATGAAACGTTTGGCATGTGTCGCAGCTTCCTCATGCTTCTTCAGGAGATCCACAACGATCGATGTGGCCAGGAATTTTTCTGCATGGTCTGTTAGACCGTATGCCTCCATGACTACCAGGATTCTGGCTTTCCAGACTGCAAAGTTGGACAGGCCATCCAACCTATCTTGGTCACGTAGTCTGTGGGTGCCTTTGGCTCAGATCTACTCTATCGGAACTTCCTCTCCCCGCTTCTCTACTGAAGCTCAGATATAGGGTCATTGGCGAAAAAGGCACCCTCTGCTCCCTCTGACAACTGATTTCCTCTCTTGGAAATCTACCAAAACAACTAAACAACTCTCTTCGATCCTCTGATTGATCTACAAATTTCTTTGGCTAGAAACCCACTGAGAAGTTGATCTCCTCCCGCTCTTTGCCTCCCAATGCTTAGGCTAAATTCTGGATCTTCAGAAATCCCAACAACTTCTGAAGTTCTGCAGCTCTGCTTCCGACACTTTTGAATAAGACAACTTCAGATCTCTGTTACCCTAGCTAGTCTCTGCGTGAGCAGACAGTCCCAGCGCTGCCTCTGCGCAGTAAGTACGCGGGCCTGCGTGGAGACTGCGTAGGACTACGTCTCCTTGACCTCTGCGTGGCTCTACTCCTTTCGAAACTGCACCGTCCCTTAAGATTTGGCTTTCTGCTGCTTTCTGTAGCAAGATTATTTAGTTTTCTACTAGTGACCTTGTTAGATCTGCAATCGCTCTGATACCATGTGAAAATTTCTGAATGTTACTTTGTGCAGAAATCTACTGTTAGATCTGGTTATACTTCTCCTACTTAAACAAGTTATTAATGCTGAAATCTCCAGATTAACATTGAAGTAAACACATAACAGAATTTCATTGATTCAGATCTAAAACAGAAAGTACATGCACAATAGACAAAGTGACACAAAATATTTTTTGGACAATAGTCCCCGAAAAATCCCAATGCCGGAAAATCGGTCTTTTGGCTGCTGAAAAACCCAATGCGGGAAAACCGATCCTTCTCAAGTTAAATACTCCAGAAGACTTGGAATATGAAAATATCCATGAGGATACAAATATTATTATATAAAAGGTATGATGAATGAGATGATTGATAATTACAAATGAGGCCTGCTTATATACCTAGGCAGGTGCCTCTTCACGAAAGGTCATGTCTCATCAGAGATGGCCTTTCAACCTAATTACTAATTAACTAATTAATCATTATTTACATTATTTTATTCATTACATTGCCTTCCTCCTCAAAAAGCTTTGTTCTCAAAGCTTGTTGATGAAAGGCCTCGATTTCCTTTCCTGCTATGAACATCTTCTCGTCTCGAGACAGTGATCCTTGTCGATACAAGTTGATATGATCCTCTAAGTGACAAACAAAACTGTCGCACTGAGAATGGATCAGACCATCCTAAATCAATCTTCTGTGGAATCTTACGATAATTGGCAACTTGTGACGACTTGTTAGCACATGAGTGGATTGCACTGACATTAGTATTCTTCGGAATATCAACTTGTTTCTATTTTGAATACATAGCTCGGTCGAGTTGTCTTCTCCCGTGATTTAGATGTCGATAAGGAACTTTTTTTGTTTGACTTCTTTGATTTTCTTCTGGCGAGGATGTTATTGAGTTGATTACAGAAGCTTCACTTAGAATGTTCCTCGTCTGAACTGCAACATCTAAGTTTGTATCTTTTGCAACTTGCTTGTCTTCTTCTTGAGTTGCGATAGTTACTGGATCAATGTTCATTTTTTTCTTCAACTTGAATTTCTATATTTGAAGGTTTCGATGATTCCTTTTCGACAAATTGTTGTACCTTGTTTTCTAATGACTTCTTGTCTTTTTTCATCTTCTTAATTTGCGTTAGTAACTTTTCGTTGTGGTCCTTGAGGCGAACAACTTCTTCATTCTTGTTAGTGGTGATTTTGTCAACTTTCTTTTGCATATTGTGGATCGCCTTTTTACCTTTTTGAAAAATTACTTTTGAAAATTTTAACATGTCTTTTGATGTTATTGAGTTCGGCTTCACTATGACATCTTGTAGCGTTATTTTTTTTCTTTTTGTAAGAAAATGTCAAAAACTTCTTTTTTCGTATTAAGGATGAATGACCCTAGTGATTCCATCCAGAGCGAACCCAAAACTATATCACTATCGTTGCAAAATAAGGTTTTAACGGTGAATTGCGAGACAAAGGAATACTCCCCAATACTTAGGTGTAAATTCCCTATGTCGTATTGTTTGTCATTTGCGTGAAATGAATTTGTTTCAGTTATATTTTATTCAAAGATCACTTATTGGTTAGCACATTCAGTACTAACATAATTATTCTTTTGAGTAAGATCGATAGATATGAGAACTATGAGAACTTCCTTTCTTGCAAGTGACCCTTTGATTTTAATTAACGCATGGACACACATACTATAATTTTTAGGAAATATTCCCTCTTTCATATCTGAATTAGACTCCATTTTACTTCAGAAATTTTTTTAAACTTTATTTGTAATATGTCTTTTAATATTTTTTTTTTTCCTTTTTATGAAATGATCTTTTATTTCATAAATTAATTCACTTTTCCTTTTTAAAAAAAATTATATATATGGCACTTTTCCTTTTCTATTTTTAAAATTAACTTAATACTTTGGTTCTTTTCAATATCAAGAAATATATTTCCTATTATTAACTTTTCACTTGAGTTGAAAATGAAACTTAAATTTCTTTTTTCCTTTTTATGGTACCTTCGACACTAGTATTCAAAATTTTCCTTACGAACTTTGAATATGAGACTAAGAGTTTCTTCGAGATATATATATATATATTCCACTTTATAAAAAATTGAAATATCTTCTGTTAAAATTTATATAATTAACGATTCGAGTTAACACAAAAACGTTTTTATGAAATTTGGGGATTGAGTGGACGCGTCGGTATGGGATGCACCATGTAATAACCCTTGTGTTGTAAATTAATTCAAGGTTCAACTGTCACGACTCTTTAATATTTTGGCACTATTTGATAACTTCAATTTTGGGGAGCTATAGATTTATGTAAAGAAACCGTGTAACGACCTGTTCGTACGGATCGGTGATTTGGGTGTTAAAAATTTCAATTGATTGATTTAGATCCTTTCAAACTTCAACCTTTTCAATACTTTGGCTTTGATACACGTTAATTTCCAGAATGGTGTTGACAAGTATGATGGCCGGTATGACTGAATTTTGGCAGGAATAAATCGTATGGAATAATGCTGGATTGGTAAACTCTTCTTTAATCAAAACTAAAATGGGTTCCAGGAAATGGATGACGGTATTACAGGACAATCTCCTCTAAATCTGTATCACGAACTTAAGGATTGTTGCAGAAATTTCAAGATCTTGTTGTGGACAATGCGGCAGCACCGGGAAGGATTGACTCGTTGATGTTCCAGGCAACGACAATGGATTGGGCGACCAACAAAATGGGGAATGGAACTACAGCAGTTAACTTTAAGTAGTTTCCTGTACGTACAAGTGGCCTATGGTTTTCCTGTTCGCTCGATGGCTGCAATGCGGATTGCGGCTGGATGTTGTCGAGCGGCTGGTAATTGTAGATAGCCACGATATTTTTTTTGTTTTGTTTCTTGTTTCAGCGTGGCAGCCATTGGTGGTGATGAATATATGTGGCTCTGTGATCCAGCCGATCGCCGTTCGGTCAACTTGCCGTGACGAATGACGACTTTATATATATATCGATATGTATATTTCATATATATATATTATTCTCTACTCTATTTTTTTTTAATAATTTTTTTTTTAACCTTTTTCTTTTCTTTTATATAAATGGCCTTTTTAATAATAATTTTTTTCTTTTAATTCTTTATATATAAATTTTTGGTCTTTCTTTCTTTTTATTAATATATATATATATATATATATATATATATATATCTTCTTCTTTTTTCTTTCTTTTAACAGAATTTCTCTCTTTTTTTCTTTAATTTTTTAATTATGGCCAAAGGTCTACTAGTGAAATTTCTTCAAATTTTTGATTCTGGCCAAAGGCCTATTGGTGAAAATGGAGAAACTCCAATTCTATAGCGAAGCGCTTCGACGACAACGATGTTGATGATTTTTTTTGGTTAAAGACTTGGATCGGAGAGCATGGCTCTATGCAGCAATTAAGCGGTCGAAGGCTCGAACTGCTCTGATACCAAATGAAACGAACAAGGTTCTTTCTCATGTTAAATACTCCAGAAGACTTGGAATATGAAAATATCCATGAGGATACAAATATTATTATATAAAAGGTATGATGAATGAGATGATTGATAATTATGTCTCATCAGACATGGCCTTTCAACCTAATTACTAATTAATCAATACTTTTGAATCGTACAACTTCGCATCTTCACAATTTAGCCGGCCTCTCGCGTGAAGCGCATAGCCCTGGGCTACCTTCTCAGGAAGTAAGTACGCGGGTCACGTGAGACCGGTAGATCTGCCTCCTGACCTCCGTCCGGCTTTGCCCTTTGAAATTGTGTCGCCCCTTCAAATCGGCCACGTCGCCGTTGCCTTCCGCCGCCGCAACAAGATTCTTTAGTTTTCTACTGGTGACCCTGTTAGATCTGCAATTGCTCTGATACCATGCGAAAATTTCTGAATGTTACTTAATGCAGAAATCTACTATTAGATCTGGTTATACTTCTCCTACTTAAACAAGTTATTAATTATGAAATATTTAGATTAACATCGAAGTAAACACATAACAAACTTTCACTGATTCAGATCTAAAACAGAAAAGTACATGCACAATAGACAAAGTGACACAAAAGATTTTTTGGACAATAGTCCTCGAAAAAACCCAATGCGGGAAAACTGGCTACTGGAGGGTTTATATTATTAAGTAGTTTTCAACAAATCTGGGCACCACACTAGTTAACCCGACAAAGAAAAAGATAGATCTGCAGCTAACCTGCTATTCTAAAGCCAAAACCTTGACTGATCCACACCCTCAAACGAGATTTACAAGACTCAGCCAAATTCTGCCCCTAGAAACCCCAACGCTGCCCCTGAAGCCCCTGCGTTAGCCTAGTCAGCCTTTGCGTGCCTCTGTGCTGGCCTGGAGAGGGCTGCGTAACCCTAGAATGGGTGACGCAGACCCTATGCTGCCCTAGAAAGGTCTCTGCGTAACCTAGATGGGTCCCCTGCTGCCCAGCGCTGCCCCAGAAGGGACTGCGTAGCTGAAGCTGCCCTCTGCACTGTGCAGTTGCTGTGTAACTGCTACCGCTGCCTCTGCTTCTCTACGCTGCCTTTGGATGCTGCTCTCTGCCTCTTGCTGATTCTAGGCACTGGGATCAGACCATCTCCTTTGTCTAAACTACCCCTTTATATATGAAACACTTCTGAAAATTCTTAGAAAACCTTGCCCTATAATTTCAGCTTAGTCTCAGTGCTCTGGCTCCGTGTGTGTGTCTCCAACTGACCCTCAAGCCTTTTTCTTATACTTTTTCGTTGAGACATCAACATCCGTGATTTAATCTCTTATCGACGGCTGAGATTAGAAGACTGCTTGATCCGCATCACTTAGAACATTTCATCACATGTGTTTAATTAATTTACTTTAATTTTTCTAATTTCCCAAGTTAGACTTAGGGTCCTAATTAAAAAAAATAATTATTTTAATATCTCACACATTATATGAAATTTCTCCAAATGCTTTCTGGGTTTTGGAGATCTTGTGTGTCTTAGCCCTTCCACAAAATTTCAGGGCTAGAGCACACCTGATGTTACCCCAACACTCAACATCTCAACAGAAGAAACCCACATAAAATGCATGTTAGAAATAGATTTTATATGGTCAAAATCCCAATCAAGATGATCCATTAAATAGTTGAGAAGTTGGCCTCCATTACAAGACAATTCTCCTCATGTTTTAAGTCAAAATAATTAATTATATGCAATCAACTTCAAGTCGGCTCCAGGGAAAATTTTATGTTCAGGTCGGCTCTAAAGGAAAAATTTTATGTTCAGGTTGGCCCTAAGATAAGGCCTCCTCTCAAATTGTATAAATAACCTAGCCATGGCACAATTTTGGCATCCGTTCAAGTTGTGACAAGTTCAGAACTTGCTGGAGCAGACCAGGACTAATAGAAGGTAATTCGATAAGCAGAGACCAAGGGTTTTTGGGATTATTTTTTATCTTTTATTTTATGGTGGTCTGCTGGGCAATTTGAGAGGTCTGAGGCTCATTTCTGAGATAAATTTTGGCCCTACCTGAGGTAGTTTTTGGACTGGTATAAGCCCCATCTATGATGTAAATTTCAGCCATTTTTGAGGCACTACTTAGGCCTGATATGAGGCAATTCAGAGGCAGATCGGAGGCTTGTTCTGAGGTAGTTCTGTCTTGTTCTAAAGAAAATATAAAGCAGACTTAGGGCCAAGTCAAGCATCCCTTTTATAATGAAGAGGAAGAGTAATCAAGCCTGTTTAAGGACATAGTGTGGGCCTAGTTTTAGGCCTGTTTTGGGCATCATTTGTTGTGCATGGTAAGGGCTGTTAAAGGACTGATTTCAAGGTAGTTAGAAGCTGGTCATAGGGCAGAACAAGGGCACATTGAATTGTGTTTGAGAAAGCAGCTTGAGGACATGAATTTGCATGAGTACAAGTTCGATGATGATGATGTAGTTAGACAACAATTGATGAACAACAATCGTTAAGTAAGAGGCAATGTGGAAAAATTCGAAGTCGGGATTTAATCAGCAAGGGTCCAAAAATTGAAAACCTTGATAAAGTCGGGATTTTTTGAAAAAGTCTGCAAAGAGTCAGCGGAATTAAAAAAATACAAAAATATTCATTTTTAATTTTAATTTTTGAGCCTCTAAAGTATCCACAACATCAAATAAATGCATTTCCACATAAACATGTAAAGAAAGCTAATATATAATATGTATATGAAGGCTAGTGCTACATCACATATCAAAATAGTGAATCAAGTCCTGATTCTTGAGTCTTGTCTCAGTCTCAACTCTCAAGAGTCAAAATATCAATAAAAAATATAATAAATGTATATCATGAATCATCTCCATGTGATAAAGTAACCAGTCACTGAGATCCTCAGCCCCTTTTATGGGAATAGGGAATGGCTTTGCCTTTTCCTCTAGAGGAAGAAGGCCTTGCCCCTGGGGATACAAATTGACTCAGTCATCCTCTAGAAGCCAATAAAAGAGGTGGCCTCTATCCTCTGCTTTTGCGGTTGCCCATCTTAGATGGTGTCACCTCGTCCTCCACATCCTCCTCATGCTCTGCCTCCTCACCCTGCTCCTCCTCTACCTCTAGCTCTCCCTCCCCTGCAACTGCTACCTCCTCTGCTGCTAGTGTCTCTAGATTCACATCTAACCAATCAGGGGTCGAGTCCATGGTCGGCCTCTCAGTCTCGACCATCCATGCAACAGTGGTATCAATATTGTCCAATGAGATGGCATCCATATCAGGAGTTTTCTGAAGTTATCTCACCCACAATCGAAGATTGTAGTAGACGTAGACCATGTCATTGAGGCGTTGGGATTCCAATTTTTATTAGGGTCATAGATTGTAAAGTAGTACTTAGAAAATTTAAATATTAAAAATAATCAAATGAATTCAAAAATTTAATTTGAATTTTTTTTACCTGTTGCTCTTTTTGCTGTATATTTTGTCAAATACACTCCAGTTGCTCTCACACTTGGAGGAAATGCATGTTTGGCTGAGCACTCGAATGACAAGCTTGTCCGCCAAACATCTACAAGTTGAAAGAAAAATGAGAAGCAAAAATTATGAAGAGACAATGAATTATGAAAGTTGAAAGTTGAAAGTTGAAACGAAATGAAGCTTACTGGGCATTTTGGTCGTCCTATTCTTAATAGCCATGGTAAAACCAAATGTGCCACTTGCCATGCTATATATCTCCATTTCTTTAGAAATATTTTCACGTTCTTGCTCAGATGCCACCATTCTCTCAACACAAGTGAAGAATCCATCCATCACCTTGGCATCAAATCTGAAACAACAGGGGTAAGAAAATGCAAGGTTAAGGTAGATACTTGCAGCATGAATGGGGTGATGGAGGGTATTGTTCCATCGCTCATCAATCACTCTCCATATGACCTGTTGTTTCTCTAACCCCTCGTCTCTCTTATCTTCATAAAAGCACAAATGACTTCTTTGGCCCTATCCATGGCCTCATACAAGTAGCCCATTGCGGGCTTCTCTCCGTCAACCAACCAAAGAACCTTTACCTAAGGTTCTGAAATGGCACACACCTCCTCTACTCCTGCCCAAAAGCTCTGATCATATGAAACTAATTTGCATATGTCCTCTCTCTCTAGTTTGCGGCTAATAGATAAGGCACACCAATCCTGTGAAAGAAACATGCTCTTCACATCCCACATAGAATTCAACAGACACTAAAGAGATATGAAAGTAGTGGAAAATCGTGTAATGGCATGACTCACCGATTCTTTGTTGTTGGTGAATCTTCTCATCAAGCTAAGCACAAATGCATGATTATATATAAATTTTGTTATGCTCTTGGATGATTCAACAATATCCCTCACAAGAGGAATCTTACCTATATCCTCCAACATCAAGTCAATACAATGAGCAGCACAAGGTGTCCAAAACAGGTTAGGGTACCTCTCCATAGGCAACTTGCCACTGCAACATAATTTGCAACATTGTCCGTTATGACTTGGACAACATTTTGTGGGCCTACTTCCTAAATGAAGATGTCCAACAATTCACATAATAAACGTGCATCTTTAATGTGTGCAAATGCATCAACAAATTTCATAAACATTGCCCCCTTGGGACAACTAACCAAGAAGTTAAGAAGGGTCCTACCCTTCTGGTCAGTCAAACCATCTGACATGACTGTGCATCTAGTGTGTTCCCATGATGCCCTAAACTCCTCCAATCTAGCAGTGCAATCAGTGTTCTCATCTTGAAAAAGAGGCCCTCTCAACTCTACAAAGGTAGGGGCTTTGTACCCCAGGCCAACTACAACAACAACATCAAACATAGGTTGGTAAGTAAATGTCTTCTATGGAATGATGTTCCTTTCAACATGGGTTTGTCTTGGCAATGTTGAAAGGAACATCATTCCATAGAAGACATTTACTGACCAACCTGTTAGCTTCTGTTTTTTCCTTCTTTTTTTTAAGTGCTGATTTGATGCCAGGTTGTGCACCAGGTGTGGTTCTAGGGACAACAAAAGATGAGAAAGTTGAGGGGTTGGGACATTTGGGTGTGGAAGGTGATGCTGAAGAACCACTCTCACTTATCCCCACTCTTGAGGCCCCTACAAGTTGGCTTTTTAATGCTGCCCTAGTGTCTTTGCCATCCTCTTTATCCATGAATGATTTAATGACCTGTCAGATGATTTTGGAGATGGATTTGGGCAAAGTTCTATATTTTGCCCCAGAATTTGCTCCAAATGGAATTTTAATCTGTTGACACCCCCTGACATATGCTTGCCACACAACTTGCAAGTCAAATACATTCTATTGACACCTCCAATTTTGGGTATAGTATCAGGTTCACCATATTCCCACATAGGGTCCAAAACCCTTGGCATTTTGTTTGAAATTTTGAACTTGAATTTGAAGCTGGGCACAAAAAAAATTGAAAAAAATTAAAAATTACCCATCACATAATAAACAAACACAAATGTAATTATTGATTTTAAATTTTAAATGCTTCCTCTCACTCATTTGAACACACACAGATTCACTAAACAAGGGTTTGAATTTTTGTCATCTGATTCTTGAAAGTTGAAAGTTGAAGTTTTGATTCAATCTAGACTCTAGATTCTAAGCAAAAATAAGATAGAAAACAAACTAATAGAATTATAGAAAGATTTAAGAAGCCATTTGTGTAACAAAGAATAAGAGAGAAATTAAAATGCATACCTGGCAGCAACAAATCGGCACCTTGAATCTCCCACGTTGAGTGGTGGACAAATCTCCAAATGCACACCACAAAACTAGCAAATCTTAGACAATGACAAATCTCAAACACCTCCTCTCTCTCCACAACCCTAAATCGTAGCAAATGAAATGAAAAATAACTGATATTTTTCCCTTTTCGGTGTCTTAACCGCGGTCTGGGAGGGAATGCCGATTTTTTTCGGTTGACTCCCGATAAAGTCGCGACTTTTTCAAAATTGAAAAAGTTGGCCAAAAGTTGGCCGATTTAATTGACCAACTGAAAAAAAAAACCGCGTTTTGGGGATTGAATCACGACTTTTTCCACACTAGTAAGAGGACAATGACGAGATTGTAAAATTGTTGAATTTGTTTAGTGTTGTTGTAAATGGGTCACTATCTTTGGTACGAGAGTCCAAAAGTTCTTATTCTATCTTTTAGTATTAAGGGTGGTAGGGCAGTACTAGGTAAGGACGTTGTAGCTTCCTTTAGGAGGTTGTCACCTCCTTTTAGTGGGAGATGGTAAACTAGGGGTTGTAGCTCTTTCCAGTGGTGGTTGGTAAAACCAGAAGTTGTAGCTTACTTCAAGATATAAATAAATTGTTAATTTAAATCTTGTGTATCTTTGATGTGATGTGATTGGCTAATGCTTCCTGATCTTTAAATTGTTTGAATTGTATGAAATAATAATTCACCCCACTCTCAGTATTTCCATCATTGGTGCACTGCACATACCTAACTTGTACCCAAAACTGGCCATCAAGAACCATGTCTTCCACCTCCTGGATTCATGTCTACTAGATGTGGATGCAACCTTGTCTTTCAGATCCTACCGTGAATCACTTGAGACCATACTAGCCAATGCCTCTCTTGTTTTCAGAAGGTGCCTGAAGGTGAAGTAATAGCTAGCAAAACTAGTCTTTGCATATTAAGTAGCTCTAACTTAGAGTGACTGCGGATAATGTAGTGGTCATGTCTATGATTGGTAATAATTTTATCATCCCCTTCCCTTTCTTGTACAATGCACCAATCCATTTGTAAGTATGGTCATGTTACCCCTCATTCTAGCGGGGGTAGCTAAACCATTTTTATTTTTGGGCAACACCATTGTAAGCCCAAAGAGTACAAGTCAAAACCTTGTAGGCCATGTGATGTTATGTATTGTGGTATTCTAGTCCTGTTGTGGTCGACCATGTTTGGTTCTCTTAGACTCCACTCTTAGCTTTTTCATTTTGCATAGGATCAGAGGGCTCGGGATGTGTTGAGATTTTGTGTAGTTGGGGTAGCATCGGGTGTGCTCTAGTCCTGAAATTTTGTGGAGGGGCTAAGACACACTTGAACTCCAAAACCCAGAAAGTGTTTGAAGAAATTTTAGTTGGTGTTCAAGTTATTCAAATAATTAATTATTTTAATGTATTTCCTAAGTCTAGATTTAGGAAAATTAAATAATTAAAGCGAATTAATTAACACATGCGCTGAAATGTTCTAAATGACACAGATCAAGCAGTGTTTTAATCTCAACTGTTGATAAGTGTTTTAATCTCGACCATTGATGAGATCATCAAAAAAGTATCAGAGAAAGGCTTGAGGGTCAGTTGCACACACACACACAGATGCAAAGCTGAGAGATTGATTTGGAATTCCAAGGCAGTGTTTGCTAAGAATTTCCGGAAGAGTTTTCTGCAATGAGGGGTAGTATTGGCTGAGGGAATGATCTGATCCCAGAGCCAAGAGAAATAAGAGGCAGAGAGGCAACTTTCAGGGACAATGCAGAGGCGCAAGGGCAGTAGCAGCACAACGCAAAGGCTTCAGTCGCTACGCAGGCCCAGGAAGGGGCAACGCTGCAACTTCAGAGGCCTCCAGAGTTACGCAGAGGCCTCCAGAGGCAGCGTAAGGACTGCGTCACCCACTCTGGGGTTACGCAGTCCCTCTCTAAGTAGCGCAGAGGCACCCAGAGCCTAGCAGGGCTGACGCTGGGGCTTCAGGGGCAGCACTGGGGTTTCTAGGGCCATATCCAGGCTGAGTCTTGTAAATCCCATTTGAGGGTGTGGATCAATCAGAATTTTGGCCACAGAACAGTGGGTTAGTTGCAGATCTATGTTTTTCTCTATCGGGTGAACCAGATCTGGTGCCCAGATTTACTGTACTCAGAATCTACTTAATAATAATAAACCCTCATATCCGCTACACTGGTTTTCTTGCTTTGGGTTTTTCCGGGGACTTATGTCCAAAAATCAATGTGTCACTTTGTTTGAATGAGCGTAATATTCAGTAAATGATCTGCATGTGTAGGCTGTTAGTTGTGTTTACTTTGGTGTTTTCTGAATCTTATTTCTGAAGATAACTTGTATAATTTAATCAAGTAGGAGAAGTAAACCATAATACTACAGTAGAATTTTCACATGGTATTAGAGCGATAGCAGATCAAGTTGAATCTCCAGCAAATCAGCTGAAGAATATTTTTTCTACAAGACAGCAGCAGAAGCAATAGAGATCCGGAAGGGGCAGCTTGGTAGCAGGAGGACGCAGATCTAGGAATGGACAGCGCTGCAGATTCAGAAGGCCATCAGGCTTACACAGAGCCTTCCCAGGCCAACGTAAGGACTACGTCACCCAGTCTGGGGTTATGTAGTCCACTTTTGAGCAGTGCTGAGACTACGCTGGGCCAGTCAGTGAGACGCAGTCCAGTCATTCTTCCTGTTGCAAAGAAGTCTTTCCAAGATCTAGAAGCAGTGCTTCAGATCTTCAGCAGTGCTGGTGTGGTGGAGATTCTGCCGGTGCAGAATTGTGCCTAGCTAAGTCAACAAAGGCGAGAGGAAGACATCTACTCAACAGATATGAGCCAAATAGATCTGAGATTCGATCAGGAGGGTGATCAGAGAGTACTGTCCGATTGTGTTTGGGTGAAAGATTTCCAGGAGGGAAACTAGTGGTCAGAGGGAGCAGTTACTATAGAGGGTTTCTAATCACGAAGAAACCCAGATCCAACATTTTCTGTTGAGTATTGCAACAGAAAGAGGGAGAGGAGTATCTGTTCTGACAGATCTGAGCAAGATGGCGCGATATGGACTGAGAGATCGGGATAGGTTGGATGGCATGTCCAACTTTGTTATCTGGAGGGCCATAATCCTATCAGTTCTGGATGAGTATGGTCTCAAAGATCATACAGAGAAAGTTCTAGCCGTACCAACCGATGCAGATCCTCTAAAGAAGTATGAAGAAAATCAAGTGCGAACTAAGCGTTTGATCAGGGACGAAGTCAAAGACCACATCATAGCTCATATTGCCGGAAAGAATATGGCAAATGAGACGTGGGTAGCCTTGGACACGATGTATCAAAGAGGCTCTGTCCAACAAAGGATGTTTTTGGAGAACTAGATGCGGTTGTTCCAAATGATGAAGGGTGAGGAGATAGATACATTCCTCTTCAGACTTCAAACTATTCGGGATCAACTAATTGCCATGGGTGCTTGTTAATTTTGGGAAACTAGGTCCAAACTCCATGATGTGATGCTCAGATGACGATGCCAATATTTTTATTGGATTCCTCTTTCGGAGAGGTGCAAGATCAATCCAAAGATCATCTTGATCGGATGAGCACAACATGTATTTTGAATTTATTACACATGTGCAAGGTCGGCCTGTTTTATCCCACATGCATAAGAGATGTGTCACACACCCCCACATATGCCTATATATTGGAGAGACTTGGAGTCCATTCTACACACAATTTGTGGAGGAATTTTCTTCTCTCTTGGATGGTGATGGAGCAGCGTTCTTAGTTCTCCGTTTAGGGTATCTTGGTGCAGCATCTTGATGGAGTATTCTTGATGAAACATCTTGGGGTTGTGTGACATATGTGGGTGGCTGACCTTATGAAGACTTTGCTAGTTGAAGCATCTTGCTGATCGCTGTAATGCCACCATTCTTTATCTCTATTTTTGGCTTGTCTTCCATCGATCTATTGGTATGTTCAATCCGCATCTTACTTTACTTATGCCCTAGAAGGTTAAAGTGTATTTGCATCTAAGCATAGAACATCTTCAGAATTTAACATGGTATCAGAGCTTAGGAGAAGACAAGGCCCATCATCTTGTATCTAGGGCAGCAAGGGAAATAAGGACAGTTTGATAGTGGGCTTGTATTTACTTCAAATTGATTGTGGAGGGACCACGATTTGTTCATCAACCAAATTCTCCATATCATGGGGCTAAGTTTACATGGCCATAAAGCACCAGGGTCGAAGCTTGGATGCTATCGTTGCTGCAGGAGGTCAAATTTTTAGTTGGAGAAGGGCATATTTATCTCTGTGAAGGCCACGTATCATTGCTGCAAGGGCTTGAAGTTGATGTGTTTAATCCAAGAGTGATTGAGGCTTATTAAAAAAGCCAAAATTCTTGTAGAAGCAAGACTTCCGAACGACTGTGGCCCCAAGAGGAATTTAAGGAGTGATGTATCTGTAGTTAAGAAGGGTGACTAGGTGAGAGCTAATGAAAGGCAAGACAATGAACCAAATATTGGCTGTGGTGGTGTGTATGACCAAATTGTGCGACAATGTCAAGATTCAATGAGCGAGCCGTTTCCTTGAAGTCACATTTCCATTGGGCTCCCTCCGCACCAAACAAGAAAACATCGAAGTCTGCGTGCTATTCATATAAGTCGTGTGGCCGACTGAGGTAGTTCTGCCAAGCCCAATCAGGTAATTCAACGATGACAAACCAAGATTATATCGCAAGGAGTATGGGTCGAACCCAAGTCTTTCATCGACTGACCTGAGCCGAACCCGCATTGCTTCCTACGTTGGCTGAGCAAGTCATTTGTTGACCAAGAGTCAGGATCGAAACACTCGTACAAAATCACGAAAGGTGGAATTCTGTGATTAATTGTGGTGAAATGCGAGTTGAACTCAATGTGGATTGAGCGGCTGTGTAGTTCCATGTGTGACAAGATCATTATTGTCCAAGTAAAATTAGCAGAGGCGGAGCTTGGGAGGCGTAGTGCGATCTGAGTTCATAGTGGTAACGTATGGTGTGATTAATATTGCGGAAAAAGCTAATGTCTCATAGCTATGGTTTAACTACAAAGATCGACCCTTGCATCGACAGAGTACCCTAAAATATGGATGCAATCTGAAGATCGACTGAGGTGTTGGACATTGCCAGCCATATAATTGTCATTAGCAGGGGCGCTATATTGAGTTGACAGTAGAGTAGTGTTTCTTGTTAAGCTAAGATGGGGAACTTATGAGGTTTTAGTTACTCCAGTACACATAGCCACGAGCATATGGTTGCTGCTTACGGACATCAGATAATGTTGACAAACTTTTTTTTTTTTTTGCAGTGATTATACGGTTGAATGAGCATGTTGATTTTACATTAATATTGTGCTTCCTATGACAGAGAATAGGCTGTGGTAGTATTGCTGAGCAAAACTATCACTTATCTTTGAGTTTCCATATGGATCCTTGATGTAATAAGACCCTTGAAATTCTTGTCCATTAAATAAGAGGGAAGACTCTAGTGTTGGTGGTATTTGAGGGAATTTTATAGGGATTTCTACGGTTCCAAATTTGAGTCTTGTAGCTATAACTGTAGCAGCAGTATTAAACATTGTGGAGATCATTAATTTGTTGATGTTGAGTTTTTAGTGCATGATTTGAACCATGTATTGTTGTTGATATACTAAAAGCAAGTTTCTAATATGAAGCTTTGAACAAAGTCTTGGCTATGAGGTCAGGCAGAGACCTGGCAGAGAGGCTTAATTTTGGATTACAATAGTCATATAGCAGTGCAACAACTACAAGCAAACAAAGGAAAGCATAAAACAATTGTCATTGCAAGAGAAAGCATCTGTCATGAAGGCATATATCAAAACTGTGCCGCAGGAAAGCATAAAAAGGGGACTGTTAGAAGGCAGAGATATGAAGACCCTGTGAACAACGCTTATGATGTGACTAATCACTGTTAGAGGGCACACTGATACATGCCTATGATCAATGACATTGGAGGAGCACTATCATTGATAGAAGGCAGATTGATCAGCTAATATATGCAAGTGTATTTGAAGCAACAAAGGACCTTGTGAGCAGCTGAGGCAGAGGTATTGGAGCAGTAGTACTCTCTGCAGGTATAGGAGGTAGAAGACCTGCTTGGTACATCAAGGACAAGAGTCCAAAGGGATGTAAGTGAAGTGCATCTTAAGCAAGGAAGTCATTTTATTTGTCCTTGTTGTGTAGGAAGATATGGACAATGACATGTGGCAGAATCCATATAATCCTGATCAATGATATCTTTGAGGCATATGAAAAATCATATCTTCCGTTCTGTCAAGCAGTGATGGATATATGATAGTGATATGTATGAAAATGACAAAATATGGCAATATATGGCTATGATTCGAGTATGGCCTTAACAGTGGAGAATAAATTTCAAAACCCTCTCCAAGTTGGTGTCTGGGATGCCCGCACTCAAAATAATCATTTGTCAAGGTTGCAACAAGGGAAAGCTTAGGCGACTTTTCTTCATTCCTCAAGTGCCACAAAGACATCTGATACACTCTGACTTATCTGATATGCCACTTGTGAAATCCTTGAGAGGATGTTCTTATAGATGACTTCCCCCAACAGGAGCTGACATTAAGAGGGAGATCACAAACGTATATGCTCCTAAGCTAATATCGTTGCTGGAAGAAAGAAGAGAAGACCCTCACGGCTCAGAGACATATGGCTCCAAAGGGGGAAATTTCGGGTAGGCGAGAAACCATATAGATACCAGAGGTATCTAGCTGCCATGAGTACAATATGAGCCTAGATAATTTGAAGGAACTGGAAGGATGCTATACACAAAGAATACGAGCCCATTATAAAGGATGATGTCTGGGATATGGTCCCGAGACTGGAGGACAAAGTTGTTGTCACCTTGATATGGCTCTATAAGATCAAGCATGGATCTTATGGTAGTGCTGAAAAGTATAAGGCAAGATGTGTTGCCTGAGACTTCTCTTCAGGAAGGCAGTAATTATGATTGCACTTGTGATCTATCATTACCCTTGTTGCTACGCAAGGACAGAATCTTCATCAAATGGATGTGAAGATCGCCTTTCTGCATGGTGCGATAAAGGAAGAGGTATATGTAGAGCAACCTCTGGGGTTCGAAGTCCAGGATCGAGACACCCATGTTTGTAGGTTGAAGAAATCCTTCTATGGGTTGAAGCAAGCCCCCAGGGCTTGGTATGAGAGGATAGATAGCTACTTGATGAAGTTGGGTTTCACTCGTAGTAATGTTGATCCGAACCTTTACATCAAGGTTCATAGAAGAAAAAAAAAAAAAAAACTTCTCATTCTGGTTCTCTATGTGGATGATCTCTTTCTGACCCTCTCATTCATTAGTGTAAGAGGGAGCTCACTTCTGAGTTCAAGATGAAGGACCTAGGACTGATGCATCACTTCCTAGGCCTAGAGGTCTGGCAGAGACCTGGTGAGATTTTCCTCTCAAGGAAAATACATTGTGAAGCTGTTGGAAAGATTTGGAATGGTGGATTATAACTCTGTGTCGACACCGATGGAGCTCAACTTTAAGAAGTTGAATGGAATCACTGTTGGGCCCGTGCTAGCAAATCCTACCGAGTATCATCAACTCGTAGGGGCCCTGATGTTCTTAGGGAACATCTGTCTGGACGTATGTTATATAGTGAACACTTTGAGTCAACACATGGTTGATCCTCATGACTTTCACTGGGTTGGTGCCAAGAATATGTTGAGATATCCTTAGGCCACGATAGACCATGGGTTGAGATACACTGCCGGGAGTTTGAGACTTCGTGGATATATAGATGCCAATTGGGCTGGCAGTGTGGTGGATCACAAGAACACATCAGGATGTTGTTTCACATTTGGGTAGCTTTGAGCACTGCTGAGGCCGAATACATTGTAGCGTGTATGGCCTGTTGTGAATCCACTTGGTTGCGAAAGCTCTTCAGTGAGCTGTTCGAACATGTGTTAGATGCCACCGTTATCCCGTGTGATAACCAAAGGGGGATTCGTTTGTCAGAGAATCCCGTGTTCCATGATCTATCCAAGCATGTTGATGTCTGATACCACTTATGCGGGATATGGTACAGCAAGGCGCCGTAAGGCTCGATCATATAGGAACTAATGAGCAAGTCGCGGATATTCTCACAGAGCCCTTAGGGAAGGTCATGTTCCTAAACCTTCCATGAGAATCTTGGAATCGTGGGACAACCCTATTTGGAGGGTCTTGTTGGACGATGAGCTCTGGGAGCTCCAGGAGGGCTTTGGGGATAACTTCTTGGAGCTATAAGCAACCACAGGGCTAGGCTTGTCGAACCTTGTTGGTGTGTTTTCGCCCCACCGTGATGATATTGAGTTGGTTTACCTCTCTCTAATCTATGCCCCGTATGCATCCTTCCCATGGAGTTTCAGACTCATGGGAAGTACCTCTCATTTGGCCAATGAGGTGGTAAATGTGAATAGAGACCATAGCAAGACCGATGGACGCATAGGAGATCACCGTACTCTCTTTG
The DNA here is from genome assembly GCA_034641835.2 of Pinus albicaulis. Classification (NCBI taxonomy): domain Eukaryota; kingdom Viridiplantae; phylum Streptophyta; class Pinopsida; order Pinales; family Pinaceae; genus Pinus; species Pinus albicaulis. The sequence goes on from CM076571.1 coordinate 61,320,895, forward strand.
TCTAGGATGGCACGTGTCCAACCACTTGATCTGGGATCAAGTCTAGCGAGGTTTTAGACCTACAACTGACTTCGGGTCAGTGTAACTAACTTCCGGTTAGTATATGACTCTCTTGAGTCCAAGAGAGGTTTCAGACCTCCAACTGACTTCGGGTCAGTGTAACTAACTTCGGGTTAGTATATGACTCTCTCGAGTCCAAGAGAGGTTTCAGACCTCCAACTGACTTCGGGTCAGTGTAACCAACTTCGGGTTGGTGTGTGACTCCTTTGAGTCCTATAGAGGTTTCAGACCTCTGAGCTGACTTTGGGTTAGCTGTGAGTGATGTCTTTGTGACTCACCTTTTTGTTTTGAAATAAAGAAGCCAACGAAGCAAGTTACGACGGGATGATGCACGATGTTTGGATGGCACTGGTGGATGGAGTTCTCCCTCGTTGAGAGAGAGTGTTAATTTTGGGCAACTAGGTCCAAACTCCATGATGTGATGCTCATATGACAATGCTAATATTTTTATTGGATTCCTCTTTCAGAGAGGTGCAAGATCGATCCAAAGATCATCTTGATCGGATGAGAAAAACATGTATTTTGAATTTATTCCGTTTGTGCAAGGTCGGCCTGTTTTATCCCACATGCATAAGAGATGTGTCACACACCCCCACATATGCCTATTTATTGGAGAGACTTGGAGTCCATTCTACACACACAATTTGTGGAGGCATTTTATTCTCTCTTGCATGGTGATGGAGCAGCGTTCTTAGTTCTGCGTTTAGGGTATCTTGGTGCAGCATCTTGATGGAGTATTCGTGATGAAACGTCTTAGGGTTGTGTGACATATGTGGGTGGCTAACCTTATGAAGACTTTGCTGGTTGAAGCATCCTGCTAATCGTCGTAACGCCACCATTCTTTGTCTCTGTTTTTGGCTTGTCTTCCATCGATCTATTGGTATGTTCTATCCGCATCTTACTTTACTTATGCCCTAGAAGGTTAAAGTGTATTTGCATCTAAGCATAGAACATCTTCAGAATTTAAAGTGCTGTTATCGCTCCCTTGCCGCCTACACCTACCTACAAGTCAGTGGAAAAAGCCTTCAACCCCACCATGTGTGGTTGGTGGCAAGGAACTCAGAGAAGGGGTTGTCACCTATTCCAGACTCTCTCTGTTTAAGCTATCTCCTAGGTTAGCTAAGGAGGGTGGTCCCTAAAGGCAAACTAAGTCTAAGATGTGAGGTTTCTAGGATAATTGATTAGAAGGAATTACTTATCAAAGATGACTCAATTCCAAGATGTAAACAAACATATAAGTATATGAGCAATATTCAATGATGTGTTCAAAATATAGACCAGTGCTTTAAAGTAAATGACAAGTGCTTGCTCAAAAATGAAATTCAAGATACAATGACAATAATCTCACAAAGGAAGTGTTAGACCAAGATAAACATATAAGCATCACTTGCAATAAATGAAAAAGTACTTGTAAGAGAATGCTCAAGTAACAAAGGTTAATGACGTTAAATATTCATGAGCTAAATAACCACCAAAGTAACAAGTACATGATATAGCAAAATTGTGAGTAAAGTTGTGATGTGAAGGTGCTCTTGGTTTACTTTATTAATAGAATTCTAAAACAATTTTCAATTTAACTCCTGTCCCTAGACCTCACCCTCGCCGGAAATCTGGATCTCACAGTGAGGAGTCAATAGGGGTGGAGGGTCCCTAATGTCTATACAACCAACTTAAGTTGGAGGTTAATTTTTAGAGATGCAAGTCTAATTTAGTATGCAAAGTGAAATCCCTAAATGTGGGTGAAATGCTTCCAATGAGATATGTTAATGACAATGTTCTTCCAATAGAGATATAACAATGTTATCTGTTATCAAGATTTTCACTTAGTCCAATATGACATAAAATAGCAATGATGCTCCATAAGACATGTATCAACAACTCAAATGAAATACTAAAAAGGAAACTAGACAAAAGAAAGTTAACCATTCAAGAGGATTTCCTCCCTCTAAATGAGGAGGTGGGATAGCATGGGAAATTCCCAAGCTCCCTCAAAAAAATATTTTTATTATTGAAAGTGAGGCCCTCTTATAGAAATGAGGGGCTTGGGAAGAACTTACAATATGCACTTTAAACTTACTCTTTCCCAAAATTACAAGTGTAGATTTTAAATATTTACTTGTGAGATGTTACAAAGTAAAGGGCTAAAGCCTTGAGGTGAATGGTGGTTACAATTCGTCAAAAGAATGAGGCTTTAGAAGAAGAGGTGAAGTGATAAGGAGGAACTTGGACTTGAGGTTCCAAATGGAAAGGTGTTCCTTAACTTATGCTTTAGCTCCATTTCTTCAAAAGCCTCATTCTTTTGAGGAATTGTAACCACCATTCCCCTCAAGGCTTTAGGCCTCTACTTTGTAACATCTCACAAGTAAATCTTTAAAATCTTACACTTGTAACTTTGGGAAAGAGTAAGTTTAAAGCGCATATTGTAAGCTCTTCCCAAGCCCCTCATTTCTATAAGAGGGCATCACTTTCAATAATTAAAATCTTTTTTTGAGGGAGCTTGGGAATTTCCCATGGTATCCCACCTCCTCATTTAGAGGGAGGAAATCTTCTTGAATGGTTAACTTTCTTTTGTCTAGTTTCCATTTGAGTTGTTGATACATGTTTTATGGAGCATCATTGCTAGTTTATGTCATATTGGACTAAGCGCAAATCTTGATCACAAATATCATTTTTTTATCTCTATTGGAAGCACATTGTCATTAACATATCTCATTGGAAGCATTTCACCCACATTTAGGCATTTCACTTTGCATACTAAATTAGACTTGCATCTCTAAAAATTAACCTCCAACTTAAGTTGGTTGTATAGACATTAGGGACCCTCCACCCCTATTGACTCCTCACTGTGAGATTTGGATTTCGGGCAAGGGTGAGCTTTGGGGACAGGAGTTAAATTGAAAATTGTTTTAGAATTCTATTAATAAAATAAACCAAGAGCACCTTCACATCACAATTTTGTTATCTCATGTACTTGTTACTTTGGTGGTTATTTAGCTCATGAATATTTAACGTCATTATCCTTTGTTACTTGAGCATTCTCTTACAAGTACTTTTCATTTATTGCAAGTGATGCTTATATGTTTATCATGGTCTAACACTTCCTTTGTGGGATTATTGTCATTGTATCTTGAATTTCATTTTTGAGCAAGCACTTGTCATTTACTTTAAAGCACTGGTCTATATTTTGAACACATCATTGAATATTGCTCATATACTTGTATGTTTGTTTACATCTTGGAATTGAGTCATCTTTGATAAGTAATTCCTTCTAATCAACTATCCTAGAAACCTCACATCTTAGACTTAGTTTGCCTTTAGGGACTGTTGTCGCACAGATTGTTCAGGGCACCGCGACAACGGCTCAGACTGGGGGCTGTCACCTTTATCCCCAATCTCTCTCTTTAAGCTGTCTCCTTGCAGGCTAAGGGAGGTAGACCCTTTTAGAAATGAAGGATAAATCTAGGAGACACAGCTAGAACATCAAGTACTTGACAGAATAAACGAGATTCCACAGATTAGATTTCACCTTTAAGACCAGTGCCTTATGGAGTCAAACAAGATCTCGTTATGCAATTATAAACCAATGAATGATGACTAACTGCTGCTTATGGAAATACGATTGATCAATGATATTCAATCAAAAACACCACAACCATGAATGAAAATGCCAGATGTTTGAAAGATTTCCAAATTTATGATGCTTCAATTTATTCCGATCCAGAAAATGTCTCTATAGCCAAAACTTAGATAAAACATTTAAGTCTCAATTGACCATAGAAAATTTGAAATTTTTTTATTTTATTTTTTGAATTTAAAACACATTTAAATCTAAATAAAAATTCTAAAGTCAAATCAAAATCTAACTGAAACTAAAACTTAAAATCTAAAGCTAGGGTTAGACAAACGAATTTAAAATCTAAAATTAGACTAAATCAAATCTAAACAAACTAAATTAAAACTAGGAATTAGAATAAAATTAAAAAAAGAAAATTAAAACTAAAAGTTAGAATGTCTAACAATTAAACTAACATCTAAACTAATAAACAAAAATCTAAAATTAAAATCAAACCTTAAATCTAACTAAACCTAAACCGAATAAAACAAATTTAACTCTAAAACTAAAACTAACAAACAATAAAACGAAGCCTATCTAACTGAACCTATGAACGCATCAAAATTTTTTATGAAACCCCATGTATTAAAACCAAAACTTTATAAAAACGAAACCTATACAAAAACGCACAGAAATTAAAACACGGGCTTTAAAATTGATATTTGCGTGCGTTTATTTGCTTTCTGGCTGTCGTTTTGTGTTGCAGGCTGTAGGTGAACACGACAGCAGATTGGACGCGGAAAGGAGGCCAGAGCTCGAGGGACGGCAGAGATTAGGTTCAATGCTTGCGTTTATTGTTTGCAACTTCTGCAGGTTGAGCTTGAATGCGTGGAGAGCTGCGGCTTTGAAGACTGGCTCGGACTGGAAAATGAATGATGAATGTGCGTGAGGATTGACAAAGTTTCGAATGGAATGAAAGCACAGATTGACGGTAATAAAGATGAATTTGCGGAGATGGACGGAGCGTGCAGAATGAAACGACGTCACAGAGGTTGCAGACGTGAAGAAGGGTTCGATGAATAGAGATGAACAGAGAGATGGTTCAATTAGTAGGATCACATAATATAAGGAAATAAGGAGGAGGACGAGGGAGAAAGGTTAAATGGATGAGCGGGGAAGACATGCAGATAAGGAATGAGGGAGCCAAGGAGAACGTATGTTTAAATCGACTCAAACCCCAAAAAATGAAATCGATCAACGCATATGCATTCAACCCTTTTCCTTTGCTTTTATAATGCGTTCATTCGGATTGCAAGCGAGGGAGCACAGCAGAGAACAAACTCAAAGACATCCAATTTTTCGATCAAATTTAAAATTTTCAACGTTGCTTTCCGTTAAGCTCTTTAAACCAAAAATAATGTTCAGATTTCCTCGCCCACAACAAATAATTCTTGAGACCGTATCCGACTTTTGAGGCCAGGATCTCATTTTGCATTCAAAAAAAATGCACTTGAACCCCGAATCCGCAACAACACGTCAGATCTGAAGACACACACTAAAAAAACAGTTAAACCCTCACAGATAAATTACAAATTTACACTATTTTACAAATTTAAAACCCTCAAGGTCAGATTGAAATCCATTTAGCACAATTTTCAGAGATTGAAATTTTTGGTGAGAGGCACAAGCCTTAGAAGACCCTGCAAAAACCCAAATATCATAAGATGGACCCAGAATTTAACAAATCAAGAGCTTATCAAATCTATGCTTATTGGGAGTTGGCTGATCCAACTGAAGATTTCCCCAAACGCCCAATCTTTTCAAAAATCCCCTGCACACTTAGATCTGAGCTTTAAACGATAGAGATTCAAGAAACAACATGAGATCCAATAAAATCGAACGTTATTTCATCCATCCGTAAAACCGACATAAGGTACCCAGGCGCATCAATCCATGTAGGCCATCAAGCATAAAACACAAGAAACCAAGTAGCAGAGTTCAGAGACAATTCACCACATAAATTTGAGAAGGAACATCAAGATCTGTAACCCCAAAGTCTTTTTGCTTTATTCACCAAGAAAAATTCACAAGAGCTTCCAGACGAGTACACGATTCTGAGATCGGATGATCCAAGAATGACAAAGACCTCTAAATTTATAGGACTAGATCTCTAACGGCTAGTTTGGATGATCCTCGTCAAAATAATCTCAACCGTCCAAAAGATTTAATTATCTTTTAATCCGGAGCGTTGAAATTAAAATTTTGGGAAAAAACGAATTTATCATTTAATTCAATTTTAATTAACTCAAAAATACTATTTTTGAGTTAATTACCCCAAAATTTTGACTTTGACTCAACCACCAAGGCCCAAGGGTCCAATATTTCTTAAAATTCTCAAAATTCCCTTGGCTTGGGGTTTTCAAAATCATTTTCCAAGGACCCACAAATTTTTCCTTTAAAGATTTAATCCTAGTTTAGGACCCTAAATTAATTAAATTTCTGGTTTAGGATTTTATTATTAATTGACCAGAAAATTTTATTAATTGACTAAGAGGGGATTATAATTATTTTTCCAACCCTCTTTTACAAGAGATAATACATTTACATACATGAAGGGGGAAAACCCATTTGTATAGACCCTCAAATAAATACCCAGTTCTGCGACTGAACATATGATCTAGTAGACCAAGTAGTTCAAACTACTTTTACAAAGACTCGATAGAACACTAGGACTCACTTAGCATGCTGATGACAAAATCCACCCTAGCTTTGGGGTGAGGCTGGAGGGAAAAACTCTGCCGATCACTTTCGTGAATCAGTGAGACGAAAAACCTCGTAGGATAGAGATCATCAACAACATACTAGGCTTACCTAGGTTGTTACATACATGGACAGTCCTACTTAGATCATTTACATCATTACATGCAGAATGGGTTTACATCATTATAAAAACTATCGAAACTGGATGATGGAATCTGAATGGTGCAACCACGTCGAACATGACGAATCCCCTTTGAAAAAATGGGGGTGTACTGCTATGGGGTAGTTGACGAAGTGTGGTCAACATCTGGCTCTACTTGGGGACACGTTGCTTCGTTGAAGGAATGTGAGAATCCAGAATCTGCATCCAAGCAACACACAAGATTACATAAGTAGCGTCCATCCAAATATCATCATATAACATTAAGCTCATGAAAAATAGAAGCTCTTATTATTCTACTTAACATGAAAAGTAAATCTACTCTAACTGCAAAATGAAATGCTGAAATAACAAGGTGTAGGGTTAGAAATACGATACAAAGGATGCCTTGTGGCATCAGATGTGCTCAATGTAGTGTATGCTAAGCATTTGCCTGCTTTCAGGCAAATCTGTTGGCTGCTTTTCAGATGTGCCATGGCCGATCTTGCATAATGTAGGACTCTGTTTTATCCGAATGTCAAGCTGCTCTCGACCATCAGACGAATCAAACCGCTTACTTTTTCCTTTCTTTTTCTTTCTCTTCGTCTGAGTGGGTTGTGATGTAAACAATGAGGCTATTGTAGATTTCTTGTCCTTATCTTGAAATTCCTTGTACAAAACCTTTGATGAACCTGGAGCGCAACCAATCTTATTTTGAATATACTCTGTCAATGGTGACACATAAGCTTGGTCTTTTTCAACATCCTTTGTAGCCATAGTTAACTCTTCCTTAATGGGAAAAGTGACCTCCGTGTGATGAGATGGAAACTGCTTCAGCAAACTGGGAGGCTTATGATCTTTTGACAAATCTGACCTGGGTTGGAAATCTTGCATGTGTGATATTTCCATTTTTTCCAACTTCTTCTGTATGGAATTCATCTCCCTGGCATGCCTTTCTTCAATAGTTGACAAATTGTGTTGAAGAGACATCTGATTAGAATGATTAACTTCCATCATTTTTAACCTGTTTTCCATGATATTTATTTCCTGTGCATGACTTTCTTCTAAGGTATTTATCCGATTCTGAAGATTGATCTGGTTAGCTTCCATGTTTTGAATCATTTTATCATTATCTGCTTTTATGGCCATGAAGAAATTTTGCATACAGTTCATCTCTTTCTTATGATTTGTTTCCATGATCATCATTTCCTTAACACGTTTTTCTTCCATGGCAATTATTTGATTGGAGTGATTAAATTCCATGACCTTTAACCTGTTCTACATAGAACCAATTTCCCTGGCGTGATCCGCTATTATTTTTTCTTGATTAAGTTCCATATTCTTAATGATTTGAGCCTGGTTGGCCTCCATATTCTTGATTACCTGAGCTTGATTTAGCTGTATGTCTTTAACCATCTGAATCAATTCGCTAACAAGATGCTTATCGTTGTCGAGACTGATTTGACAACTTGTTTCTGTTTCACCACTATCGTGGGTTTGTGATGTTGTGGCACAAGTGGATTCGTCCTGAGAATTGTTTGGAAAACTCCTGCTAATAGCTGAATCTTCTACAAGATCAATTTTATTATTTTGCACAAAACTGGGAACACAAGGCGAGTCATTTTTTATGTATTTATCTGTAAAAGAATTGATGATATCTTCTAAACAATACTCTTCAGGGCAATTTCGAAACCAATCGATAGCATCACCTTTTAAAGAATAGCCAAAGACACGTATCTTGACATCTTCATGATTATATTGTGAATGACGACAATATTTATGTATAAAAAGTTTGACCGTCCTTAGATGTAATAGAGCAGTGCCTGGATCACCACCTGAGAAAAAAGGCAATTTTGAAGTGGCTTCTTCCGGCATGTCATGAAAGGTGTCATCCATGATGACCTGCTTAAAATTTAAGAAATAGATCCGTGTTCAAGAATAGTCAAAAGGTCCTCAAGAAGCGAACTTCTTAGCAGGAACTCTTGTAAGAAATGAAAGAAATGGAGTCGCCACTTGAACATGAAACTAATTCTAAAACAGAAGAAATAATCGAGAGATAGCAAATGGATATCAGGGGGGGATTCTTGTCTAGGAGTAAATAGATGAATAAGTGGAGTCGCCACCCAAACAAGAAGCCAACCGAAATGTGCAGGTGCTAAAGATACGATGATGAAATGATTAGTGATATGACGAAAGATAAGACGATGAAAATATGAAGAGATGAAAGACGCCAGAAAATGTGATCCCTTGTGACAGGATAATGAATGGCGCAAGAAGATTTGAAGATTATAAAATGTCGTTAAGACCAAGGACAGGAAAACGCTATCCCCGGCAACGGCGCCAAAAAATGTTGTCGCACAGATTGTTCAGGGCACCGCGACAACGGCTCAGACTGGGGGCTGTCACCTTTATCCCCAATCTCTCTCTTTAAGCTGTCTCCTTGCAGGCTAAGGGAGGTAGACCCTTTTAGAAATGAAGGATAAATCCAGGAGACACAGCGAGAACACCAAATACAAGATGAAATTAACAGGATTTCACAGATCTAGATTAGATTCCACGTTAGAGACCAGTGCCTTATGGAGTCAAACAAGATTCTGTTATGCAATTATAAACCAGTAAATGATGACTAACTGCTGCTTATGGAAACACGATTTATCAATGATATTCAATCAAAAACACCACAACCACGAATGAAAATGCCAGATGTTTGAAAGATTTCCAAATTTATGATGCTTCAATTTATTCCGATCCAGAAAATGTCTCTATAGCCAAAACTTAGATAAAACATTTAAGTCTCAATTGACCATAGAAAATTTGAAATTTTTTTATTTTATTTTTTGAATTTAAAACACATTTAAATCTAAATAAAAATTCTAAAGTCAAATCAAAATCTAACTGAAACTAAAACTTAAAATCTAAAGCTAGGGTTAGACAAACGAATTTAAAATCTAAAATTAGACTAAATCAAATCTAAACAAACTAAATTAAAACTAGGAATTAGAATAAAATTACAAAAGAAAATTAAAACTAAAAGTTAGAATGTCTAACAATTAAACTAACATCTAAACTAATAAACAAAAATCTAAAATTAAAATCAAACCTTAAATCTAACTAAACCTAAACCGAATAAAACAAATTTAACTCTAAAACTAAAACTAACAAACAATAAAACGAAGCCTATCTAACTGAACCTACGAACGCATCAAAATTTTTTATGAAACCCCATGTATTAAAACCAAAACTTTATAAAAACGAAACCTATACAAAAACGCACAGAAATTAAAACACGGGCTTTAAAATTGATATTTGCGTGCGTTTATTTGCTTTCCATTGCTTATAAGCAGAAAATGAGGTGAACACGACAAACAGTATTGGGACGTCAGCGAGGCCGTGAGCTCGTAGGACGGCAGAGACTAGGTTCAATGCTTGCGTTATTGTTTGCAACTTCCGCAGTTGAGCTTTGGACGTTGGAGAGTCACAAGCCAGAAGACCCGGTTTCGATCGGAAAATGAACGATGAATGTGCGTGAGATTGGACAAAGTTTTAATGGAATGAAAGTTACGTATCGATTTAATAAAGAGAATTTGCGAGGGCGGACGGAGCGGGCAGAATGAAACGACGCCGCGCAGGTTACGTGAAGAAGGTCCGATGAATAGAGATGAACTCTCGGGCAGAGACTGTTACAGTGCGTGCAGATAAGGAGGAGGGACGAGGGATAGAAAGGCGAAATGGACAGAGCGATGGGTGACATGGATAAGGAATGAGGGAGTTTTCGATGAGGAACGTATACAGAAATCGACTCAAACCCCCAAAAAAAATGAAATTGATCAACGCATATGCATTCAACCCTTTCCCCTTTGTTTTTATAATGCGTTCATTCGATTGTGGGTTGAGGGAGGACAGCAGCAGAGAATAAACCCAGTACATCCAATTTCTTCGATCAAATTTTAAAATTTTCAACGTTTAAGCTCAGTTTTTAAGCTCCTTTAAACCAAAATAATGTTCAGATTTCGCCCACAGCAGCAATTTTGAGACCAGATCTGGCCTTTTGAGGCTAGATCTGCTCCAGATCTAAAAAAAAATTTCAATTTGAACCCTGAATCCTGCAACCATATGTCAGATCTGAAGACACACACCAGGAAACAGTTAAACCCTCACTAATAAATTACAAATTTACACTATTTTACAAATTTAAAACCCTCGTGGTTAGATCTGAAATCCATTTTAGCTCAATTTTTCAGAGATTAAGATTTTAATGAGAGGCACAAGCCTTAGAAGATCCTGCAAAACCCAAATATCGTAAGATGGACCCAGAATTTAACAAATCAAGAGCTTATCAAATCTATGCTTATTGGGAGTTGGCTGATCCAACTGAAGATTTCCCCAAACGCCCAATCTTTTAAAAAATCCCCTGCACACTTAGATCTGAGCTTTAAACTGATAGAGATTCAAGAAAACAACATGAGATCCATTGAAAAATCAGAATGCTATTTCATAAATTCAGAAAACTGCATAAGATACCTATATGCAGATCAATCCATGTAGGCCATCAAGCATAAAACACAAGAAACCAAGTAGCAGAGTTCAGAGACAATTCACCACATAAATTTGAGAAGGAACATCAAGATCTGTAACCCCAAAGTCTTTATGCTTTATTCATCAAGAAAAATTCACAAGAGCTTCCAGACAAGTACACGATTCTGAGATCGGATGATCCAAGAATGACAAAGACCTCTAAATTTATAGGACTAGATCTCTAACGGCTAGTTTGGATGATCCTCGTCAAAATAATCTCAACCGTCCAAAAGATTTAATTATCTTTTAATCCGGAGCGTTGAAATTAAAATTTTGGGGAAAAAAACGAATTTATCATTTAATTCAATTTTAATTAACTCAAAAATATTATTTTTGAGTTAATTACCCCAAAATTTTGACCTTGACTTAACCACTAAGGCCCAAGGGTCCAATATTTCTTAAAATTCGCAATATTCCCTCGGCCTGGGGTTGTCAAAATCATTTTCCAAGGACCCACAAATTTTGCCTTTAAAGATTTAATCCTAATTTAGGACCCTAAATTAATTAAATTTCCGGTTTAGGATTTTATTAATTAATTGACCAGAAAATTTAATTAATTGACTAAGAGGGGATTATAATTATTTTCCAACCCTCTTTTACATGAGATAATACATTTATATGGTGGGGAAACCTATTTGCAGAGACCTCGAACAAATACTCAGCTTCCTACTCCAACATATGATCTATATACATCATGGTTCAACCCATTTTTACAAAGACCTCAGTAGAACACTAGGACTCACTTAGCATGCCGGAGGACAAAACCATCTCAGCTTTTGGGGTGAGGCCGTGAGGAAAACCCTATTTATCACTTTCGGGTGAATCAAAGGAGACGAAACCTTTCAGATAGAGATCATCAACACATACTGTGGCCATTCTTAGGTTGTTACATACATGGACACCTACTTAGATCATTTACATCATTACATGCAGAATGGGTTTACATCATTATAAAAACTATCGAAACTGGATGATGGAATCTGAATGGTGCAACCACGTCGAACATGACGAATCCCCTTTGAAAAAATGGGGGTGTACTGCTATGGGGTAGTTGACGAAGTGTGGTCAACAGGGACCACCCTCCTTAGCTAACCTAGGAGATAGCTTAAACAGAGAGAGTCTGGAATAGGTGACAACCCCTTCTCTGAGTTCCTTGCCACCAACCACACATGGTGGGGTTGAAGGCTTTTTCCACTCACTTGTAGGTAGGTGTAGGCGGCAAGGGAGCGATGACATTTTTGGCACCGTTGTCGGGGACAAGCCTTCTTATACCTGGGAAATCGACTAACTTTCGGTTTTTGCATGTTGGATTTTAGAGTTAGATTCTTGTTCAAGTGGCGACTCCACTTATTTCATTTTTTGCAAGGATTTCTACTTGAAGCCTCCTCCTTGTAGAATTCCTTCTAATCTTGGACAAAAACCTCTCTTTGATATCCATTTGCTCTTTCAGGGTCAAGTGAGCATGACATCATGAATGATCTGTTCACCCCTTGTGATTTTACTAACATTCTAGGCTATCAAAATTTTATTTCGGATGAAGCCATTGAGGCTGTTGATGAGTTGCCTAGTTTTCTAGGTAACAATGCCATTACCACCGCAACTCACCTTAGGAATTTCCACCTTTGTGTGAGAAAATGGTGCCATAATATTAACCATGATAACGTTAAATGAAACTTCTCATCTTTTCATTAGATGGCGATGCTATGGATTGGTTCATAGACTTACCTGCTAACAGTTTTGATTCTCTAGAATCGATCATTGATGCCTTTGAAGAAAAATATGGAGATGAAAGAAAGATCAAAGAAAACAATCAAGCAAATGAGAATGATCGGGATCTCATCAAGGAGTTGACTCAAATGATTAAGGATATGCAACTCAACCAAGCTCAACTCATAAAAAACATAGAACTCAATCAAACAAGATTAATAGTAAATCACGCACACATAATAAAGGCCATGGAGGTCAATCATTCTAATCAAATGATCTCTATTCAAAATAGGTTGCTCGCCATGGAAGAAAAACAAGTGCAATTAATCAACACCATGGAAACAAATCATGCTAAGGAAATAAATGTTATGAAGGCTAATCAAATCATTTTTCAGAATAGGTTGGAGGAAATGGAAAGATCATAGGTACAAAAATTCCAACTTAGATCAGATGACCAATGGGAAAAGAACAAAAAAACAGATCACAAGTCTCCCGATCCATTGAAGCAAGCTTCATCTTATTATGAGGAGGTCATTTCTTCCATTGAAAAATGGCTAATTGAAGGTGACCTGGATTGAAAGGAAACTAAGGGGAATCAAGTTTATACTTATGATATCGATCCATCTCCCATGTCAGAGAAGATGCAGAATGGAGAAAGGCGGGTCACTGAAGTCTTGGATACTTCAAATTCTCCATCTGAGCATCTTCAAGATCGGGTAGAAAGGTCTACTTTGATTGCATCAACATCACAATCTATTAAGAAAAAAAGAAAAAAACGGAAAGGATTTGGTAAATCTGATGACCATGTACAACACAGTGTTGGGACAGATAAAAGTCCTAAGCTATTTAGAATTGGACAGGGCACATCAGGAAAGAAGCCCATGGATCTGCCTGAAAGTAGGTAGGTTCTCAACATGAACTTCATTGAGGACATCTGATGCCATGGAGCATTTTTTTGTATCATATTTCTAACCTTATCCCTTGTAAATTTTGTTTAAGTAGATTTATTTCATGAATAAATTATGCTCTTAGTATAAAATTTCCATTTCTATACTTGATTTTGTTTGATGATACTTTGAATGGATACTGCTAATATATATTTTTGGTCGGTGGATGTAGATTCTAGTTTCTTGCACACTATTACTTCATATCTAGCATGCATCCCCATATGGAGCCAAATGTTGATCACTGGAGTGGCACCTGATGATTATATGAAGACTCTATGCCCAAGGATGAACCAAAGGACACTTGTACCATCAGTTATCATAAGATGAACAGAGTTTAAACTCTACTTCTACTTCTTATCATTTTCTCTTGTACCCAGATTCCACGCCCTACGGGGAATTGTAATAAGTGATGCTAGTAATGATGAATTTGAGTCAGTATTGAGTCTGTAACAAGGCCTAGGTAACTTGGAACTTTGCCAACAAGTGAGTATTACTTTGAGAGTTTTTTTTTTCATTAGGATAATTATCATCTCCCTGTCAGGACTTAATAATTAATTGAGTTTTTTCCTCCAATTTTACCCCAAAGCCGGAGTACGGCTTGATGGTGAGGCCTTGGGTGAGTCCTAGTGTCTGGAGTCAATGTGTATTACCATACTAGGTCACAAATTATTTGTGGAATTTGGTTAGGTCTAGGGAGTGATTTTTTATTTTCGAGATTTCCCACAAGTCAAAAATTGCAATAAAAATTGTAATTGAATTGCAATAAGTGTTGCCTAGAGAAGTTGTATGGGGTATGAGTAATCAAAATTACACCTCTCACTCTCAACTTTCTACTATGACACACTTTGAGGGGTTAAAAATGTGTTTTGAACCCTCAAAACCCACTTTTCTTAAGTTTATTGAGAAATTTGGCAATTAATTAAGCCATAAATTAAATAAATGGAGAAAAATAAATATCCACACATGCTAAATGAGGTGGAAATGAGGTGGAAAATTATGGAAGAGTTAAGTGAAGTCCCAAGGTGATGTGGACTCCTAAAATCAAGGAAATGACATGTGCTCAAATAAAATTGAATTTTTGGCATTAAATGAGAACTTCTTACTTGGAAATTCGAATTTGTGAAGTTAGTGCATATTTGGGAGGATTTAGGAGAATATTTGGTGGATATTTTTGTGGGAAATTGTCCCCACATGGGTTACCAACTTACCACCCATATACACTTGTCTTTCCATCATAAAATTCAAATTTGGCACATAAGGGAAGAAGAAAATGATGTCCATTTTCCAGAATCTGATTTTTGCACTTGGCAATGGAGATCCACTTATCAAATTCGAATTTGCCTTGTGATCTCCTCCCTCTCACCACTTGGCATTTGGTTCTTCATTGGGATTTTCTCCCAACGTTCTATATAATGGAGCCATGGGCTCTCATATTTTATATTGGATATGAGCTATTGCGCTTGCGGAAGCGCTGCTACTTTGTACACTTTTCAAGAATATCAATAAAAGACTTTGGGGGTCCATTCATGGGTGTTCTTCCTTTGTAGCATGGTGCATTTGATGCTATTGGTATAATCTTTTCTATGATTTGTTTTTGGATCAAGCGTGAGGGGAAGTCTTTAGGAGACCAACCTACTCTTGAAGCACCTTCAAATGAACTCTCATTTGTTATTTGGATTTTCATAGTTTATCTTGCGAAAAAGTGTTTTGCAGGGATTCATTTGGACATAGTTTGTATGTATGCAATCACTTAAAAATATTTTACTTTTCATTGTGCTTCATTGGATCATATTTTGCTATTTAAAGAGCTTAAGCATGGCTAGACAAATAGGAGAGTTTACTTATCCTCTTTGGCTTAGCCCTTTGTAGATTATTGTTCAATATTTTGTGATTTTCTTTGTCTAACACTTGGTTGGTTTTTTTTGTGGCATTCTTTTTCTAACTTGTTTTCTTGTAGCAACTTGTGAGATTCACCTTCAAAAAACTACTAACAAATTGTTGCAGGACCTTTGAGCTCTAATGTCAAAAGAGGAGAACTCTCTCTTTTTCCTTTGGTTGTGGGCAGTTAAGGAACTTTCTTGAGGAAGGCCGAGTTCCTTTTGTGGCTTCTTCTCTCTCTCTTGGCCGTGAGCATTGAGGAAACTTAGCCTCTCTTCTTCACTTGTAAAAATCTGATTTCTATTGAGTTTTTATATTGCAGAAAATTCTCATCAAAAATAAGTTTAAGACCTCAAGTTTCATTTGTAAAGGTTTTCATTGAGCTTGTAGGAGGCTTCATAGTCTCTTACCTTTAACAACCAATAAAATTTGTGATTTTGGGAGCGTGGGTTTTACCCATTGGCATTTCAATCTCTCCATTCTTTGGAGAGGACTTGTGGTGTAATTTGTTGATCTCTTTAAATTGCATGCATCTCATTTAATTGGTCAATTAATACAACCATGCATTTCATTCATTTAACTAGCTATTCACTTTGATTTGCTACAAGTTTTAAGAGCATTTACTTTCATAGCAAATTCATATTTTTTATATGGAAGCATGTTTACTTGAGTTTATTTTGCTTGAAATCATACTTCAAATTTGCTTATGCTTCACCATTGAGCACACTCTACAATCTTAAGTTTGATGCATAAAGTAAAGCTACATTTAATTACATGACAAGCAAATATATCTCAAGTTGAAGTTGAATTTTCATTTTCATGTTAATTTACTTTTAGATTTTCATGCCCCCAACATCACTAAAATTTTACCTACAACATAAGCTGGTTGAATAGACATTTTAGGGACCCTCTACTCCTCTATTGACTCCTCACTGTGAGATCCATATCTTTGGACGAGGGTGAAGTCTGAGGATTGAAGAGTTGAATTGTAACCTTGCTTTAGAACTAATTAATAAAATAAACCAAGAGCATTTTTCATTACATTTACGTTACTTGCACGTTCTAAATATTTGCTTTCTTGATGGTTTAGAGTCTCACATGCAACATTCTTTCCTATTTTCAAGAAGCATTTCCTTTCATGCAAGTATTGTAATCTCTTTTGCAACAAGTTTAGTTTAATTTTCTTGTACTTGGAACATTTTCTACTTTAGAAAACTCCCTTTCATGTTTAATGATCATCATGTTCAAGAATGGTTAATGAGTCTCATTTTCTTTTCAAGTACTCTTATTTCATGTTGCAAGGCTAATTGCATGTTGTTATCTTGGTCTAACATTTGAGTTTTTCTATCATCTCATTTATATTCTCCAAAATAGATTACTAATTGTTTGTATTTTGGCAAGATATATTCACATGTTTTGATTCACCAATTTATATATCTTAAAAGCGTTCTTGTATCTTGCATTTATAATATCTCGTGTGAACAATTTCTTGTTTCACTTTTCAGGATTACTTTTGCTTTCCACTTGACAATAGTTCACTTCATTTAAGCAAATACATTTTCATTTTAAAGAGAAATACTTTGAAGGCACTGGTTTTTCATATGATTTATGCTTATTTAAATTATATATTGATGGTTATTGCTCATAACACTTTTTGCTTATAAATCTTAAGAAGTAATCTATTTAACTCTAACAACTCTCTTAGAAACTCACATCTTTTAACTTAGTTTTCCATTTAGGGACCACCCCCCATAGCTAACCTAGGAGATAGCTTAAACAAAGAGAGTTGGGATTAGTGTGACAGCCCCTTCTTTGAGTTCCTTGCCACCAACCACACCTTGTGGGGTTAAAGACTTTTCTCGCTAACTTGTAACTAGGTGTTGGCGGCAAGGCGATAACAAGTGCAAATCCGGATGAGGGGCTCCTAGTGAGGATTGCCCAAATGCAGTCTCGGAAGAATGGGAAACGTTTGTCTACAACATTCTGGGAAGGGCAGCGTTACCATCATGTGCAAACATGTGGGTAATCCTCCGTTAGGAGGAAATAAGGAGAATCACGAAGAGGCAAAGCAGCAGAAGCAGATCAGCCAGAGTGAAGAAAGAAGAGGAGGATGATGCAGCCCTTGCATCGAAGGAAAGGAAGTAGCAAGGGAATAAGAAGAGGGACCTTTCCAAGCTCTGGTGCTTTAACTGTGGCGAACTTGGACACTTCGCCAACACTTGTCTTAAGAAGAAGGACAAAGGATCTTCTGATTCCAAGGCTGCAGTAGCAAAGGATGGTGGCTCTGATGATGATGCAACAATGAGTGCTCATGTACCTCGAGAGAAGAGGTGGGGTGATATGGATCTGTAGAGCATCTACAAACAGGAATGGCGGGATCCTTGATTCAACCCTACTCTTGGATCACATACGAGCTACGGGATCCATAAGATGGTAGCGGGATGAGTCGGGAGATGGTTGCAGGAGGTCACCGTGAAGCAGAAGGGAGAGCTAAAGAGCTGAAGAGGGAGTAGCATAATGCAGAGGCAACAACAGAGAGGTTGATGGGACTTCAGCAATGCAGAGAGGCTGAGCTCACACAGTGTAGTGTTGCAATAGTGCAGTGGCTTCAGGAGGACATTGTAAATCAGCAACCAAGGGAGCTTCAGTGATAGGAGGCAGCCTAACTTATCTGTCAACGATTGAGCAGGAGTCCTTCAATTGCTTACTTCTCGGCAACTGAGTTGCAGTGCAACAGTTAGCAGTGGCAGTGCTATGGGCAACGTGATGCAACGATTTGAGAGGGAGCTGTAGTACAGATGTGGCAGTGAAATGGGAAACAATACAGAGAGCAGCAGTGCAGTGGATGGAGGGCAGCAGGCCAAGCATCAGTAGCACAAAAACCAACATCAAGATCTTGCAGTACATGGTGTGGATGTATTGCTAGAGCACACTCTGTGCTAAGAGGGAGTGTTGAGATTTTGTGTAGTTGGGGTAGCATCGGGTGTGCTCTAGCCCTGAAATTTTGTGGAGGGGCTAAGACACACTTGAGCTCCAAAACCCAGAAAGTGTTTGAAGAAATTTCAGCTAGTGTTCAAGTTATTCAAATAATTAATTATTTTAATGTATTTTCTAAGTCCAAACCTAGGAAAATTAAATAATTAAAGTGAACTAATTAACACATGTGCTGAAATGTTTTAAATGATATGGATCAAGCAGTCTTTTAATTTCAGCCGTTGATAAGTGTTTTAATCTTGGTTGTTGATGAGATCATCAAAAAAAGTATAAGAGAAAGGCTTGAGGGTCAGTTGGACACACACACAGATGCAGAGCTAAGAGACTGATCTGGAATTCTAGGGCAAGGTTTGCTAAGAATTTTCAGAAGAGTTTTCTGCAGCGAGGGGTAGTATTGGCTGAGGGGATGATCTTATCCCGGAGCCAAGAGATAGTAAGAGGCAGAGGAGCAGTTTTCAGGGACATTGCAAAGGAACAATGGCAACAACAACAACTACGCAGCAACTGTGCAGCACAGAGGCTTCGGCCGCTACGCAGGCCCAAGAAGGGGCAGCGCTGCAGCTTCAGAGGGCTTTAGAGTTACGCATAGGTCTCCAGAGGTAGTGTAAGGACTGTATCACTCAATCCTCGATTATGCGGTCCCTCTCTGAGCAACGCAGAGGCACGTAGAGCCTAGCAGGGATGACGCTGGGGCTTCAGGGGCAGCGCTGGGGTTTCTAGGGCCAGATCCGAGCCGAGTCTTGTAAATCCCGTTTGAGGGTGTGGACCAGTCAGGATTTTGGCCACAGAACAATAGGTTAGCTGCAGATCTATGTTTTTCTTTGTCGGGTGAACTAGATCTGGTGCCTAGATTCACTGTACTCTGAATCTACTTAATAATAATAAACCCTCATATCTACTGCACCGTTTTCCCGCTTTGGGTTTTTTGGGGGACTTATGTCCAAAAATCATTGTGTTACTTTGTTTGAATGAGCGTAATATTCAGTAAATGATCTGCATGTGTAGGCTGTTAGTTGTTTTTACTTAGGTGTTTTCAGAATCTTATTTCTGAAGATAACTTGTATAATTTAATGAAGTAGGAGAAGTAAACCATGATACTATAGTAGAATTTTCACAGGATGGACCTAATTGAACATATGGTTTAGAGAAGCCATTAGTTTTGTAGGGGTGATTGCTATATGTGGGTTCATTCCAACGCATGTCTTTACAGCACCTATGTCATATCCACACAGTCATGTGTCATAGAGTCTATATTCATTCCCCAAACTTGGTATATTATTCATTTCAGCTGTTAACATGGTAGTCTCGCAATTCACAACATTTCATATTTCCTAAGGCAATTCACAAATCCCAATGCACAGGATTCTTGGGGGTCAAAAGTCAATAGAGGATCATATTGCTTAGCATAATTTGCACTTTCCATACCACATGGGAAATTATGTCAAAATGTGAAGGCATCAGGGAGATTTTCTTAGTCAAAGGTGGCCATCCTCCTTTTTTGGCACGTGTGCACTCATTTCATATTGGGTCATCCTTGATTAAATGGGGCATGTTTTATGTCCAAAGTCGTCTAAAAAATAATTCCAAGCAAACCCATGTGCCCAAATTGGCAAATCATGCAAGGTGTTGGAGATCTATAGTGGAGCTCACTAATTTAAAATGACATCTCACACATGTGTGCTTCTTGAAGACATTTGGACGGTCAAAGCTAGCTGTTGAGCTAAGTTAAAGAAAAAAAAGGTCAATAAATCAATAAAGTCAAGCCTCCTTGCAACAAGGTGGAAAGGCGTTACAAGTAAAGGCAAATGGACCAAGTTGACCTCTCCAAGCTAGCCACCGATCATCTTCACGAGGGAAGGATTTTAAGGCCAAATTTGAGGGAGCATTGGACCAAATCTTGTTAAATTTTCGTTAAACCGAGCACTTGGTAAATTAACAGATTGTAGATCTACTGAATAACTTACACAACTAGGTTCTCAACATTCAGCGGAAGCAAAATTAAAATAACCAATCTCATAAAACAACACATGTTTCACCAAATCAAAGTTTTTCACCAATAATCCAAACTTACTTGAGCTCCTGTCCTGGGATAATTGTTGATTTTTGTAGCATCGGATGTGCTCTAGCCTCAAGATTTTGTAGAGGCTTAGACACATGCATTCCACAATACCCACAAATCGTTTTGGAAAATTCCACCCGGAAAGGATTTAATTAAAATAATTAATCATTTTTAATGTATTCCTAAGTCTAAACTTAGGAAATGTGATTAATTAAAGTGTATTAATTAGATCAAGTGGGAATCTTCTAGATAAAGACACGAACCAACTCCTAGTTAATCTTAGCCTTTGATTGTGTTTTAATCTTGGCTGTTGATATGTCAATGAGAGATTATAAGGAGCTTGATGGACATTTGGAACATACATCGAGTAAGAGATCAAGATATCGATTTCTCAAGAGAGCAACGCAACAGTTGCCAGAGGAAGATCGAAGTGATTTATTGCAGTTAGGGGCAGAGATAGTTTGCTAGAGGAAGTATTCCTGATCCGGTGAATACATTGCAGAGGAGGCAGAGGGAGGTGCAGAAGAGGCAACCCAGAGCCACGCAGAGGCAATGCAGAGATTCAAAGGGAGTCTGAAGATTCGCTGAGCAGTTGAGACCCAGTACCGGAAGTCGGGGTGTGAGACCGAGAGTTCAGACGATCGAGTTTCCAGCCAGCAAAAGATCAGCCAGGCGGTGTGACGCAGTCCCAACAACAGTGACACAGTAACTGCGTAGGTGTGATGCAAAGCTGTGCAAAGACATCACAGAGGGCTCATCTCCAGTCAGATCAATACCGAATCTTCCTGTACCAGTGTGAGGTTATCTCACTATCTTTTTCGCTAGTTGATTCTATGTATCAGATTGCTAGTTGGACATCCAAAGATTTGTATTCAGAAACTACTGCATAATAATTAAAACCCTCAGCTGCTGCACTGGTTTCCCGCATTGGGTTTTTCTGGGGACATTGTCCAAAAACAACGATGTATATGTGTGTGTTTATTTCTTTCTTGCTTAGTTCTTGTTTCTGCAGTATTTTTTATGTTGTGTGTTAGTGTCAGTCTTTGCAGCCTTCCTCCAGTGATCAAACATGCTCTTACAAGGTGATTTTAAGGTGTCAAGGTCAAATTTTGTCATTTCAGTGAGTCTTTAAGTAAAATTTGGTCACTAGGTAGTAGGTCTAGGGTTTGTTTTCACTCCTTTCAAAGTTGTCCAAATGTCGGTCCATGTCACCATTCAGCTGAGTGTACCGTCATTCAGAGGGTTGTCATCATCATGTCAAGTTCCACTGGGTCATTTTACACCTTGTTCATGCTTCAGTTGTGCCTAGGTAAGGTTCATTTCCCTCTCCTAGGGTTTTGAAGTTAATTTCTCTTGGATAGTCAAATCATCAGCAAAACTTGTATTCTGATATTCATACACCTTCCCCTATCCTTAATGTACCTTATTAAACATTTCCCATCACTGAGATCCCCCAAATTCCTCATTTTCGCACAAACCCTAGTTTCTTGCTATAACTTGGCAATTTTCTAGGCTAGGCCTGTGTTTTTCCCTTTTGGACCCCTTCCCCTCACTCAATCTTTGAAATTCCACTTTCCCCTACTTCCTAACATCCCTCCCTACTTCCCAAAATTTTCTCAAGAATTTAGAAGCCCCTTATCCCCTTCATTTCGCTTCATTTTGACAAATCCCTTGTTCCACACATCGGGATAGGTTTTACTACAATGATGTTTCTGAGCAAGAAAAGATGAATTTGGAAAAACTGAGAGATTTTTTTGTCCACAATAGGCCAAGGAAGAAAAACCTCCTTCACTTTTTATACAGGTGTCATGGTTTTAGAGAAATGTCAAAAATACAGTTGCTTCAGAAGAATTGATGCACCTCTGAAGTGACCTTGTGACTTGCTTGATGAGTCAAATGATTACTAGACACAAAGAGCTTTCCAATGAGCTATCATGAGCTCAATTTGGAGTTGAGGAAGACCTTCAAAAGTTGACTGCAACAACACTCTTCCTTGAGGCAGCCTCATTTTGCACATTTTGACCAGTCTTGGGAGATTTGATTTTTGACAGGGTAAATGAACTCCAAATTGAAAAATTCCAGTTGGGTTGGAAAGTAGACTCAATAATATTTCCAACGAGCTATCCTACGCCCAATTTGGACACCGGGAAGGCCTCCAAAAGTTTCCTGCAAAAAGGCGCTACGCATTGAGATGAATTTTGGAAATTTTGCCTTTAAAAACAGAGTTTTCAGCCCAATGCGCCGCGCCACTTGGCGTGCACTTATGATGGGGGAGTCCTCTTGGGGAAAACTTTACATTTTTGGATTTTTCATGAAAATTTATGCATGCCTACCTATGGCCAAGAGATTTTGACAGGTTTTGGGCTTCCAGAAGGGTCAAAAACATCCTAAAAATGACCTTTCTGCCCCTTTTTGGAGACACAGGAAGCAGTGTTGGGAGAACTCATTTTTGGAGGGGCAAATGGAAGCCAAATTCAGAAATGCCACTTGTGTTGGAAAGTAGACAGACAGACCTTTCCAACAAGCCCACTTGGAGCTAATTTGGACACCGGGAAGGCCTCCAAAATCAGCTCCAAACTGGCGCGACGCATAGAGAAATCAGGCGCGGCGCATTGGGGATTTTTGCTCATTTTGGACTCAGTAACTCTGTTTTTCGCCTAGTTTTTGAAATTTTGACTTTCTTACTTCCAAATGTCAAACTATTGATGTAATTTGATGTAATTTGATGAATCTTGATGTAATTTGGTTAAATTTTCACTCATAGAAGTAGGTTCATCCATCAAAAGATGAATTGCAACTGAATGAATCAGTTTTCTATCTTATAGAAGCAAGCTGTTCCACTGCCTATTTTCCAGTTCTCAGTTTAGATCTTGTTGAAACAGCTCCTAAAATTGTGAGCTCGACCCCTAGAGGCTGGGGATGAGTTATTGTTGTCTATATATTGTAGTTTTTTAGTCATTAGCATGGTTGGACACTTGGGATTTCTTTGAGCATCATTGTACATTCATCTCTGCAGTTTGGCAAAGGAATAGACCAGGGTTTGCAGCACTCCTTGGGATTCATGTGGCTCTTTGTTTTGATGATGCGTTTCTCTCTGTTAATGTAAGTTTACTGGTGTTTTATGTGTATCATTTTCCCTCTTATTTATTCTTAAGTTAAACAAACAAGGATAAAGGTGGAATTCATTAAAATTTGTAGTGCTCTATCTAGGGTTTGTTTAATTTTCTATGTTTTCAACTGTTTGAAGAGGATTCCTGAAAGTTTCTTGTCCTCTTCAACTCCTCACCGGTCTGAGCTATCCATTTCATTCAAAATTGAAGTGTCAAAACAATTGTCTACCTAGGCCCTTTCAGATCTCTGCAAAAACTAGGCTTCATTCCCCAGACCCAAAATCTACCCTTCCCTTTGATCCAACAAACACTCTCAAAATCAAATCAAACTCTTTTACATATATACCTAGCCTAAAATCAGCCTTTATTCAAGTCATCTCAAGCCTCACTGATTATTTTTGCTGAGATTGACCAGGAGAGAGCCCTCTCCCGATCTGGTAGGGCTAGCTACCAAATTAAGCGTGGTTTGATGTTACCCTAGACTCTGCCTTCCTCAGCCTGAGGTAGATTTAGGCCATAACATTGTGAAGAATGCAGTTGTATTTATTTCTATGTTTATTGTGAAACACCGTAAATAACTTGTATTAGAATTAACAAGTAGAAGAAATAACATCAGATTGTTGCAGTAGAGATTCCCATTGTGGAATTTTCACATGGTATCAGAGCGCAGGTGAAGCAGGAGAGCAGAGCAGGAAGAGCCTAGCGCTGAGCAGAAGGAGTTCAAAGGACTGTGTAAGTAGCAAATTGAACCTCAGAAGGGCTGCGTAGTCCATTAGCCGGAAGGTTGATTTTCGTGGAAAATTACCTCTCTGAGTGAGTCGACAGAGAGTAAATTTTCAGATCGAGATCTTGTCAGCGACAGGGGAACAGCGTAGAGAAAATCTTCAGCTGGGATGCAGTTTTTTGCAGCAGTTTGCTGGGACAGAAAAGCGTTAGAATAGGAAAGAAGGGTAGATACTGAGGGAATTTATTCCTCAGAGAATTTCGAGCCAAGGAATTCGATTTCTCATTGCAGAGCAGCAGTAGCCAGGAGCAGATCTACTTACTCTTGTAGGGAGTGCGTAGAGCCAGTCAGCAGCAGCGCAGAGGAGAGAGGAGGCAGTTCGAATTTTACTTTGGCGAGATGGCATCAGCTGGGTTGCGAGATCAATATCGGTTGGAGGGTGCCTCAAACAATGTTATCTGGAAGGCAAGGGCTTCCTTCCTTCTAGACGAGCATGATCTCAAAACTTATATCACCAATGTGGTAGCTGCGCCCATAGATGGAGATCAACTTAAGGCCTACAAGAAGGAGATGGCGAAGGCTAAGAGGTTGATCCTCGATGGAGTAAGAGGTCACATTGTATCTCACATAGTAGGCAAAGACACAACTAAAGAGATGTGGGATGTATTGGCCACGTTATATTAGGGGTCTTTTGAGCAGCGAAAGATGTACTTGGAGGAGAAGATGAGATGCACGAGGATGCAGAAGGGGGAGCAGATAGACCCCTTCCTGACGAAACTTCAGGATACCCGAGATCAGCTGGCTGTTGTGGGAGCAACGCCTCAAGGTACTGAGTTTGTATGGCTAGCGCTTAACAACATTTTTGAGGAATGGCAAGTCTTTGTCTAGAGTTTCCTGGGCAGAGAGAATTTGCTTCATTGGGAGAGAGTTTGGGATGATCTACAACAAGAGGAAATGAGGCGTGCTTTGGTGAAGAGCATCGTAAGTGGCAGCAACAATAGTGGGGTGAAGATCGAGAAGGAAGAGGAAAATGCAACTCTCGCATCGAAGGACAAAATGAGCAGCGTAGGCGAAAGAAGGACATTTCAAAAATCAAGTGTTTCCGATGTGGTGAGATGGGCCACTTTAGTTCTCAGCGTCCTCTTCGGAAGAAGGACAAGGAGAAGGAGCAGGATCAACAAGTTGCTACCACAAAAATCGATAGGCTGTCCTCCGGAATGGAGGAGGAGTTTCCATGATTACCCATATACCTCCAGGGGAGAGGTGGGGTGATATGGTTTTGTAGCCTCAGGGAGCTACAGGATGGGCAGGATCCTTGAGGAGTCCACCTCTTGGATCAATTCCTTGCTACAGGATCCCATAGCAGTAGTAGCAGGATGTACTAGTGACAGAAGGTGCAGTCAGGTGCCAGAGTGACAAATGCAGTGGTTAGCAACGTTAGGAACTGAGCAGAGCTGGCAGCAGTGCAATTGGCATAGTGTAGAGTCAACAACAGTGCAGAGGCTAGCAACAGTCAAAACTCGATAGATAGATGCATCAATCTGAACATAGTTGGTTCATTTGATGGACATCTCCCAGTTGCAGCAACAACAGATGAGAGGGAGTTGCGGATGTTGCAGTGCAGATGCAGTAGTTGAAAGCAACATGCAGAGTCAGCAGCAGCACAGATGCAACATAGAGAGAGCTACACAATAGTTGGTGGGCAGCAAGAGACAAACATCAACAATGCCACTGGGATAGTGCAGAAGTCAGAGTGATGCTTAAGGAGGTTGCAACACTTGAGCACATTCCTCGCTAAGAGGGAGTGTTAATTTTTGTAGCATCGGATGTGCTCTAGCCTCGATATTTTGTAGAGAGGCTTAGATACATGCATTCCACAATACCTAGAAAGCGTCTTGGGAAATTCCACCAAGGAAGGGTTTAATTAAAATAATCAATCATTTTTAATGTATTCCTAAGTCTAAACTTAGGAAATGTGATTAATTAAAGTGTATTAATTAGATCGGGTGTGAATCTTTTAGATAAAGACACGAATCAATTCCCAGTTAATCTTAGCCTTTGATTATGTTTTATTCTTGGCCGTTGATATGTCAACGAGAGATTATAAGGAGCTTGATGGGCATTTGGAACATGTTAGGTATGTGTTATATTCTTTCCATGAATAGTCGCACCTGCCTATGGTTTGTGCATGGGTTTGCACATGGTTTTGGGGCGTGATGGTTTTCGGCCCCTGGGATTTTGTAGATCCGGTTAAGGGAAGTACAATTATGTTCTAATCCAGGGTTAATGGATTGGGGTTTATGAATGCTTCGACATGTATATATACGTGTTGTAACACTAAAAGGAATATAATGAAAAATCAAGCTGGTAGTCCTGATTTGGGATCCAGGGGAAAAATATCTGTGTATATATGTTTTATGTTTTATGCTCTCGCTATTGTTTATTTTCTTTTTTTAAGAATTCGTTTGCAGATAATTTTTGTACAAGGTTAAAACCTACATTTGGTATCAGAGCCAGGTTTCGGCTTCAAGGGGACACTTTTGATGCTGAGGGGTTTTTGCTCGGGCCTGTGGTAGACCTTGTTCAGTGGGAGATCTGCGGGATCGATTCTTGCGGTGGAAAGATAGAGATCGAGAAATTTAATGGTCAGAGTTCTAAGTTGTGGAAGCTCAAGATGGAGGATCTGCTGGTGGATAAAGTTCAGTGGATTGCAGTAGATACAGGTACTAAACCAACGACAATGTTAGATGAAGATTGGGCGAAGTTGGATCAGAAGGCAAAGAGCACAATACGGTTGTGTATCTCAGATTCAGTATTATTGAATGTATATGGGAAGCTATGGCGAAGACTTTGTGGGTCAAGTTATGGACTTTGTACCAATATAAGTCTAGTGAATAAATTGTTCCTGTGGAAAAAGCTATATAACCTGAGGATGAAGGATGGAAACTCGGTGACAGAGCATCTGAATGCCTTCAATATTGTGGTAAGTCAGTTGTCATCTATTGATATTAAAATCTCAAATGAAGATAAGTGCATCAGTTCGTTGTGTTCTCTACCAGATTCGTGGGACAGTCTGGTTATTGCAATAGGTAGCAATACAACTACCTTGAATTTTGATGAAATTATCTCAACCTTGTTGTCAGAGGAAATGAGACGGAGAAATATGGAGGGCCAGAATGGAGATGCCTTATTTGTACGAGGAAGGTCTCAGAACAGAAACAAAAATAAGTTTTCGAATGGGAGATCTAAATCTCTAGGAAAGACTGTAAAGGTGTGCTGGAAATGCGGAAAGGAAGGGCACTTCAAAAATGACTGCAAATCTAAAGCTCCTGAGAAAGGAAAGGGATTTGATGATGCTCCTTCTACAGAGGCAAAAACCACCTCAGATGAAGGTGTTGATGTGTATTTGGCTTCTTCTTTAAATACACACGTAGATCATGAGGCATGGTTGATTGACTCAGGTGCATCCTTTCACTTCAGTCCCCATAGGGAGTGGTTCTGCGAGTATGAGAAGTATGATGGTGGTGATGTCTTCTCAGGGGATGATAGGAAGGCCATAATCGTCGGACGTGGAAAATTCAAGTTCAAGCTGCAAGGTAGAAGGATTAGAACACTTCCTGGTGTTCTGTATATTCCTGCATTGGCCAGAATTCTGATTTTTGTAAGCAAGATGGATGATGTAGGTGTAAAAATAGTGTTTGAGAAAGATACATGAAAGATGGTTTGGGGAGCATTGGTATTAATGGGGGGAGTTCGGATTTGAACTCTGTACAAGCTTCAGGGTAGCACTGTTATTGATGGGTGCAGCAGTTTTGTGGTTCCTGAAAGAGGAGCGGAAAGCCAAGCTGTCTCTAGAGAAAAGACCATGCTATGGCATCAAAGGCTTGGACATATTGGAGAAAAGGGCCTCTGGATACTACATGGTAATGGTATGGTAGAAGGTATGTCTAATTTCTCTTTGGATTTCGATTTCTGTGAACATTGTGTATATGGGATGCAGAATCGGGTGAGTTTTCCTTCTGGTGCTAAGAGGGCGAACAAGATATTAGAGCTTGTGCACAGTGACATGTTTGGACCTGTGTTGGTTCCATCACTAGGTAAGTCTATGTACTATGTTTCATCCATAGATGACTTCTCAAGGAATACATGGATATATTTCTTGAGGAAGAAATCTGAAGTCTTTGACAAATTTAAATAATTTAAGGCTCTGGTGGAAAACCAGACAAAGAAGAAGATAAAGGTGCTGAGGACAGATAATGGTGGAGAGTTCTGCAAGAAGGAATTTGAAGAGTTCTGTAAGCAGTGTGGTATAGCACGACAAAAGACTACTCCATACACACCTCAGCAAAATAGAGTTGCAGAAAGAATGAGCAGAAAAATGATGGAAAAGGCAAGAAGCATGTTCAGTGGTACCCGGTTAGGACAAGAATTCTAGGCAGAGGCAGTGGAGATTGCATGTTACCTGGTTAACATATCACCTTCATCAGCGTTGGAGGATAAGATTCCACATGAGGTATGGACTGGTAAGAAACCCTCTCTTTCATATCTGAGGGTATTTGGATGTGATGTATATGTACATGTTCTAAAGGAGAAAAAGACCAAGTTGGATAATAAATCTGAAAGGTACATCTTTATTGGGTATAAGGATGGTTTAAAAGGTTACAAGCTTTGGGACCCAGAAACAAGAAAGGTTGTGTGCAATCAAAATGTGGTGTTTAGAGAGGTGAAATATTTTGTTAAACATTAAGTCCTACCAAAGGAACCTGAGAAGATAGAGTTTGAGCTAAAGGAGGACGAATCAGACTCTACAACAGAACAAGATTCAGAAGAGGAAGAGCCACAAACTCCCGCTGTGAGAAGATCAGTTCGGGAAAGAAGGTAGCCAGAAAGGTATAGTCCATCTGCTTTCTATTCAAATTTTGCTTTAAATATCATTGATGATGATCCCAGAACTATCAGGGAGGCAGTGGATTCAGAGGATGGAAAACTATGGAAGGAGGCCATGGTTGATGAAATGGCACCCTTGCACAAAAATGAGGCATGGGATCTGGTGGAGTTGTCGGCTGGAAGGAAGACCATCAAGAGAAAATGGGTGTTTAAGAAGAAGATGAATGTAGAAGGAAAAGTGGAGAAATACAAAGCTCAGTTGGTAGCAAAAGGTTATTCCCAGGTGTCGGGAATTGATTTTGGTGATATTTTTTCTCCTGTTGCCAAGTTTACTTCTATTAGATTACTTTTATTTGTTGTTGCTGTGCATTTGATTTTGAGGTAGAACAGATGGATGTGAAGACAACATTTCTTCACGGGGATCTGGAAGAGGAGATCTACATGAAGCAACCTGAAGGCTTTACGGTGAAGGGTAAGAAAGAACTAGTATGCAGGTTAAAAGTCTCTGTATGGGTTAAAACAGTCACCAAGGATATGGTATCAGAAATTTGATACCTATATACGGGGACTTGGCTTCACTAGAAGCAAAGAGGATCACTGTGTGTATTTTAAATTAATTTGGTCTTGTATGTGGATGATATATTGTTGATTGGAAATGGAAAAGAAATTATCCAAGATTTAAAGACCCAATTGTTCTCCAAATTCGACATGAAGGATCTTGGTGCTGCAAACTATATTTTGGGCATAGAAATTAAGAGAGATCGGGCAAAGAGGAAGCTTTGGTTAAACTAGAGAAAGTATGTCGAGACAATATTGCAGAGGTTCAATATGCAAAATAGTAAACCGGTGAAGGTTTCTATTCTTGTAGGTGTAAAGCTATCTGCTGAACAATGTCCCAAGACACAAGAAGCAGAGGAGGATATGTCCTGTGTTCCATATGCAAGTGCAGTGGGTACCCTGATGCATGCAATGGTCTGTACTAGACCAGACATTACACATGCAGTGGGAGTATTGAACAGGTTTATGTAAAAACTAGGGAAAGAGCATTGGATAATAGTGAAGTGGGTTTTTAGATATTTGCGTGGCACTAGTGATTATTGTTTGTGCTACCAGGGAAGACCAGGATTGGACAGAGTTTTGGACATTCGTGGTTTTGTTGATGCAGACTGGGCTGAAGATCTCGACCAAAGAAGATCTACAAGTGGGTATGTGTTTAGCCTATTTGGATGTGAAACCAGTTGGATGATTAAAAGACAGTCTGTAGTGGCTCTTTCAACTACAGAGGCTGAATACATTGCAACCACTCATGCAACCAAGGAAGCAGTTTGGTTGCAGAGATTGTGTTCAACTATGGGGTTGGTGTAGCGAGCTATAAGGATAGACTGTGATAGCCAAAGTGCAATTTTCTTGGCTAAGAACCCTGCTTATCATTCAAAGACAAAGCACCTCATTCAAAGACAAAGCACATTGATGTTCAATATCACTTTGTGAGAGATATGGTTGAGAATAAAAAGGCGTTGCTGGTAAAGGTGGACACTTTGAAGAATGTTGCAGATGCATTGACGAAGTCTATGAGCACTCAGAAGTTCTCTTGGTGTAGAGAAAAAATGGGTGTTGTAGGGCTGGACTAATGACTAAGCTCTCCTGTGGTCCCCTGCGAAAAGAAAACAAGTGGGGTTGGGTATGTGTTATATTCTTTCCACGAATAGTCACACGCGCGGGGGGGTCACAGGGGGGCTGTCTAGGGGTTGGGGTCCAGGGCAGCGCCCCGGGAAATTTTTTTTTGACCCTATTTTAGGTGGGCTGACCCACCTATGGTTTTGTGCATGGGTTTGCACATGGTTTTGGGGCATGATGGTTTTCGGCCCCTTGTATTTTGTAGGTCCGGTCAAGGGAACTGCAGTTATGTTCTAATCCAGGGTTAATGGATTGAGGTTTATGAATGCTTCGACATGTATATATATATATATGTGTTGTAAAACTAAAATGAATATAATGAAAAATCAAGTTGGTAGTCCTGATTTGGGATCCAGGGGAAAAATATCTGTGTATATCTGTTATAGGTTTTATGCTCTCACTATTGTTTATTTTCTGTTTTTAAGAATTCGTTTGCATATAATTTCTATACAGGGTTAAAACCTACAAAACATACATCGAGTAAGAGATCAAGAGATCAATTTCTCAAGAGAGCAGCACAGTAGT
Organism: Pinus albicaulis; assembly: GCA_034641835.2. Classification (NCBI taxonomy): domain Eukaryota; kingdom Viridiplantae; phylum Streptophyta; class Pinopsida; order Pinales; family Pinaceae; genus Pinus; species Pinus albicaulis. Next base: position 61,352,490 of record CM076571.1, read on the forward strand.
TGTTGGAGGAAGATCGAAGTGATTTCTTGTAGTGAGGGTGCATAGATAGTTTTCCAGAGGAAGTATTCTTGATCCTGTGAATACATTGCAGAGGAGGAAACGCAGAGCCACGCTGGGTAGCATAGAGCCATGCAGGGTAACGTAGACCCACACAGAGGCAACGCAGAGCTTCAAAGGGAGTCCGAAGATTTGCTGAGCAGTAGAGATCCAGTACCAGAAGTCGGCGTGTGAGACTAGGAGGTCAGAGGATCGAGTTTCACGCCAGCAAAATATCGACCAGGAGGTGTGACGCAATCCCAATAGTAGTGATGCAGTAACTGTGTAGGTGTGACGCAGAGCTACATGGATACTGCGTAGAGATAGTGCAGAGGGCTCATCTCCAGTCAGATCAATACTGGATCTTCCCGTACCAGTGTGAGGTTATCTCACTATCTTTTTCGCTAATTGATTTTCTGTATTGGATTGCCAGTTGGGCATCCAAATATTTGTATTCAGAAACTACTGCATAATAATTGAAACCCTCAACTGCTGCACCGATTTTCCCGCATTGGGTTTTTCCGGGGACATTGTTCAAAATCAACGGTGTATATGTGCGTGTTTATTTCTTTCTTGCTCAGTTCTTGTTTCCACAATATTTTTTATGTTGTGAAGGTTGCAGTTGTATTTATTTCGATGTTTAGTGTGTAACACCGTAAATAACTTGTATCCGAATTAACAAGTAGAAAAAATAACATCAAATTGCTGCAGTAGGGGTTCCCATTGTGGAATTTTCACAATAATGGCCCTACTGAGGAATAACATATAACCCCAGATCAGATTTGGCTGATCAACCCTCCTTGGTTTATCTGAATCTCCTTGTTTCCCTTCCTTGGACCGAACACTCACTACGAAGACTCTCCCAATCTTGGCTATTGTAGTGTGTCGTTCCCATCTCCATAGCCTTGCTTTTATAACTTTTGACGCAAGCATGGAGCTTGTAATATCCAGGATCCTCCATCTCCCAATTTTATAAAACATGCGCCCAAACTCTTACTCAATTCAAAATCAATACATGGCAAATTCCCACTTAAATTTGCGGAAGCTTGTTTCATGATTAACAAAAACCATGCTTGAAATTAAAACTCAATTTATAAACCTGTCAATTCAATTCTCCTTTTGTTCTTTACTTACCATTGACTGCACGTCCACACCAGCGCCACACATTGATTCAAAACTATATTCTAGATTCAGACATAGCGCTCTGAATCTGGCAAAACTCAACGCAGATCTGGCAATTACAAAGTTCAGACATAGCCCTCTTCCACGATTCTTCACTTCTGCATTTGAATTTCTTCAACTATCTGGCTCACGATGGATCCTTCATTTCAGTTGTAGGACGTCCGGCAAAAACAAAACAGTGTCAGATCTTCAACAACGCCAAAAACATTTACCAAATATCTACGTTGCATTCTTGGTGCAATCTCGGCATTTACAACATATCTGTGTTGCAATTCTTGCAATGATATCAAAAACATTTACGCCCATCTGAGTTCATTAATTGCAAGTTAACAAATAAAAACATTCATGTATCAATTGAATCAATCGATACAACCTAATTGCCTTTGTCACAACGTAAACAAGACTGATCTGCTTGCATCTGCGTTAAAAACGCTCTATAACCATGCCCAGAAAACGCTTTCAAACTTGGAATTTAACGCCACAGGTAAAAACATTTGTAACTCTACGTTTTTTTTTCTCTTCGCTGGCCTGGAACACGATATATCAACCTTCTGTGCTAAATTCACTTAGAACAAACTCTGCAAGCGTTTTTTTCTGCGTTCAGATTTCATTGACTGATGCTCTACCATGCAAGATCGACTTTCAACAAACCATTATTCCATTGCGCCTTGGTAGAAAACGTGACCTTTGACTCAAATGAAAACCACGACAAATGCGTGCCACAATCAAGCTACATGAAGGGAGCACATTTAAGTGGCATCCAACTGATCAGAACTTCGACAACATACGTCAGAGGTGTCAGCATGAACCTTGGGTGTTGAAAATCATTAAAATAAGTCGCATCCCAAATGCGAAGGGTCACCAATATCATACGATAATAACGCAGTTGTTGCATAACTCATATGACACATTCGCATAACACAGCAACACCGATTTCCATTACAACGAAGGCTCAATCAATCTCGATATACATTAGCCTTCAACTTAACACGCATCCAACTGCATTCAAACACACTTTAAGTTTTTAACAAAACCTTCTGTTTTCGTGAATTCCACTTTCCAATCTGATATGCCGGGGTCACATATTTACCATACTGTTCAAACTACGTCAATGCTATTTGAAACACATCAATTTTCAATTGAATTCCAACATAACTCTGCGCATTCATATATTCAGTTTGCAATCTGGTTTTAAACTTACTCCGTTTTCAATCTTGAAGAATCTCTCATCGAAGGACTCGACCATTTTAAATGGAATTGCGTCCAGCTCCACGCGTTGCTCTATTTCCTGCAACTTCTTCAGTTTATGATTATCGACCTTCCATATATCGAATTCTATTAAACAGCAGTTTAATCAACGGATTTCACACACAAAATCCGATTTCAACATGAGCTTCAGAATTCGATTTCACACAAAATTAGTTATACCAATTATAAAAGAACCACCAGTCTTCAAGCTAAGTAATGAATTCCAAAAGGTCGCGCCACACAAGCTTTAATCCATACTGATATGTGGATTCATTTAGTTGTTCTTAAGCTCATAAACAACGATCTCACACAAAATACAAAGCGTACATTCTCTGTTTTAAACCCAGTTATAGAAAAATACACCACTCCATAAATCGAACCATATAATTTCTGAAATCACTTTTCACCTTAACATTAAAAATACTTACAAATTTTCTTTGTGGCCAGATATTCAACATTTGGCCCTTACAATTGCTGAAGGCTTACAGCCTTGCTGTTCAAGCCTGCTTTCAGCCTCACACTCTCTCACAATCTCTCATCTCCAATGTATTTTTCTCACAAAAAGCCCTCCTATTTATACAATTTCTAAAAATCATTACATTAAATGCTCAATCCCTTAAAATCCTCAACCTCCCTAAAAGATAGATTCTCATCCCTAAAACTTAGAAACTAATCCCAACTTAGGCTCCTTCATTAATTCTGAATAATCTAGAAACTAATTTCTCTCACAAATAATTAATTAATCACTCAAAATAATATTAATATTTACATGAAGATTTAATATTTTTTTCAAAACATGAAACCCCCTAGCTTAGGTAAAATACAATGTGTTTTTCGGAGATGATGCTCCTGCATCAACTTTACATTGAGCTAAATCCCTAACCCTAATCTACAAAGTGATTGAAGACTGAGAATAAATCTCTCCTCACTTGAGACCAATGGTTGAGATTAAAACATATTCACTAAAGTAATTTTCTTTACTTTTCCTAAGTTTCTTTAGCTCAATAAGCCAACATACTAATATGTGTTTTTTCCTAAGTTAGACTAGGCTAAATTACATTAGCAACTTCCTCACACTAGAGCAAGTCCCTAAGGAAACTATGGGCGACTTCTGCAGGCTTAGACACATAGTGTTTTAGAATGTAACTAGGTTTGGTCTTCATAATTGTATTTGGGTCATTATGAAATGTACTTATCAAAAGAATGAAAAATAAATTTATTATTATTATTACAATGACTTATTAAAGCATGGGTTTCATGCTTGGGTCATCATTTTGTTAGTCAAAGTCCCCATTGAAGACTCCTAGGATTTATATTGAGTCATTATAGTCATTGTACATTTTATGCGACCCTTCTTGGGCTTTTGAATCATGTAAAAATAATTATTTTTGAGTCAAATATGAATTTTGTCACCTCCACACCAAGTCGGCCCTTGCCTAATGAAGTCAGCCTACAAAGGAGCAATTCGACCCACAAGAAGCCTATATATACAAGTGCAGTTCGATCTACTTGCTCACCAACTCAACAAGTTCAATATACACAAGAAGCAGTACAAAAAAGTGCGAAGTACAAGGAGAAGGAAGACAATTGCAGGATCAATTTTTTTCGGCTATTTATCTCTCTCTCTCCTATGAATTTACTGGGCAGTTTTAGGATCAAGGTGTTGTGGTTACAGGATTGAAGTACTGGAGTTGCATGATCGAAGTTCTACAGTTGCAGGATCGAAGTTGCAGGGGTCGAAGTTGTTGGGGTCAAAGTGCTGCTGTTGCATTTTTTGCTGCTACAAGGTCGAAGGTCTAGATCGAAGCTGCTAGAAGGAAGAGCTGACTTGGTGGTTGGAGGAAGTCTGTGTCTAGGTTGAAGAGTCTTGGATTATCTCAGGAGAATTATTGAAGGAAGAGATTTGACTAGGTTTTCCCTTAGATAGGGGTTTTTCCTTGACAAAGTGCCTACATCTTGTGTCTCTCGTTTTGTGTTATTCATACACACATAATTTGGTAATTGCTTGATGAAAGAGAATATAACAAAGACGTAAAAGAACCCAACATAATTCACAAAACCCTAATTCTACTAACATTGATTTCTCAACATGGTTTCAGAGCTAAAGTCAAAGAATATTGGTGATCACTCTGTTGGCTCAAAATAAATGGTTACTCCCTCTATGATAAGATACATAAAAATGGGACTCTATTGCAGGAAGTTGGATCAAGAGGATCTTCTACTACTTATTCAACAAGGTCAAAAGCCAAGGGTTCTTGGCTGCACTTATAGGTTCACTCATTGATGACAATGCATGGATTATTGATAGTGGAGCATCAAGGCACATGACAGGGGAAAGCAAGCAACTTCACACTCTATTCTTCTCATGTAGTGGAATTGGGAACAAAATCTATGCTGTTAGAGGTCTGGGATCAACTTCTTTGAAGTGGAAAATGGAGCTAAGCTACATCTCAACAATATACTATATGTTCCAGGTTTGAAAAAGAATTTGTTTTCAATTTCCTGCTTGGAAGATAAAGGAGATAGAGTTTCTTTTGTTGATAGAAAGGTTTTGGTTTGGGGAAAAGATTCAAGCATCGATAAAGATATGGTTATTGGAGTTCGTGAAGGAAGTCTATATAGAGTCATAACTCCATCACCTCAAGCCCTAGTTCATATGGAAATCAATCCCATTGAGCTATGGCATAGAAGATATGGACATCTACACTACAAGGTCATTCCCTCTCTTAATGAACTGGTAAATGGCATCCCCAATATCAATGAAAATCACGAAGGAATTTGCAAGGAATGTGCTTTAGGTAAGAATACAAGGAAACCATTTACAAATAGTGAAACAAGGCCTAAAGAAATATTAGGCCTCATTCATTCAAATGTGTCTGGGCTTATGTTTGATAACTCACTTGGAGGTCATCTTTACTATTTGACATTCGTTGATGATCACTCTAGAAAGACATGGCTCTATCTTCTCAAGAAAAAGGATGAAGTATGTGAGAAATTCAAGGAGTTTAGATCTGAAGTGGAGACCCTAACCGAAAGATAAAGACGTTGAGATCCGACAATGGTGGGGAATTCACTTCTAAAGAATTGATTGCATATTGTAAAGAAGCAAGAATTAAGAGGGAGCTCATTGTTCCCTACTATGCTGAAAAAAATGGAGTGGCCAAAAGGGAAAATAGGACAATTGAAGAAGGTATACGAACAATGATATTTGATCAAGACTTACCAAAATTTCTATGGGAGAAGTAGCAATGACAACAATATATATTCAAAATAGAAGTCCTCATATAATTCTTGAGAATATGACACTTGAGGAAGCATTCACAGGGAAGAAGCCAAGTGTGGACGATCTCTGAATCTTTGGGTGTCCCTCCTATATCCACGTTCCAAAGGATAAGAGAAAGAAGCTAGATTCTACAAGCATCAAAGGGATCTTCGTTGGCTACAATATTTCTTCAAAAGCATATAGAATATACATCGAGGAAGGAAGACATATTGAAGTAGGCACGTTATATTTGATGAAAATAATGCCAACAAAAGATCCAAAGATATTCCTATTGATCCGATGACAAAGATATATCAACATTCGAAGAAGAAGAAGAATAACACCACGACAATCCTACTACAATTCAAGAAGAAGAAGAAGGACCAAGTGAGCCTATTCAACCTGTGATCATACTAAACACAAGGAAGAGGCCAAATTGGTTAAAAGCTACTCTTGAAGATGCTAAAGGACATGGAGCTACGAAAGGAACCTTTAGAGAAAGCAAAAGACCTAAAGGATATTCTAGATATGCTGCATACATGACGAAACTAGTAGAATTTGAACCAACTACATTTGAAGAAGCTGCTCATCAAGAAGTATGGAAGAAGGCAATGCAGGAGGAATATCAATCCATCATGAAGAATGGGGTTTGGGAAATCGTTTCTAGACCTATTGAAAAATTGGTTGTCGCCTCTAAATGGATCGACAAGATCAAGCATGCTGTTGATGGAAGCATAGACAAGTACAAAGCTAGATTCGTTGTAAGGGATTTCTCTCAAAAGAACACATAGATTATGAAGAAACCTTTGCACCTACCACAAGGTATACTACTATTAGATCCTTGGTTTCATTGGCTGCTACAATGGGATGGAATATCCGTCAATTGGATGTGAAAACAACATTTATGAATGGGACCATCAATGAAGAAGTATACATTGAACAACCTGAAGGCTTTGAAGTAAATAGCAAAGACACTCATGTATGTAGACTCAAGAAGTCCCTATATGGTTTAAAGCAAGCTCCTAGGGCATGGTATGAAAGAATGGATGCATACCTTCTAAGAATTGGGTTCGTAAAAAGTTCTGCCGATCCAAATCTCTACATCAAGGTTGTGGATAATGAGCCAACCATTATTCTACTATTTGTGGATGATCTATTCATTACAGGTGTGGAGGGAAGGATACAAGAATGCAAGAAGATACTGGAAGCCGAATTTGAGATGAAGGATCTGAGACTGATGCATTATTACCTAGGTCTGGAAGTATGGCAGAAACCTGGGGAGATATATCTGGGGCAAGGAAAGTATATAATCAAGGTGTTGCAGAAATTTGGGATGATGGATTCCAAGCCCTTGACTACTACCATGATCACCAATATCAAGAAGTTGAGGAGCTTTGACTCAAGTCTCGTAGATCTTACCTCCTATCGTAAGTTGGTGGGTTCTCTGATGTATCTAGTAAATACTAGGCTGGATATATGTTTTGTTGTGAACATTCTTAGTCAATTTTAGTTGGAGCCTCGTCATGATTACTGGATAGCTTCCAAGTCGTGGCACTATACATCACTGCCTAAAGTACAATAGTAATGAATTCAAGCTGACAGGTTTCACAAATTCTGATTGGGGTGGTAGTAAGACCGATGGAAGAAGCACTACATGTGGTTGCTTTAGTTTTGGATCTGCCATGATATCATGGATGAGTAGAAAGCGAAATCCTGTTGCTGAGTAGCGCTGAAGCAAAGTATATGGCTACATATGAAGTAGGAAAGGAGACTGTATGGTTGAGGAAACTTTTGACAGATTTGTTTGATAAGTTTCTAAGTACTACTATGATAAAATGTGACAATCAAAGTTGCATCAAGATGTCTGAAGATCCCGTGTTTCATGATAGGACGAAGCATATCAACAATAAATTCCACTACATTAGAAGCTTGGTGAGGGATGGGATCGTGAAGCTACAATATGTCCCGACCGACGATCAGGTAGCTGATATACTAACAAAGTCTCTTCCTAATAAGAAGTTTGAATATCTTAGAAGCATGCTTGGTTTAGTTGATATTGTTGATATTGTTGATGATGATAAAAGTTTGGAAGAGATTTGTTGAGGCTTTGTGTGTGATACAAATTTCCTCAGAGGACATCTGGCTGATGTCTGGATCCTGAAGTAGGGAGGGTGGCATTGGTCATGGAGCTCTGACCTCAGATACACACCTGGATCTCTGGGTTTATGGTTAGCAAGTAAGCCTGATGGTACCTAGAGAGGCTGAAAACTTTAGTCCATCTTAGTCCCACCTAGATAGATTTCCCTTGTTAGGAATCTAGTCCGTGGCACCATGAGTGCCTAAAATGTTTGAGGACCTTGGATATATTGCCCTAGTCAGGAATCTAGTCCATGGCATTGCAGTGCCTAAACTCTTCATAGTTCATATATTTTGAGAACTTCCTTGAACTTGTATATGTCATTATGAATACCTCCCTAGTTAAGAGGGAGTGTTGAAGAATGTAACTAGGTTCGGTCTTCATAATTGTATTTGAGTCATTATGAAATGTACTCATCGAAAGAATGAAAAAGATTTATTATTATTATTATTACAATGACTTATTAAAGCATGGGTTTCATGCTTGGTTCATCATTTTATTAGTCAAAGTCCCCATTGAAGACTCCTAGGATTTATATTAAGTCATTAGAGTCATTGTACATTTTATGAGACCCTTCCTGGGCTTTTGAATCATGTAAAAGGAATTATTTTTGAGTCAAATATGAATTTTTTCACCTCCACACCAAGTCGGCCCTTGCCTGATGAAGTCGGCTTACAAAGGAGCAATTCGACCCACAAGAAGCCTATATATACAAGTGTAGTTCAATCTACTTGCTCACCAACTCAACAAGTTCAATATACACAACAAGCAATACAAAAAAAGGTGAAGTACAAGGAGAAGGAAGACAATTGTAGGATCAAAGTTTTTGGGCTATCTATTTCTCTCTCTCCTACGAATTTACTGGAAATTGTTGTGTCGAAGAGCTGCAGTTGCAGGATCGAAGTACTAGAGTTGTAGGATCAAAATTTTGCAGTTACAAGAGGTCAAAGTTTCAAGGGTCGAAGTTGTTAGGGTCAAAGTGCTACTGCTACATAGATCGAAGTTTTTGCTACTACAAGGTCGAAGGTCTAGATCAAAGCTGCTAGAAGGAAGGGATGACTTGGTGGTTGGAGGAAGTCTGTGTCTAAGTTAAAGAATCTTGGATTATCTCAAGAAAGCTATTGAAGGAAGAGATTTGACTGGGTTTTCCCCTAGATAGGGTTTTTTCCCTGGCAAAGTGCCTACATCTTGTGTCACTTGTTTTTTGATATTCATTCACACATAATTTGGTAATTGCTTGATGAAAGATAATATAACAAAGAAGTAAAAGAAGCCAACATAATTCACAAGTAATTATCAAGAAATAGGAATCAAAACCCTAATTCTACTAGCATTGATTTCTCAACACATACCCCTATGCAAAAGTACTTGCCCGAGCTACAAATGTCAACACTTCCTCTTAGCGAGGGAGGTATGTTTGCCACTTGGAACTAGCTCCAATCTTGGACCTGCATACGCTGCCATGGTTGATCCCTTTGAACTGGAAGACTTCCTTGCCATCATCCTCGAAGACTCGCTCCCTGTGAACTTGTCCATAGAAGACTTCTACTCCTGAACATCTTGTAAGGTCATCTTATACCAAGAGGCCTTCTTGATAGATTGGGAGGAATCCGCTGACTGCTCCTTCCCTTTTCAACTTGAAGGTTGACTCCCTTTGAATTTCTCAACCTCTGAAGCTACCTACTCCCTATTCTTTGTCATGACTTTACTTTTTTCCATTGCTTGAATAAGCTGTTTCTTTAGTATATAGGTTGCTCTCTCTATCTCCAATGATGTGGCCATCATCTGAGCTAGATCCCCTGGGTATGATTAGTTCCTGCCCATCCTGGAATGCTACACCAAATCCCTTCTTCTCGATCATTGTAATTGAGAGCAAAATCCACCAGAGTTTTGGCATCCATAGCATGTCCTTCACTTCCATCCTTCCTCCTGACTTAAGTTTGAATAACACTATTCCAACCCCTCTAACTATATGCTTTGTATCAGTGCCTAACTTCACATCCAATTCTGAGTCCCACTTGGCCAGGGTGGTGAATTGTTCTCGTGCTCCTGTCATATGTCTGTGTGGCTCCGCTATCTGGTAGTCAAGCACTTTCTCATAATGTACTTGAGGTAAGGTAGGAAACAAGTGCAATTTCCATTTCAAACTTCCTAGCATACTCCTCTTGAGCTTTTGCCGATGCAACTACAACTAGCTGCGTGCCATTTCCCCCTTTATTCCTATTTGAACACTGTGAAGCATAGTATCTGTTGAAAAGTGTAACTAGGATTGGTCTTCGTATTGATTATGTAATTATGTAAAGAAGAAGAAAAAGATAATAAAATGTATTTTTGTTATGCTTGCTTCATGGGTTTCATGAGCAAGATTTTTATTATAGGTCAATAGACTTCTTCTTGATGTTTATTAGGATTTGTCTTCTGGTTATAAGTGTAATTAAGAGTCATACATATGAAGTATCTAGTTTGAAGAATGTGCTCCAAGAGTTTGTGGAAGAATGGCTCATAACAACCCTCATGACAAACATCATCAACGCTGATATATATAATCTTCATATCGGCCTATATACTGTGTTAAAGTCGGCCTATATAATAGCTGGATGGTCAACCTCATAACAAATAAGGAGCCTCTATCTATGCTCCTATCTGCGGCTCATTTGTGTCAAGGATTTTCGGACTGCTTTGAAGTGTGAAAGAAGTTTGCGGATAGCTCTGAAATTAAAGTGTGGATCAGCAAGAAGACACTTCGGGCAAGTGCGGATATACTACAATGAATGCAGATTGCTTTGAAGTCTGTGGCTAAGCGTTGGACTGTCTCCAAATCATAGTGTGAGAAATTAAGGAAGGTAAATCTCTCAAGTGAAGTAACCTCAAGGTAATTCGAAGTGAAGGGTCCCGAGTGACCTAGTCTAATATCTAAATAGAAAGAAATTTGTGGAAAATCACTGCCATAGAGGAGCAAGAAAGATACTTGTTTAGTGTACTAAAGACAAAGAAGATTAAGCAAGGAAGGAGTGTTTGAGAAATCGAGACAAAATCAAGGAAGATAGACTTAGAGATCGAGTTCTATAGTATTGTTACAGGACAATGCAGGTTGGTGCAGAAAAGAAGGATCAACGTTGGAGGTCGACAAAGAAGTAGTGACAAGGTCTTGGAAGCATACATAGGTAAAGGGTCTGAGTCTTGGTCATGGTACTTGTCATTTGAAAATCTATAAGAAGAATTTCTCGTGGGTTTTCCTCTCCAAGAGGGAGAGGTTTTTCCCTGGATCGAAGAGCCTAACTTTGTGTCTCTTGTATTTTGGTAATTGACTTGATGAAAGACTAAATAAGCTAAGAAGAGAAGACATAAGTAAATCAAGAAAGCTCACAAGTAATTATCAAAAAGAGAATTTTGAATTAATCACCAGCCCTCCAAATTATCAACATGGTAACAGAGCTAAGGTGCTGAACACAAGGGCTACTTGACAAGAAGACACTCCAGGAAGCAAAGATCAAAGTTTGGGTTGAAAATTCAAATCAGTTTGCAAGGAAGACTCTCAAGCTATTTCAAGAAAGATCTTCAATCTCATTCAAAGGATCAACTCATCAAGAAAATAATCTTTTCCATCAAAGATTTATACTCATAACATTGTTGGAAGAAACATCATCTTTTGAAGATATACTTTATCATCAAGGATCCAAGAACACCTACATTGGAGATTTCAATCTTAGAAAAAGCTCCTAACTTCATCTTCATCATCATCAAGGAAGCTGCAACTCACTCTACTCAAGTACGTATCTATGACCTTACTTAAATCTGTCAAGTTGACTATTTGTAAAGAGAGCAACAAATTGGTTGGGTCATCAAACTTTAGTGCATGGAAGAAGAGGACATATTTGAATTTAATTGAAGACGAAGTTATGGATTACATTGAAGGATCTACATTTCAACCCTCAAAAGAAGATGCTCTAGCTCATGCCAAGAACATGAAAGGAGAAATCAGAGCCCAGAAGATTCTCATAGAATCCATTAAGGACTCGCTCATTCCCTATGTATCAAAACTGAAGTCTGCAAAAGAAATATATGAGAAACTGGTGGAGCTATTCTCCGTGAGTACTGCAGGAGAAGCAATCTCTCTGAGACAAGAACTATGCAAAATGAAATTGTCAAGAGAAGAAGGAATCACTTCATACTTTATGAGGATTTCTGAAATAAGAGACCAATTGCAGGAACTGGGAGAAGTAATGTCTGACATTGAGATTACTATAGTGGTGCTGAATGTTCTACTAGACGAATGGGGAAACTTCACTTCAAGTTTATACGAGAAGAAAGAAGCAACACTATTCCATGATTTATGGTCTCTATGTAAAATAGAGGAAACAAGATTGAAAGCCAAAGCTGATACGGGATCAAGTGAAGGGAGTCAAGCCTTTGCAGCCATATCCAGGAAGAAGGGAAGATTCTGAAAATTTGGTCCTCAGAATAAAAGAAGAAATATGGACAAAGTATGATTCTTTGGATGTAATGAACTTGGGCATTATAAAAAGATATTGTCCTCAATTTGGAAAGGACAAGAGGAAAAAGGAAGAAGCCCATGTTATAGATAAAAGGGTAGAACCTGATGTTAAGAAATCTAAGAAAGAAGAAGCAAAAGATCTCTATTATGATTGAGATCATCTTCTTCTTTAAGTGATTTCTGTTAGTTAGTAGGATAGGAAGAAATGTATATTAATATCATCATGATAAAAGCATAGTAGGAGCTCTTGGTGAAACAAATCCTGGAAAACCTCACTGATAACAATACTGATGGAAGGCAGTCATCAAAATCAAGGGTCATCAGGGAAACTGGTGCTAAAATTTTCTAATGGAGTTCTCTATGGATTCACTGATCAGAAAGAAAGCACAAAGGTTTCATCAAGAATTCTATGCCACAAAATTCTGGGGTGTGATGACATATTGATGAAGCATGTCTAGGAAATGAAGTTCTTCATTCTAGTAAAATTGCTACAGGATGACTCAAAAGAAAAAGGTATGAGGTATATATATTTATATGCTGACACTGGATGCTGTTAAGTCATGTCATATGGTTGCAGGTAATGGACTTCTATTATGATCTATAGAGGAGGATCTCTCACGGTGCATTAACAGATGAAATCAAGATAATATATCCTCATATGGAATATGAGGCGGTTTTATATGAACAAGGAATTGGAAATTGGAAGTTCCTGGGAATGAATATGTGCAGAAAGAAAGAGATCATGAAATGCAACCATGTCTAGAGGCAGTTATCATCTGGAAGCCAAGAAGGTGTGACTAGAATATCTCCTGGCAGGATACGTAGACTCTGATAGAAGTCTTCCAAAGAGAGGACACTTGACAAGACATATCATTAGGAGATGTGTCAATCTGAATAGAGGATGTCGATGCCTACAGGAAGATGTCATGGTGAAAGATCATCACTGAGGTAACTTTTGATTTAAAAGTTCATATGTATATGTTTATCTGGATGAATTTATGCAGGGCTACCAATCATGTGAAAGGATGTAATATCCTTGGAGATGGTTCGAAGGAAAGCAGCATGGCATAAATATGGACTAGATGAGAAAGACTGGTGAATCACTTTCTGGTAGATGGCATGACTCATGGATGAAAGTGATGGATGATCTGTGCCCTATGAAGCTAAAGTTGAAGATTTCTCAATATCGAAATCCATGACATCGAGGGCAGGAATTTTTCATGAATAGCTGGGTGTCTCACCATTGCTATTGTGGGTCCCTGGTTAAGAGGGAGCTTGGTGGTAAGTTTCTTACTTGGAAGAAACTTGGTAATTCATAAGAATGAGCTTAGGAACATTCCTTGTATAGGAATGAGTACATTCCCTTGTGCAATAGGTCCTCCTTGACTGAGAGGGAGAGATAGACACATCATTTTGGTCTTCAACTGGGAAGACAGAATGGAGGATTGGGTAATCATCTGACATCTGATAATCTTTGAGAATGAGATAGGGCATTCAAGATAAGAGTAGTCGTGGACCGATATTCTTTGAGGGCTAGCTACCCAAGAGAAGAATAGTCCAAGAAGGTCATACTTTGTGAACACCTGGGTGGAGTATGTACCTTGGAGATATAATGACTATGGTGTCTATAAGTCATGTGTCTTGCCAGCATTGTAGCCCATTGTCTCGTTGAGATATGGGGCTGTTAGTCAAGGCCTTGCACTAGGACAATGCTGGTTGATATGATGCTATACAAATGCGATTATCAATCTGATTCTTTAGTTTGAAAGTGACCATGTACCTGTATGAATACCTCCCTATTTAAGAGGAAGTGTTGAAAAGTGTAACTAGGAACAGTCTTCATATTGACTAAGTAATTATGTATTTATGTAAAGAAGAAGACAAAGATAATAAAATGTATTTTTGTTATGTTTGCTTCATCAGTTTCATGAGCAAGATTTTTATTATAGTTCAATATACTTCTTCTTGATTTCTATTATGATTTGTCTTCTGGTTATAAGTGTAATTAAGAGTCATACATATGAAGTATCTAGTCTGAAGAATGTGCTCCAAGACCTTGTGGAAGAATGGCTCATAACAACCCTCATGACAAACATCATCAATGCTGATATATATACTCTTCATGTTGGCCAATATACTGTGTTAAAGTCGGCCTATATAATAGCTGGATGGTCGCCCTCATAACAAAGAAGGAACCTTTATATATACTCCTATCTGTGGCTCATTTGTGTCAAGGATTTTCGGACTGCTCTGAAGTGTGAAAGAATTTTGCAAATAGCTTTGAAATTAAAGTGTGGATCAGCAAGAATACACTTCAGACTAGTGTGGATATACTACAGTGAATGCAGATTGCTCTGAAGTTTGTGGCTAAGCGTTGGACTGTCTCCAGATTACAGTGTGAGAAATTAAGGAAGGTAAATCACAGATTTACCTTCCTAATCTACAATACATGGAGAGACAACATATCTCAAGTGAAGTAACCTCAAGGTAATGTGAAGTGAAGGGTACCCAGTGACCTAGTCTAATATCTGAATAGAAAGAAATTTGTGGAAAAGCACTACCATAGAGCAACAAGAAAGATACTTGTTTAGTGTACTTAAGACAAAGAAAATTAAGCAAGGAAGGAGTGTTTGAGCAACTGAGACAAAATCAAGGAAGATAGAATTAGAGATCGAGTTCTCTAGTATTGGTGCAGGATAGTGCAGGTTGGTGCAAAAAAGAAGGGTCAGTGTTGGAGGTCGACAAAGAAGTAGTGACAAGGTCTTGGAAGCATACATAGGTCAAGGGTCTGAGTATTGGTTATGGTACTTGTCATTTGGAAATTTATAAGAAGAATTTCTCGTGGGTTTTCCTCTCCAAGAGGGAGAGGTTTTGCCCTGGCTAGAACAGCCTAACTTTGCGTCTCTTGTATTTTGGTAATTGACTTGATGAAAGACTAAATAAGCTAAGAAGAGAAGACATAAGTAAATCAAGAAAGCTCAAAAGTAATTATCAAGAAGAGAATTTTGAATTAATCACCAGCCCTCCAAATTCTCAACAGTATCTTGTCTTATGATGGGAGAAACAATTGACCTTAGTGAAGTCCTTCATCGTTGACTATGAGGTTGACTCCTCACTCCTACTCAAGCTCTTTCCTTTTCCTTTTGCAATCGAAGCCTTGTTCTCGTCATCTATAATACGCTTGATGATCTTTCCCTTTGAATATAACCTGATTTCTTCTTGTATGTAGTCATCTCTGAGCCTATCAAATGTGGGTAGTTTCTAGCACAAACTCCTCTGATGAATGGATCCCATGACTCTGAGAACCCGTTCAACGCCACATTTACTAGTTTCGAATCTTCTACCTTTTCTCCCATTGCTGCAAGTTGATCATGAATTTGTGTGATATGTTAATCAAGGTTGTCATTGATGTCAATATGGCATTAACGAAGATGTCAATATTCTTGAGATGCCTGGTTCAAGATGATGATGTATTGCCATCAATAAAGATGTCAAAGTATGAAGAAGTCAAACCAGTAATGATAGAAGCCCTAAGAAGTCCTTGATCTAATGTTGCATGCACTTGATGATCTAGACCATAACCCTTGATGTCATGATGATGCCATACACTTTGATACTTGATGAAGACATATGATGATCATGGTTGGAGATCATTTGAGGGTTGGAAGACTATTTTGGAGTTCTCCTAATAATGTTGCACTATAACATATCACTTCACCATTATGTGATAACATGGATGACACACTCATTGCTGGACACTATCATGATGATGCAGATGTCCTACATGTTCCTATGATGATGAAGAAGCCAAATAATGGAGAAGACAAACAATAAGCCAAACAAAGAAGCCATACTGTCCTAATCATTTTCTGCACTAAAAAATTCAAGGGCAGTCAAAGAAAAATGCTTTTCACCACCTTAGAGGCAACCTTTCAAGATGGGACCTAGACCATCTAAAAGAATATTTTTCCCTCTTTCTAACGAGCCCTTACTTGCCCCGAAACTCTAAATATTTTGGGAGATATTGATTTTCTAAGTTAAGGAAATTAACTCTGATATTGAGCCGACCTAAGCCGACTTGTGTAGGCTTGACATGTCATCCAAGAGACGTGTCTCTTCGTCAAATGTCAAACAAGTATAAATAAAAATCCGTACTCCTCATTTTAACCATGATTTTCGGTCAATATTTCAGAGAAGAATTACAGACGGTGAACTAAGGCTGAGGAGGACAGTTTGGGTAAATTTTGTGGTGGGTTGTCACTCAAAACTGAACAAGAAACTCGAACACTTATTGTGAAGTGTGGACCTCAGATCAGAATTAAAGGGACATAAAACAGTCTTAACATACCCTGAAGTAGTACACAGTCATACACAGAATTCAGATTATCAAACTATGGAGAAGTCTGGGATAATTATTCATTTACCCTCTATACCTCGGCGCTGTTGGGTCACCATTACCTTGGAAACAAATACAGATCTCGATTTGTTGTATATACTTGTCACCTGTGATAATTCTGCTCTCGGATTTGTTAAATAACTGTGAGCAGTTTTCACTTCGTGCTTGAGGAGCTCTCTTGTGGAAGGTTTAAACCTTGAGAAAGGTTTATAACAACCTGCAATTTCGGCTCTTTGGACAGTCAGCTCAGATTAATAGCTAAACTGTGGAGGATATAAATTATGTGGACAAACTCAGATTGAAGCTCAGACCCTTGTGGCAGCAATCTGTGGACAAAATTGTTACCTGTGAAGCTTAAATCAGTGTGTGGACAGCAGTTTGGATCTGCTAAATCTTGTGAAGACACAAGTCCTTTTTCGAGGAAATCTTGAAGCATATCTTGAGTAAAGATCCTGAAGTATGGCAGTCCTTAAGTGACTATATATCAACATTTTGGAAACATTCTTAAAAGACCTTTTTAGATGCAAACTTGAGAAGTCAACAAGGAGGACTTAAACCCAGTCTTACCTCCTAGATTTAGATTGTGAAACCTACAATGAAGAAATATTTACAGCACCAAGGACAGAGATCAGTTGTGTAACACCAATATCAGTGGTGGATACCTATATTGATAGTGAAGGGTTTTGGAGCACCTATTAAGGAGCTTGTGGAGAGATATCTTGTTTGGGCAGGGAGTATCAAAGACACCTTTTTTAAAGGTTAGCTTGAAGACCTTCTTGGAGACTTTGATTGAAGCCCTTGTGGAGTGACCTGGAAGAAGGTTCTAGATTGAAGACATTTTATTGAGAAGCCTTGAGTGATCTTGGAGATAAAATTGAAGGACATTGTTGATCATTTCAGCCCCCATTGAATCTTTGACAAGCAATCCCTTTTTGGTGGGCCTGAAAAATCCATTATCCGCCTATCGCGCTTTCAGCCTCAAAATTGCACAAAAGGCCGAAACCCACTTTTGAAAATATATCGTGCCTTAGGCTCCTTTCGGCCTAGCCCTCCTCGCTCCTTTTCCTCCACTTGACCGAAAGCCGAACCGGGCGCCGGCCCCATAAGCGCTCACTCGATACATATTGGGCGCATATATAACCGTCGCATCTATACCGACGCACGGTATTCGCAATGCTCATCGCGCCCGGATCCCACTCGCCCGCTGTACCGACAATCTGTCCACCGTCCGATTAGCTTGCATCAACGGTCGAAGCTCACCCGCTCCGGCTTCGCGCGCGCTACCCAAACCGGGTGGTATGTACTGCACGCTCAGGGTGGGCGTACCCGTTTGCCAGCGCAATTCCATACAAGAGCCATACGCTGGCCCCAAATAAGGTGACGGCCCAAAAACCGTCGTTCATCGCGCATTATTGTTCGATCAAAGTCATGGCGCGATATTCATGGCGTCTCCATCCCCCATCCGGTCTTCATCCAACGGCTGTCGTACTCCGGGGCCGCACGAGGGTTAATCCATGTCAACAATGCCCCTAGCCCACCATCTCATTGCCCTCCGATGCGTCAATCGCTCTATCTCGTTTTGAAATCGAACGGTCCGCATCATCCGCATATCCCCGCCATCGACTCGGTCCTCCTCCACGTCATCATCCCACGTGTTTATCGATTCTCCCCTCCGCCATATATTCTATTCATATGTTATATTTTAATGTTTTGCATTTAGCTTTGGGCTGTACTCGTCCGCCATTGTTCCCCCGCATTTTTCACCGTCACCTCTCATCCTTCCACCATCTCGTCACGCTCACGTTGCATATTATCCCCACCGAGACCACCTTCCCGTGCATGGTTTTCTTTAACGAGTTTACGGATTTTGCGTGTGTTTACACAAGTGAGAACTATTATGATTCGCCCACCATCGTGATGTAGAGCACGTCAAAGGACCAGCTTTTCGAATTGAATTATGAAGAAAGCCCCGGAAGGCAAATCGACAAGACTTCCATTAAAAAAGCGGGGTTAAAATCGGTCAAACTCGCAGGACATTCAAGGCGCCGATTTCACGTATGAGAACATTAATGGAGGCAGCGCAGGAAGATCATGGATGATCGAGGAATTCGCCGTTCGGCGTTGAAGATTTTAAAGCTTAATTCGTGATTGGGAAGCATGGGTACAATGCATAGAAAACAATGCCCTCAAGGTTTTATTTCAGCAGAATTTTCTCTCCAGGAAGGATAGACCGCCCATAAGGTTTCTACTTCTCTACCGTGTTACTGAAGAGATTTTCACCCAGAACATTTATTTTCCGTAAAGAAGATCATAGTACATACAACATTACAAAGTCATCGAGCGCATGGGCGTGCACGCTCGCCATCTTGTCTTTATGATGCAAATTAATGGTTCACCGCCTACTTCATTTATTAAAAGTTTTCTTTTCTCTATAAAACCCCCGAAGAACGTATTATTGAGGGTTCCGTATTTTACTTGTAAAATTATGCGTTGAAAGGCTTTTGCATACATTTTTGTAAAACTCTTGTATGAAGGCTTAGAGCCCATAGGGTCTCAGTGAGGAGGAGTTCAAATCATAAAGAGGATTCTTGTCTTTGGTATTTACAACAGAATTTTCTTATGTGTTATTTTAATATATCATTTCATTTCATCCATATTTCCGTTGCATTGTTTGGAATGCGAGTGGCTCATCGATGGCATGGATTCATCCTAGTTGATGCCCATGCTCGACCGCTCAAGCGCTTTAAATATGGCTCATGCATGATATAACGTTCATTATTCATCTAAACCGTACTGCTATACTAGTTTCTTTACGAGGGTGTTTTTAAAATGCCATTGTTATGTATGGATTCTTAGATTATAAGCCCATGCATGGCTATGTTGTGTATCTCGGGATATCAAAATTTCAATGACAATTAGTATCTTCTCGATATTTCTTCACAAGCTCATCCTCTCCGATAATTGATTTCTTGACATATTACTTGAATTGGCCCTTGCGTAAATTGTCTCTTAACCGGTTCGATGCCTTTATATTGAATCTTTGATCTTGCCTTCGTATTCTTTTCCGTGAGTTACCTTCTCGAGGGTCTGTACCATTTAAATCATATTTCCCCGTTTACAGGAGATAGCATGTGAGCCAGTGCTGACAACTTCATACATTATATTATACGCTCCTTTGCCATGCTAAGATGTCCTAGGCACCGGTCTATCACAACTCTAGGCCGTCTCTAGGAGCGACAACACATTTCCGGGCGCCGTTGCCGGGATCGAAGTTAAGAAAATCGAATCCCCCGTCTCGACAAAATCTAATTCAATCTCCAAGTAGGTGAGTATGGAGAGTTGAGAGTTGTAGATCCCCACCTCGGCGACTCCACATTTGTTCATTTCGATAAATCTATTTGCACTCGGCTCCTCGTAAGCCACACCTCGAGGTCAAGTACGTCTAAGTTAAAGACACCTTCAATGTCCGAATTCGAAAAGACCATACATAGAAGAAATTGAGGGAAAGAAAATCAAATTTACTCGAGATTCCCAAATTCTCTCAAGAAGACTTTCCGTCCTCCTCAAGATTTCAATTGAAAATTCCGACTCCAATCACGGAGATACCGATTACTATTCGTATAGTCCACCCCGAGGAGGTGTCCAATTTAAAGATAATTTTCATCCTACTCCGAGGTAGAAGAGGTTAAGGAAGTCACCGTTATCCGTTGGCTACCGTACCATTGTTCCCCAACACTTTGAAAGCCACAACAGCATATCCCTATTTTTATCCATACTCCACTTCCACCTCCTCCTCTTCCCCCATTTACACATCGGATCGTTGCACTAACCCCACCTCCTCCAATGGCCAATGTTCCTACCCTTCTTGTTGAATAAATATGCTCCTCGGCATTCCCTCAAGTGTTGAATGATATGCCCCAAGATTATCTCAAGATTTTGCCCGCATTCAATGGGGAAAATGAGATTGATGCTCAAAAAACATCTTGAGACTTTCTCTGGCTTTACAGAACTTTAATCTTGAACATTTGGATGTGGTCTTAAGATTGTTTGTGCAATCTCTAGATGGTGAAGCTCGAAAGTGGTTTAAGACTTTAGCAGGTCGTTCTATTACCACTTGGGATAATATGGAAGATACGTTTCTTAGAAAATGGGGAGAGAAGAAATATCATGGAAATTGTCTCATTGAGTTCAATACACTAAAGAAAAGACATAATGTATGGGTACTTTAATTTATCAAGAGATTTAATAAATTATATCCGAGTCTCCCCCGCCGATATGAAAACTCATCAAACGGCTACTAAAGTCGTTTTGTAGTAGCCTTTGATTCGTAGTTTGGTTTCTCTCTCGCAGAAAGAAAGCCTCGCTACTTCCGGATGATGCTCGTGTAGATGGCACTTAGAGTCGAAAAACTTTGCTCACCGGTAAATCAGCGGGAAAAGTTGAACAAGACACCAGAAGAAGAGGCAAAGAGGAGGTATCCACTTCTAGTCGTGACAGCATTCGTACAAAATGGAAGAAATGAGAAAATTGATTAAGAAAATGGTCAAGCTTGAATTGGAAGCCAAGAACTCACTCTCTTTAAGAATTTTCGTACGTTCCAAACAGAGGTTACAATCCTCAAAGACAGAAGACCACCCCCGCAAATATTGCCAAGGAATCAAAGGAGCAACAAGATGAGGTACTACACCCATTGTGTTCGGAAGGTCCAAGATGATCCCACCGGAGATATCGCTATGGACCTGAGGATGCAAATCTTGCTTTCTTAGATAGAGAAGAAGAGCAACAAGCCATTGCAAGAAGAAGAAAAGGCTAGAGACATGGAAGACAGATTGATCATTGTTGTGCTAATTGCTGACCTCATGCAAGCACAAGCCAATAGAAGATATGACCTCGTGTCTTCTAAGAAGAGAACTCCACTCAAGAGCAAGAAGAAGATTCACATCGTAAGGAAGCACCGTCAGGAGGAGTCAACGTAAAGCCACCGACAAAGGTAAGGGACCCTAAACAAACCTTTGCACTAGTGATCAAATTCCTTCCTTTCAAAAGCAAATATTCCTTCTAATGTCGTTCATGTTCAAAGAAGTCAAGCCCCTGTACCGAAAAATAAAGAGTCAAAAGAGGTTGTACAGAAAAGTCCCCTTCCGCTTTAGCCCTATAAAGGAACTTGAGAAAGTCAAAATCCTTACTCCCTGGACTCCAATCCGTTGAAACAACCAAACATACCAATCTCAAGTCACCCTTTCATGCTCCCTCCGAAAGCAAGACTCATCCCGCATAGTCTCAACCTTCAAGAAGAAAGACCCATGGTTGTGCTTGGCTCACATGTTGAGGAGATAGATCCCTCTACTCCTCCCTTCTATGTGTGTCTCTAGTAATTCATGACCTCGCTATTACATAATTGTATGCTAGATTCTAGGCTTCCCATAATCTTATGCCTCTGGCTACCATGGGAACTAGGACTACAAATCACCCGTCCATACAAAGACCTCTATTCATTTGACTTGAAAAGATTTAAATGCTTAGGGATGATTAAGGATTTGGTAGTCAATTTGGCCCAAACAATTTTCAGCGAAAAAGTGTGGTAACATCGTGGTAATGCACATCCCAGCTCGCTGGCATGTCACAAGGTCCCGGGGAACAAAAATTGGCTAGAGCAATTAAGTCGGGATCTAACATATGCCACTATCCCGCCGGTGGTCGGAGAGGAGGTTGTACGGGAAAACCCGATTTGTCAAGATGGTTACTAAGGTCACAATTGCACCACCGCCTAGTAAAGAAGGATATTTTCATGCTTGATGTTGGAAGAAGATCAAGATTATGCTAATGAACCATCCTTCCTCGCCGCAGTCAGCCGAGCAAGCCCCAGATAGCCATGATGCAGAACTGGACACTTCATTTTGATGGGAGCAAATTCAAGAGAAGGTAGTGGGGGTCGGGAGTGCTATTGATTTCTCCTGAAGGGTGTGAAATGGGTTCCATTGTCTCAAGCTAGAATATGAAGCCACTAATAATGTGGTCGAATATGAAGCACTTCTCGTTAGGATTGCGGTACAACCGTGAATATGAACATACAAAGCTTAAAAGTTCTAGAGATCGAATCGGTGGTTAGACAAAGCCGTAATCGCTGCTTCTACTCAAACATCCAGGCTAAGGGCTTATAGGAATGAAGTTTGGGACATGGTAGAAAATTTCTTCTTGGCATTCAATATCCAAATACCATGCCTGAGAATGTAATAGGATGGTCGATTCCTTGCCGTGGTCACAAGACATTTCGGGCAGACCACCATAGAACCCTCTTTAAGATACGAAGTTGAGGTGCGATCGGCCGTCAATCCCAAACAACATCAAACACCTGCAAGTATTCGAAGATGAAGAATGATAAAGAAGTTCCTAGAAACAAAGAGGGGGAACGTTCTAATATGGAGATTGATGTCGATGAAGAAGGGGTTGGAGTCTCAAGATACTTCGAAAGAAATCGAGAAGAAAGTGCGTGTAATAAAGTGTTGCAGCGAAAGCGGGAAACATAATACCCGGAGGACTCGGTGCCTCTAGAAAGATTATTTGATAAGAATGATGTCCCACCGTAGCCAAACAAAGTAGTAGAGGAAAAATCGTAGAAGACCCTAATCTTGGTAACGAGGTCGACCCCAAAATTGTAAACCTGCTCCAGAAGATCCCCGGAGAATATAAAAAGCTATATCAGAAATTATTTCGCCTTACAAAGATGTGTTTGCATGGTCCTATCGTAGACTTGAAAACTTTTGATATCGGTATTATGCGGAAGACAAAATTCCACCGAAGGGAGATGCAAAGCCCCATAAGCAAGCTCGTACAAATCAATCCCTTGCCGTCGCCTTCTATTGAGAAGGAAATCAAGAAGTCGCTAAAAGCCAAAATAATTGTACCACCGAGGTACTCCGAATGGGTGGAAAACCTTGTCCGTACGAAAAAAGAATGGAGAAATAAGGCCGTGTGTACTCACGCTAATTTAAACGTAGCATCCTTAAAGGATAATTATCTACCACCTAAGATGGATTACATCCGCAAAAAGTGGTTGGAGCTTCCAGGATGTCAATGATGGATGGACTTTCCGGTTATAACCAGGGTCGTACTTCTAGAGATAAAAAGAAGATTGTTTTCACCACACCATGGGGGACATTGAGTGTATGCCGCCGTTTTTGGATTGATTACAATGGTGGGCCACTTTTCGCAGGGCGATGGACATTGCTTTTGTTGGGGAGAAAGATAAATTTCTGGTAGTCTACCTGATGATATCACCGTATTTTCCAAGAGTGATACCGAACATATTGAACATCTCGCGATGACCTTTGAGAAATGCAAGGTATGGTCTCTCTCTAAATCCTCAAAACTCTTTATTTGCATTAGAAGAGGGAAACTTTTGGGACACACGGTGACTAGAGATGGGTGAAGATAGATCCTAAGAGGGTAGAGGTTATAGATGGTATTGCTCTCCCGTAACAAAAAAGAAGTCCAGGTGTTCCTTGGCCGTATAAACTTTTTGAGGAGGTTCATCCCTAACTATGTCGAGATAGTTAGGCATATGGCCCAGACATGTCAGAAGAAACAACGAGGTAAAGTGGTCACAAGAATCACGAGAGGCCTTTTTCAGGATTAAAAATGCTTTCGTTGAAGCTCCTGTGCTAGCCGGGCCAGATTATGCTAAACCATTTATGATTTTCTCCTTTGCATCACCCCATACAAGAATGGAGTTCGTTGCGTAAAAATGAAGAAGGATATGAGCAACTTATTGCCTTTTTCAACAAAAATGATGCAGAATCGAAATATAATATACTAGAAAAGCAAGCGTACGCCCCGGTGAAATCTCTCAAAGAATTTCCACATGTATATCTTACAACAATATATCACCGCATTTGTGCCTCAGTCCGTAAAAGATATCATGGTCTGTGGGGATAGTGGAGGAAAAAAGGGGTAGGTGGATTGCTAAAATAAGGTGAATATGACTTAGACATCCGCCCTACTAAGTCGATTAAAGGATAGGGGCTTGCTAAAATGTTATCCGAATCAAAACCATCGTGCTTTGGGCATAAATTTGTCCATGATAGCAAAGTAGGAATCAAGAGAAAAGAGCGAAGGTGGAATTGGGGTAGCCACTCCGTAAATACATGTAAAGTACCTCACCAATGTTGGTATAAAGAAATAGTGGAGTATCTTTCTAAAAAAGACTCAAATGCTTCCTCCTAGTCGTGACAAAACTAAGTGCAGATCACCGAGGTTAAAACTGCGTAAATACATGGTTGCTAATGGGCAATTATATTGGCGAGATCTCGTGCATCCTACTTCCGTGTCTTACAAGAGGATGAAGTAGAAAGTATATTGGCCGAATTCCATGAAGGAATCAGGTACATTACACCGGAGGGCCAACGTCACAAGATCCCGAAGGTCAAGCTTTATTGGCCCAAGCTCTTTGGAGATGTTTTTGCCTAGGTTAGAGCATGTGATAAATGTCGTAAATTAACAAAAGGAAGAAGATGGTACCCCCGCCATGATTCCCGTGTACGTGGATGAACCATTCCGACAATGGGGAATCGATTTTATAGGTGAAATACATCCTCCATCAAGTGGTCGCATAAGTGGATTTTAACGGCCACCGATTATTTCACCAAATGGGTGGAAGCCATACCGAGGAACGCCACAGACATCGTGATAATAAAATTCATGGAAGAAAACATCATATCCAGGTTTGGTTGTCCTGGCCAGACAGTGACCGATAATGCCTGTGCTTTCAAGTCTGCAAAATTTGTGAGTTTCCGCGCAATATAATATTACACTAAATCACCTACGTACCCTATTATCCACGTGGAAATGGCTTGGCGGAGTCTTCCAATAAAACCCCGGTGAGGGCATTGAAGAAGGCTATAATGAGAATCGCAGGAATTGGGATTCCCAATTAAATTTGCTCAGGTCAACAGAATTACCAAGAAGAGAGCAACCGGGAAATCCCCATATGAATTGGTATATGGGAGGGCAGCAATATTTCCTATTCAATTAGCCCTACCGTAGCCCGATTCATGCAAGAAAGTCGTGAAGAGCCTCGATACTATGACTCCGGCGAACAAATCAACCGGGGTGGAATTGGAAGAAACACAATCGTGTAAATCAAAGGTCGACAGAGTATCGTATAACATGAAATACCTTTTTGACGCATGCTGGGCGGGACCGTAATCCGAAAATTGGTGATCTAGTGCTCGTATGGGACATCAAGAGAGTCGAAAAGGAAAAAAAAACATGGTAAATTCGATCCGCTCTCCGGTTTGGTCCTTTCAAAATTGTGATAAAGGGGGACAATAATACTTTCAGCCGGAAAATTTGCGTGTGGTGACTTGCTTGATGCCCCCGTAAATGGTCAATTTCTCAAGCCCTACTTTCGCCCGATTCAGCAAAGGCAACCTGATGTATTATATTGTATATTAGTTTCCTTTTTGTTTTGTTTGAATAATGTGGGTGTCGTGATGAATCATGAAGTGAAAGGTAGAGGTGCCAAAAGGCAGAGTTCACACAGAAGAGTATCTGATAGTTTGCGAAGTTCTCGACACGTTCAGGGATGAACGTGCTGTCCCCAGATGGAGCCAATGTTGATCATTTCTGTACTTATTGAATTCGATACAATCCTTTTTCGTGGCCTCGAAAATCCATTATCCGCCTATCGTTGCCTTCTCTTAGCCTCAAAATTGCATAAAAAGGGCCGAAACCCACTTTTGAAAATATACTGTGCCTTAGCCCCTTTCGGCCTAGCCCTCTCGCTCCTTTTCCTCCACGTGACCGAAAGCGAATCGGCGCCGGCCCTATAAGCGCTTACCTCGATATTGGGCGCGTTTATAATCCATTTATCTATACCGATCGGACGATATTCGCAATGCTTCATCGCGCCGGGACCCCACTCGCCTCACACCGATAACCGTACACCGTCCGAATAGCTTCTGCGTATCAACGTCGAAGCTCACCCGCTCCAACAGCCAGCTGCCGCTACTCCAAAACCGGTATGTATCGCACCGCCTTTCTGGGCGGCACCGTTGGCCGCCGATTCCATGCTGTTTGCCACGGCTGTCCCGCCGTACGGCTCCAAAACCGCCGGCTCACTCGCACACACCGATCAAAGTCATGGCGCGATATTCCCACAAGGCGGCCCATCCCAACCGGCGTCTTCATCCAACCCGTTGTCGTACTCCGAAGCCGCACCAGGGTTAGTCCGATGTCAACGCGTCCCCGGCCCACCATCTCATTCTCCGGACAAAGCGACCGTCGATCTCGTTTTTGAAACTCCAACGGTCCGTATCATTCGCACATCCTCGCCATTGACTCGGTCCTCTCCACGTCATCATCCCACGTGCTTATCGCATTCTCCCTCCGCTCATATATTCTATTCATATGTTATATTTAATGTTTTTGTATTTTAGCTCGGCCACTGCCCGCCATTGTTCCCCGTATTTTTCACCGGCCACCTCTCATCCTTCTCCATCATCTCGTCACGCCGCGCCGGCCGCGCCACATCCCCACCGTGTTCACCTTCCCGTGCATGGTTTTTCTTAACGAGCTTACGGATTTTGCAGTTTACGCGGTGGAGAACTATTACGTATCTGGCTACCCACCATCGTGATAGAGAGCACGCTAAAGGACCGCCGTAACCTAATTATGAAGAAAGCCCCAAGAAGGTAAATCGGATAAGACTTCCATTAAAAAAAGCTAAGTTAAAATCGTCAAACCGCAGGACATTCACAAGGCCGATTTCAAGGATGAGAACATTAATGAGTAGTAGGAAGATCGTTGGATGATTGAGGAATTCGCCGTTCGGCGTTGAAGATTTTAAAGCGCATCCAGATTGGGAAGGTGTTGGCACAATGCATACGTAAAACACCCCAAGGTTTTATTTCAGCGTAATTTTCTCTCCCGTAGCGATTTACCGCCCATAAGGTTTCTACTTTCTACCGTGTTCCCGAAGAGATTTTAACCTAGAACATTTATTTCTGTAAAGAAGATCACATAGTACATACAACATTACAAAGTCATCGGTGCGTATGGGCGTGCACATTTCCGCCCATCTTGTCTTTATGATGCAAATTAATGGTTCACCACCTACTTCATTTATTAAGTTTTCTTTTTTCTCTATAAAAACCCCGAAGAACAAATATTATTGAGGGTTCCGTATTTTACTGTAAAATTATGCTGAAAGGCTTTTTGCACACATTTTGTAAAACTCTTTGTGATGAAGGCTCGCAGCCCATAGGGTCTCGTGAGGAGGAGTTCCCATCCGTTAAAGAGGATTCTCGTCTTTTTGGTATTTCATAGTCCGTAACTTTCTCTTATGTGTTATTTTAATATATCATTTCTCATTTCATCCATGTTTTCGTATCATGTTTTGGAATGCGAGTGGCTCACCGATTTTTTGTATGGATTCATACTAGTTGATGCCCATGCTCGGATTCAAGCGCTTTAAATATGGCTCATGCATGATATACTGTTCCATTATTCATCTAAATCGTATTTCTGCTATACTAGTTTCTTTGGGAGGGTGTTTTTAAAACGCCATTGTTATGTATGGATTCTTAGATTGGTAAGCCCATGCATAGTCACAGAGGTAAAATCCCCTCCATGACGAGGCGATCCCTACTAGCCCGCACCGGGTCTAGCAACAAATCGCTACACGCTATAGTGTTCCTAATTGCAAATAAACCAACTCGCGATGAAGGCTTACCCGGAATCCAATGTCGTTGCTTGTAGAAGGCGGCAGCGCTCTCGCCCTTAGCTCTCGCATCACGATCCCCACGATCTCCGTGACAGACACCCGCACACGCGAGAACAAAACAAACGCAAGCGTAAAATCCGTAGATGCAACTATATGTCGCCGAAAGGACATAAATCATCGCTACAAACAACAACAAGAGTGGAACCATAACCAATAGTCGTTATTAATCAATCAAAGGAAGAATACAACCGTCAGCTCGACGCTGACCTCCTTCTCGCGGGTCGCCGCGTACGGCCTCGAAAAGTCAAGGATGGGACAAACCTCTCTCTTCGGATCTTGACAATAGTCTCTGCTTGGATTTGGCCTTTAAGGGAATTATAGAGGTCCTTGCAGCAGTGATAAGGCTCTTGGGAATTTGGGAACTTGAAGACTAGCTTGCAAAGGAGATGAGCAAGCTTTTATAGATGGAGGAAGGAGTTGGGAACCCTATAATCAAGGGATTGGCCCTTATCCTCAAGTGAAGCTTCCATGAGGTGGCAAACCACTTCCTCTACATGGAAATCCGGAGCCAAACCTCCGAACTCAAGATAGATAGCGCTTCATGAATTGGTTAGGACGAAACTTCCGCCATTTATTTTTAAAAAACACCTCAAATTGCCGATGCGAGGTGCGACTCTTGGACAAAGCGCCAATTGGCGACCTCTCAAGGATTTTCCCCATTGGCGCGGGTACCGAACCATTCCGCCCGCGCCAATGCAAAAAGGTCATTTTTAGGGTTTTTTCACAAGGAGATGTCTTCGTGGCAATGAAAGCTCTGTTCGCAGGGATGTCATGAAAGGATTTCAAGCCATGTCACCGTCATTGTGTCACGAATGAGCCCTCCAATGTGCGGGACGGGGATTGCAGAACGGTGACAAATTGCCGTGTAATGCGATGCCCCCTAAAGCATGAGGCTTGGAGCGAGAGAGAGGGTGAAATGCTTTACGAGAACGTGTCCAACCGAAAACTCCTAAGCCGGAAAACCTCGCGTGGAGAAATACAACTGATATCTCGTATACATGATATATATGCGGTATGGGTGTGCCTATCCATAACAGCATACAATAATCCGCATCCAAGGCATGGACGCAGCCTATCCAAAGGAGGTGATTGATAAATAGACCTGTGTATGGTCACAGCCATCTAGTAAATGAGTCATGTAACCAATCATACTAATCCACAAAATCGCAAATGATTACAACAAAGTACAATCCAGGGTCTCGCGCTCCATTCGACCCGAACACAAAGACAAGTCCAAGCATGTGAATAAATGAGCCGAAGTTGAACATGCAAGGACATCATCTGACACAAACATAATGATGAAAGTCGTTATCGTACGCGAGAAGTACCACCAATAATGACGATGGTCCTCAAGGTACCACAGTACACCCACGCATGTGAATCAATGAGTCAAGGCCGAACACCCGTAGAATCACTCGACGGAGCGTCAATGATGAAAACCTCGTCGAATGCGAAGAACTTGCCATTGGGAGGCATGCAGGTTCTGCAAGGCACTAAGGAGTCTTCAGACTGCCGGATAATGAGTCAAGTCGACAGGAAGTGACCTTGATCGAAGGTGGGCCACAATGTTTCCCAGCATCACTTCCACACGAGACAGAGGAACATAATGTTTGTGAATTAGGATCGTATGAGAATCAGAGGGAGGTTGCGCTCAGCAGAGGTCAACTTCTCTTGAACATGTTGGCGGCACGACAATGGATTTGCGCATTTGACATCAACAAAGTCGAGGTCATGTTGACGAGGCAAAGAACAGATGAGAGGGTCAAAAGGGATCACCCAAACCCATGGAGGAAAGTGAAAGACGAGATGAGATGTCCCCAACCCGACACGAATGCGTACAAGTGCGATGTTCAAGAGCGACACATCGGCCGACACGAATGCAGACAAGTGCCATGTTCAAGAGCGACATATCGCCGACACGACAATGACGCCGGTTCCATTTTTTCCCCGCCATTTCGGTGAGTACCCCAATTATTTTTGACAACAAGCTTGAAGGGGATAGCATATGCTTGTGATATAAGTCCATCCTAGTACGTTTAACCCAGCCCTAGGAAGGAGAGACCCTAGGCAATGGCCATTACGACCGAATCCGATGTCACCGTGTTTGCCCTAGGCTTGACAAAGGAAGAACCCTACGTCTTTTCATGTTTAGAGAGAGTTTGAAAAGACAAACTCGAAAGTAAACTCCAATGGTCCCTTTTCGTAAATAGTTCCTTAGATCCGAAAAGGTAGAAAACTATGTCCGAGAAAACCTCCTAGTCGCGATAGGCTAGGGGTATTCCTTTTTCGTAAATAATCTTATCCCAACCCAAAAAAGGGGTAAACGTATACCGGGTAGATGTCGTTTCGCAACCACTTTAACGAGATCGAAACGACAAGGGCCTCGGCAATCTTTTCATGTTTAGAGAGTCGAAAAGAGTCAAAGATGACTCCAAAAAATGACTTTTTCGTGTTTTTACCGAGTCCGAAAAGTATAAAATACAACTCGTTTAACGTTTAAGTCGCGTAAAAAACTCCGTTGTTGCATCATTAAAGGCAAGTGTAAAATCCATTTTCGACAAAATATATCAGAATATTAATAAAAAATGACTTTTAAAACCCAATGAGATTTCAAAAAAAGTTATAAATAAGTCTCAAATGGTAAAAAATAAAATTACTTTTACTATTTACCTCTACGTTATAACAAAGGGTCCGTTTGTGCGAACTTCGATGGCGATTGCGACCGATCCGGGCTACCATTCGTATTCCCGTTTGTTCCGTGTAAGAGGCGCTTCCCCGTACTCCATTTTTTTAACCATTTTTTATAGTTATCCATTGCTCATTAGATTTCTATGGAGAATTTTTTTAAAATTTTAGGGCTCCGTCCATCGTGCGCTTATCGGCATGGACCCACGCCAATCGGGCGCGACCGTTAAGAAACACGCGCCAATGGCGCAACAAGGGTTTTCCGTTTCAAATTCCCAAACAACATAG
Organism: Pinus albicaulis; assembly: GCA_034641835.2. Taxonomy (NCBI): domain Eukaryota; kingdom Viridiplantae; phylum Streptophyta; class Pinopsida; order Pinales; family Pinaceae; genus Pinus; species Pinus albicaulis. Next base: position 61,384,001 of record CM076571.1, read on the forward strand.
TGATTTGGCATGAAATTTTCACATAACAGATCTAATCAAGGGTTTTTGACCATGTTGAGGCAGCAACCGAGTTTAAATGTATATACGAATGGAAAGAGAGGGAGCATGGGGAAGAGGATGAACAAAGCTATGGAGAAATTGTTCTGTATGAATGCCCTCAAGAACCGTGGGCTGAAAGTTCTTCCCGACACCTTGCTTACGAGCTCAACCGGAGCTCCCGCAATACCCGATCAAAGATATGGGACGAAAATGAACAAGTGTTCAAGTCACAGGACCAAGTATTAGAACTTGAGGTTTCTCGACATATATTTCATAATCGGACTCGTCGCGCAGGTCTCGGTGCCCATCTTGGACAGCAAAAGACCATCCGGAGAGAAGATGGAGTGGTGTGGGATGGCAAGAGTGTGCCGAGGCATGACTGGATTGGGAAGCGCAAGGTAGATATCCATACTATCCCCGATCTAGCACTCGAGTGGTACATACCACTACGGCCGGCGGGGTCGCATCGCACGCAGGCGACCAAGGCCCAACTCCTCCTAGCCGAGTGTATGAATCCAACACTTTTTGGATTGGGCTACCGTGCTGACAACAACAAATATGAAAAGGCGCCACAAAGTGCGTGTGCCAAAGTAAAACAAACTTTGGCTACGGTTCCATCTGCACGTTCATCCCCGGAACGACTACCTATCTTTCGCCGGGGCCATAGTAGCCGAGTCAGTACCACGAGAGCCGAGGATGGCTCGTCGCGCACCGATGCCCAGACCAGAGGAGGCCACCGTATGTCCCGGAGGCCGGAGTTTTTGTATGGTTACGACGCGCTTGATCGTGGTCGAGGATTGGCCATGGCGGTGGACCGATTTCACCGGAGACCCGTACCTTCCACTCCCCGTGAGGGAGATGACCGGGGACGAGGAGTTGGGTATGATATTCTTTTTTTGATTTTTTATGTTTTATGATGATTTTTTTTTTTGGTAATACATGCTCGTCCTAACAACAATTTTATGTGGCGTATGTCGGCCCGCAGAGACTCGTATGTCTCTATATTTCCACGAGAACTCACCGCAACACCGCAGGGTGCCGAGGGAGGAGAGTTGATCCGTAAACTTGGTGATCGCCCGGGGATTCTGCATCACGCCCTACTGCGTATGTTCCACTAGCATACTGCAGACATACGGGGAGTGCCTACGCTCCACCGTCTTTTGAGACGCTTAGTGTGTGCGGTGACTTGTTATCATGAGCACCACGCATTAGACACTCAGGGCTTATTTCATGCATATTTTTTTGAGAGACATGTCGTCTCCGGATGTATTAAGACGAATATGTATATTTTTTATTTTATGCGACACACACTATAAACATTTCGATATCTATATATATACATATCTATTTCGGGATGGATCTTTCTTTTTACATGTGATGTCGTTTTACAAATTGCGCAAATGTCTATCTAGCACCATACACATCGCATCTCACAATGTATTCATATGTCTCTGCATATGTTGATATGTAATATAGTCAAAATTTCTTTCCGTAAACGAATACGCGTATACGTACGTAAAATGGATGGGTTTTTGACCGAATAATGACCGTTAAGTTGTGATACTACAAGTTGTGAGTCTAGATACACAAGTAATTCATGGATACCAAGGTTTACAACAAGCATTGACTTAAACACAACACTATATTCCGCGATGTTATTTGTAGCACGTCCCCGTACACACACCAGGCTGACCAACTCACCAAGCAGGATCGCATCACTCAGCCGCCGAAGACGAATTCCCCGGTACCGCGGGAGGCACCATCCGCGAAACCAACAAACGTAATTGATGGACATCCGCACAATCAGAAGACCCGACGCAGAAATATGTTTACATCGCACACCACACCACACATGTACACAAATGAAAATACACATCTATGTACACACACCACACCAAAAATCACTTTAAGCGTAGTATTTTTTGGAGGTACGAAATGTATTTCCGGGCTACGCCAATGGAACTCCTTCATAATCAATGAGCTCATAAGCCCCATTTTTCAATACGCGTTTTACCATGTAGGGCCCATGTGCCACATAGGTTGGAATCGTACGTCCCAAGCTTGTCATGCGCTTGATTGTATAGGAGGACGAGGTCCCCTTCGCATGCCAAAGGAAGTGGAGAAATTGATTGACCGGGGGTGAGTTTGGACCCGCTTTCTTTGTGCTTCAATGATCAGAGCAGCCAACCATGGTCGACGAACCGTTCCGTATACAAAAGACGTCTTTTCCTCGGGGAGAAGTGTCGGCAAAACTCTGCTAGCCTAACTTCAAAGAAGGAATTTCGCACGAACCCGAAGAGTTGCTTCCGTACCGTACACCAACTGAAAGGTGTGAATCAGCTTGCATTCTTTGCCGACGTCCCAGAGGCCCACAGAGCCGAAAAGTTGGAGACAATTGGATTTATGAATACCAACCGTCCGTTGAAGCATTGTGACCAAAACCTTGTTCACACCCCCTCAACCCGGCCATTTGCTCGGGGGTAACATGGCATCGAGCTATCGTGGCGTAAGCTCAATCTTGATGTCACTGCCATCATATAATCTCGAAAATGGGTACCATGGTCGGTAATGTCGGCCCGAGGGACCCCGAAACGTGCAATAATATGGTTGAAGACAAATTGGGCACCGTTCACCGTCGGCGCTAGTGTAGGCATCGTCAAATTTCACTTCGTAAAGTGTTCATTTCGCGACGATTATATACGATGCCTCCTTGCCGAATGAGGTTACATGTCATAAAATCTACGCCCATTTCGCAAAAGTGCCGACGGTCAGGATGCAAAGGAGAGGCGCGCGCGCATTCGCTACCGAAATACCCGGGCACGCGTGACATTTACGGACCGCGACGATACGTTTTTGAATATTGACTCGCCGTAAGTAACCTCGGTCACAGACCAAGAAGGTTATTATCCGACACATGACCGCTGCTGTGCGCCACCTCCGTGCGGGGGCCATTTAGGGACCCCACCTCTTTCCAGGAGACCGCGAGCACCGAATCTACTCCAACGCGACAAAGTACTCCGCCACGGTAGGGTTGAGATCGGTGCCGAATCCAACCGGGGCATCTTTAGTCAACTCGGCATCGAAACGTCGAGGTTCCAAGACACACACACGCGTACCATGAGTCGGCGCAGTGTCGACAAGGAAAGAGTTTCGTCCGGGATATGGTCCTCGGAATGAGATGGGGTGGAGTCCGGGTCGAGAGCGAGCAATGAGATCCGCAAAAACCAAAGGATTTGGTCGACTTAGCATAGAATTTAAGTCAACTTCAAGGATAACGATCCATTTGGAGTATTTTCCCCCAATAATCAAGGAAAGAATATATGTCATGGGGTTGCAATCCGAAACTACCGTTGTTGTGCGCAATGTGATGTAGTGGCGAAAGCGCCGCATAGCGTGTACTCAGGCGAACGCCACCTTCGAGCGTGAGCATAACGTGCTTCGTGTCGAGAAGGTTCCGTGATGTATAATAAACGACATGTTCATTTCCATCATCGTCATCCCCGCACCGCAATCCATACGGTGGTGCTGGAATGCGGCGGCGAGATACAAAGTGAAATCACGGTGATAGTTAGGAGGACGAAGCAAAGGAGCATTAACGAGTAACGCTAAGCTTCTCAAAGGATTGTTGAGCAATTTCGACCCAAAGGAAGGGAACGTTCGCTTTAAGAGACGCGTGAATCCTTTAATACCTCCGCATAGTTCTACAAAGCGTCGAAGGAAGTTAGCTTTTCCCCGCAAACTCGCAATTGATATAACGAAGAGGGTGATGGGAGATTGATGATAGCCTCGACCTTTAAAGGGTCAAGGCGAATTCCGTCTTGGAGACTATGAATCCCAAAGACGGCTAGAATCCACGCAAAAGACGCATTTATGAGGATTAAGCCTAATATTGTAGCACCGCGTCGAAGGAAAATCCGGCGGAGGTGTCTGTGGTGGTCCCCCGCCGAGCCGAGTGAGCCGGCAAGTCGTCCGTATAAGGCCGAATGATATGGCGTATGTCGTGGAAAGCGTAAGACATCGCACGATGGAGTGGCTCCGCCGTTCTTCAAGCCGAACGGAGCTTTTATAAGAGAAAGTACCCTACCTTACGTATGAATGCGCCTTGTGTTGATCCTCGTGCAGAATGTTTATCCGATTATACCCGCAGAAGCCGTCCATCAAGGAATAAATCTCACCTCAAAGACATTCGTCAATGATTTGGTCTATAAAAGGAGTGGGATAGTTGTCCTTAGGATAGGCGCGATTAATATCGCGATAATCAAATACGTACCGATAGTCCCCTCGCTTTTATCTACAAGGACAATATTTGAGACCCATTTCGTGAGGGGAATTGCAAATGAAGCCCGCGTTCGTAAGTTTTTCAACTTCTCGCTTTTAATGGCAAACAAGCGATGATGCACCGGGCGTAGGCATTGGCGCACCTGCTCGTACCGTGACAGGTAGGAATCTCGGGACTACGATACCGGGATCAATCCCGTGCATTTCTCATAGGACCAAGCGAACACATCTCTCGAATTCACAAAAAGATCAAGATACAACTTCATCTCATTAGGAGAACAAGTTACCGTAGAAATTTATATTTTCCACCGTTTTCAGTTTTCACCTTTATTACTCCAAAATAGTTAAATGCCCTTTCCCATAACCATACACATTCAACAACTCGAAAAATAAATTTTGCCGAAAACACAAATTCCGGAAATTTTTCTGCATCGTCGGAAAATGCAGAAATAAAAACAAAGAGAATAAAACAAATCATTCAACACATCATAACACAAGAATTTCGGTCAAGGTGACCCCCGGAAAAAAACCCCCTACAACTCTTGGGGAAAACCAAATAAAGCTCCTTCTTATTTCGGAAAAATGCTTTTTAATAAAGGGAGAGAATATTCCGCAAAATAAAAATCAGCAAACAGACTCTTACAACTTACTTTTTCCGTGCTTAACCACCGCCGGGAAATGTAAACAAACAAAAATGGGTATCAGAAGAATAAATGTCAGACGTTCTCCTCGATTTGCGTGCCCGTAAAATCGCAATAAATGCGTTGTACGACCACCTCGACCCACAAAACAGCAATAAATGTCGCCGTACTACCTCGAAATTCGTGCCAAAACTACCGCAAAACTCTCCGCCGTACTAAGACAAACCCCCCTTGCCGCTCGATTTCCGTGCCCAACATTGCCGTATGGCCCCGCCGTACGGCCTCCCCGCCAGAAAACCGTGCCAAAAACCGCCCCCATTGCCTACAACCGCTCGCACTTGTCTTGCTGAAATGTCTTGCCGAAATTCTCGCCTTGGAATGCGTGCCAAGTCGCTCCTTCTCCTCACCGCCCCGAAATCTCCTTTGCTCTCTTGCTCTCCTTCTCTCAATCATTTCCATGAAAGAATGAATGACCTTTTCCCTCCTTTTCCTCCTTTAACCTAACCCTAAGTGACTTTTGGGGAATCCCTAAATCCAATAGTTAAGATAGCTTTAAATCTAGGGTCGACACTAAATGCTCATTTAAATCTCACTTTCTATTTTTTAATTCACCCCCATTTTAATAAAGACCCACTTAGTCATTTATTTCCAAAGTCACTTTCTTTCCTTTCTAATTTCACATTGACTTTATTAAAGTCACTTTTGAAAATTAGACTTTAGTAACTTTATCACTTAAAGTCACTTTTAATTAGATTTGACTTTATAACTTTATAAAGTCACTTTAGGAGAAAAATTAAATTCTTTTGGACACTTTTTCCAGGCCAAAGATCAAAGCCTTAAGAAACCACCCGTCCTCCGGTACTGGCGACACTCCTCTTACCGAGGAAGGTGTTCCTCACCACACCCATCTTGTCTCTCGAAGTCAGACATGTTTGCCCCGTGGGTAAGGCTTTTTAGTAAGAATATCCGCAACCCGCTCAATGCGGGGAACATACTCAAGCTTCACGCGCCCCTTCTCGAACATAGTCTCGATGAAATGATATTGATCCCGATATGCCTTGACCTCGTCAAGAAACACCGGATTCTCCGTGAGTTTAATGCAACTCGATTATCACAAAGAAACACTCAAGGTCTCAACGGCTCACCAAATAAGCCAAACAACATCTTGCGGCGGATGGCCTCACAACTAGCTAGACCGGGCCGCCATATACTCGCTCTCCGCCGAACTCAATGTTACTCGACCGCCGTTTCCTAGCCGAACCACGACACCACCGCCGAACCCAACCCAAAACAACACCGAAATGCTCTTCCTATCAAAAGCACAACCTCGCCCAATCCGAATCACCAGTAACTCGCCAATCTCACTCCATCACCCCGCCTATAATCCGCACCATAGTCCACCGTCCCCCCGCAAGTACCGCAAAATGTGTTTTGCGGCGAACCCTGATGAACCCTCTCCCAGGCTCACACATGAACGCGGCTCATCGTGTTGATCGCAAAACATATATCTCGGTCTGGTGTTGACCAAATACATCAAGGAACCAATCAGTCTGTCTCATACGATGTGGGATCCACCAACAAATCCGAAGCATGAAGCTTCTTCCAATTGGTGATCATCGGTGTCGACATGGGTCTACAATCCTCCCACGTGGGAATCCGCTAAGGATGTCCACAATATACTTCCCCTTGCCCTAGGAAGAAATGCCCCTCCTCCTCGCCACACCCTCCAAACCCAAAAAGTAATGCATCAAGCCAATGTCCTTCATCTCAAACTCCGACGCAAGATCTCTCTTGCAAAGGTCTCTATGAGTCTCTCTACACCCGTAATGACCAAGTCATCCACATACGACACTGCATGAGAGGCTCCTCACCTATCACAATATAGTAAAGGTTCGGACCGCCTCACTCTTTGTGAAACCCATCTCCTCGCAAGTATGTATCTATCCCGGACTACCAAGCTCTGGGAGCTTGCTTCGAGCCATAAAGGGCCTTCTTCGTCCCGCACACATGGGACTCCTTCCCATGCACCTCAAAGCCCCCGTGGTCGCTCAATGTACACCTCCTCCCCGTATGAAGCCATTGAGAAATGTGGGTCTTCACATCCATCTCGGGTGGATCTTCCAACCCATCTCTCGTCGTTATCGATATGATGGAGCGAATCGAAGTATATCGAGCCACGAGAGCGAAGGTCTCCTCATAATCAACTCCCCTACCGGGAGAACCCTCTAGCTACAAACCTGCCTTGAATTTCTCAATGTCGCCATTTGCAAAGATGCTTTACCTTGTAAAGCCATCTGGAAGTAACCACGGATTTGCCCTCAGGCCTCGGCACCACCTCCCAAACATCATTCTTCATGATAGAAGAATACTCCTCCCGCATGGCCTCTCTCCCGTGACTGCTGGCGCTAGCCGCTCCTCATAGCTGTAAGGCTCGTAGTCAAAGATGGTGCCAGCTATTGCCCATATAGCTACAAAACCTCTCAGGTGGTCTGCTCTCTCTGACCGGCCTCTTAGGCTCAGCAACAGATGTGGCATCTCTCAAGGTGTCCTGAAACCACTTGGGCTTCCTCTTCCCTGAGCACACTTCTCCCGCCGGAGAATAAAACTCCTCCTCCTCAACATCAGGAGCCTGAACTCCTGACTGTCTGTCTGCTGTCCTCCTACCTGCACCTGAACCTGTAGATGCTGAGGTACCGTGTGAACTGTCCATCAGTGGACTCCCCAGTGAACTGCTCTGTGGACTGCTCTGCGTGCTGCCCATAGCACCACCCCTCTGACTCTGCGAGCCACTCCCCACTGACGGACCTGACATCGTCATAGATGTACCTCCGGATCCTCCTGATCCCTACCCACTGGATCCCTGCGACTGACTCAACTGCTGCTGAGGGTCTGGCTGATCCAGATACTCTAACTCCCGTGACCTCCTAAAGGCCCTGTCCTCCTCGAACTTCACATCCCGCCTGACAACAACTTTCCTCTGCGCAGGAATGTAAATCCGAAAGGCCTTGGAGGTCTCATTGTAGCCCACAAAGATACCCTTCTCTGCGGTGGGCTCTAGTTTGGTCCTCTTCTCCTTGGGTATGTAGGAGTATGTAATGCACCCAAAGATACGAAGATGACCAATATCAGGCTTCTTCCCAGAAAAAGCCTCCTCCGGAGTCATGTTCCCCAAGGCACGATGCGGACTCCTGTTGAGCAGAAATGTATTTGTGTTGTGACCTGTGTCCACACAAAAACAGCTGGAAAGCCACCGCAGTCATGAAACATGGCTGGCGGCCCCCTCGATGGATCACATTCTTCCTCTCCATAACCCAGGTCTGCTTGAGGTTGTAAGTTTCAGTAGACTCCCTCTAATGCAGCATAAGCACAATAGTCAACAAACTCTCCAAGGGTGTACTCTCCTCCATTGTCCGACCTCAGGGACTTGATCTTCCGACCTGTCTGTGTCTCCACAAGAGCTCTAAACTCCTGAAACCACTTGAAGACCTCACTCTTGGTCTTCAAGAAATAAATCTAGGTCCTCCTGGAGTGATCATCAATGAATAACACATAGTACTCATATCCACTCAAGGAAACATGAGACATCCGATCGCTCACATCGGAATGAATCAAATCAAGTATCCCAATCGCTCTGCTGTCACTGCTGGGAAAAGGGGATTTGGCAAACTTGCCCATCGCACATCCTCTGCAAGTATCAAAGTGATCAGTACTGAACTCTGGCACACCTGTAGTGATCTCCCGCAAAGTCCTTAAGGCTCCATGATGCATGTGCCCCATCCTGCGGTGCCAAATCTCACACTGCTCAGAACTGCTAGCTCTGCTGTCGGTACTACTGCTCAATGCCAAAAGGGACTGAAATGCAAACTTGTACACCTTTTCATGGCGTACACCTATCACTCTAGCTGAATCAGCTGGAGTGCCCCTGGGATACATCAACACCTTTCCTCCCCTGAATAGTATCTCATATCCTCTGTCCTCCAAAGCTGAGACGGATATGAGGTTCTTCCTCATCCCTGGCACATAAAGAACATCTGACACCTTCAAGGGAGGTTTGGACTCCCTCTGAAATGTCAATGCTCCCACACCGACTGCTCTAACAACTCTGTCATCACCGAGTACTACCTCTACATCAGTGCCACTCTCTGAAAGCTCTGAGAAGTACTCACGGACTCCTGTCATGTGACGTGAAGCCCCACCGTCCACATACCAGATACCCGAAGATGCTCCGCTAATCGAGGGAAATGCATGCTCCCTCTGAACCTCTATGGCAGATAATCCTGCACTAGAAGACTCACACGCAATGAACCCAAACTCCCGGTCAAAGCGATCTGCAAAGTCCTCAACCTTTGCTGAAGCTGCCATGCTCTGGTTCTTCCCCTTCTTCTTCTTCTTCTCCGGACACACAACTGCATAGTGTCCCATCTTCTGACAATTCCAACACTTCACCTTGGAATAGTCCTTCTGTGTGTTATCCTATTTACCTTTACCTTTTCCTTTGCCCCACCATTGCTTGTGGAAGCCTGCTTCTTCCCTTTGCCTTTCTTGCGTCCTGCCAACAGTGCTACATCCTCATCCTGCTCAACTGGCTTGGCTGCCCCAAGCTGACCTTTCCTGATCTCTGTCTGAATGCAATCATCCCAAAACCTCTCCCCTGTGGGAAGGGTCTCACGTGCACAAACCCCATCAGCAAAGTTCATCCATGAACTGGGGAGGCCATTCACTGCAATCCGCACCAACTCAATGGGTGGAATGGCCTCTCCAATCACTGCCAACTCATCTCTCACATTAGTAATCTTTGTGAGATATCCAGCTGCACTATCATTGCCCATCTTAATGGTCTTCATCTTCTCCTTCAGGACCATTTTCCGGTTCTCATTGGTACTTTGGTAGAGATTGGACAATGCTGTCCACATCTCATGAGCATTTCTCTTCCCTCTCACATGAGGAATGCAATGGTCTTTGATTCCGTCTAGAATCAATCTCTTACCCTTGTTGTTTTTTTTATTATATGCTGCCAACTAAGTAGCATCAGTAGGCACATTCACAGGGTTCTGTGTGGTATGCACCATAATGTCCCAGACTTCTGCCTCCTCAAAGATACTCTGCATTCTCTCCTTCCAAATGCTGTAATTGGAATGCCCATCCAACCTATCCTCCACCCTCAGTCCCAAAGACATCCTGTTGTCCTAAAACTGAAAAAATAACACTGATGTCGTAAAGGTAAAACTGTTGTTTGTGAAAAATCATCTTGCTGGAATTTTCTGAGTGAAAAATCAGCAGGCTGTAATTTTCCTCCTTGCTGTCCCAAACTGCCCTTCAGCACTGAAGATCCGATACCATGTAAAAATTTATAGTTTCCCACCCCGGTTTTCATTTTTTCACCTTATTACTCCAAAATAGTTAAATGCCCTTTCCCATATCCATACATTTAACAAACTGGAAAATAACTTTTGCTGAAAACACAAATTCTGGAAAAATTACAGAATGCTGGAAAATGCAGAAATAAATATCAGCAGTAACAAACAGCCATTCAACACATCATAACACAGTAATTTTTGGTCAAGGTGACCCTTGAAAAACCCCCTACAACTCTTGGGGAAAACCAGTCTGGAAGCTTCTCTTTTATTTCTAAAAAATGCTTTTACAGTGAGCAGTGATACACAGAAAATTACAGCAAACACAAAAATCACTTATCTTGACTTTCGTGCCACCCTCCACCTTGAAAAACGTGCCAAACAACAAACAGATTTTTTTTTGAGAAATTACAGCATTAAATGCTGTCTTAGCTGCCTCGAAAAGCGTGTCAGGAATGACCGTACGGACTGTACAGATTCCATACAGATGGGACAACAGCCCCCTTTCTCGATTTTCGTGCCCAGAAAAATCTGCCTTGAAAACCGTGCTCCTTGCTGCTGTTCCAGCTCTCGAAAACAGTGCTGCCCCTCTCTCGAAAACCGTGCAAATGCTGTACGGACTTTCTGCCTTGGTTAATGTGCCAATGAACTCTGCTGTACGGATTTTTCAGCCTTGGGAAGTGTGCTCTCTTGCTGTACGGACTTGCTGTGCTGCCTTTGTTGCTCTCCCTCTGCTCAGAAATTACTCTTCAGCTCCCTCTCCTCCTCTCTCAATTTGCTCATGAAAGAATGAATGACCTTTTCCTCCTTTTCCTCCTTTAACCTAACCCTAAGTGACTTTTGGGGAATCCCTAAATCCAATGGCTGAAATAGATTGAGATCTAGGGCTGGGATTAAATGCTCATTTAAATCTCACTTTCTATTTTTTAATTCACCCCACTTTAATAAAGACCCACTTAGTCATTTATTTCCAAAGTCACTTTTCCTTTCTAATTTTACATTGACTTTATTAAAGTCACTTTAAAATTAGACTTTAGTAACTTTATCACCTAAAGTCACTTTTAAATTAGATTTTAGTAACTTTATCACTTAAAGTCACTTTTAAATTAGACTTTAGTAACTTTATCACTTAAAGTCACTTTTAAATTAGATTTGACTTTATAAAAATTATAAAGTCACTTTAGGAGAAAAAATAAATTCTTTTGGACACTTTTCCCTAGGCCAAAGATCAAAGCCTTAGGGAACCACCTGTCCTCTGGTACCAAATTTCAACACCATGAAGATAGGTCATCAG